>CM057089.1:33224346-33424346 GCA_029959045.1 Taenioides sp. WSHXM2023
GAGGAAATACTTTGAGGGACTGGCCCATTTCATCAACAACCAAAACACCAGAGCGGAAAGAGAATGAGATTTAGAAGACGCCTTTCCTGTTGTGTTCACCTGGCGCCCCCTGGAGGCTGCTCTGATGCTGCAGGACACAGAGGACGGACACTTTTGTCCTGAGGGCTCCTCCTCTCCTCAAACGGCCCTGATACAGAATCTGCGGACCCTCCCTGAGCAGTTTGACCGAGACACAGAGGATCCAAACAGTGTCTCTCTCTTTACCCACGAACAGCAGCAAATGTTTGTGACAAAAATCTAAAAATAAAATTTAAAATTATCCACCAGACGATCTCTGCCCTCTCTTCCTCATCTTCCTCTTTCTCTCCTCTCTCCCTTTATCCTTCCATTTCCTCCATTTCTGTCTCACTCTCTTCTTCCTCCACCTCCCTCCCTCATCTTCCTCTCCTCTCTACCTCATCACTCGCTCTCTCCACTCTCTTTCTCCCTCCCTTTGTCTTCATTTCTTTTCTTCTCTCTCTCTCCCTCATCCATCTCTCTTCCCTCTCTTTTTATACTCTTTTTCTTTCTCTCTGTCAGACTCTCTCTCCCTCATCTCTCGTTTTTTTCCGTCTCTGTACTGACCAGTTTTTTTTTTTGACACAGAGGATCCAGTGTCTCTCTCTTTACCCACGAACAGCAGCAAATGTTTGTGACAAAAATCTAAAAATCCAAGAACATTTAAAAACAAAAAAACAAAAAAAAGAAAAATAGATAAAATATGAAATTATCCACAGACGATTTGAAAACGACCCAGCCGCACGTTTCCAAACTCGTATAAATGGAACGTTAGTTGAACTCCCGGACCCCCCACCTCCCTCCAACGGGGCTGATTGGGATGCACGGGACGGCCTGGTGAACGGGTGAACTCCACATGAAGAGGAGACGGAGAGACAGGGACAGGGAGACAGGGAGACAGGCGGGCGGGTGCGGGCGGGTGCGGGTGGGCAGGGAGGCGGGGAGGCGTCGGGCACAGGCAGAGGGAGGGTTGGGGGTGCGATTCCCAGAGCAGAACAGATGTGGATGACAACGTGCTCCTTTACACCTGTACGGCCCTTGTAACCTGGTGATGCTGTGAATATTCATGACCCCAGAGGTTTGCTGTCGGCCATCAAACGCCCCTCCTTTCCTCTCATCCTCTCCCTCCTTCCATCCCTCCATCCCTCCATCCCCATCCCTCCGTCCCTCTGCTTTTACTCTGTACCGACACACACACACACACACACACACACACACACACACGTACACGCATGTTGGGTGTTCACTCGTTCTCTTCCTCCTCTCTCCATCCCTGCGTCTCTAGCCTTCCTGCCTTTATCTCTCTCTTTCCCACTCTTTAATCTTTATCTTTCTCTCTCTCTCTTGCCTCCATCTTCCTCTCTCTCCTCTCTATCCATCCATTTTCTCGCTCTCTTTCCTCTCTCTTCATCCCTCTGTATACATGCATGTTGGGTGTTCACGCGTTCTCATCCTCCTCTCTCTCTCTCTCCTCATCCCTGCATCTCTATCATTTCTTCCTCTATTTCTCTCTCTTCCACTCTCTAATCTCTATCTTTCTCTCTCTTACCTCCATCCTCCTCTCTTCTTCTCTCCCTAACCTCTCTTACTCTCTCTTTCTACCTCTCTCTTCATCCCTCCGTATACATGAATGATGCGTGTTCATACGTTCTCTTCCTCCTCTCTCTCTATCTCTGCATATCTTTCCTTTCTTCCTCTATCTCTCTCTCTTCCACTCTCTAATCTCTAGCTTTCTCTTTCTTCTTCTTCTTCCCTCCCTAACCTCTCTTACTCTCTCTCCTCTCTATCCATCCATTTTCTCCCTGTCTCCAGCCCCTCTCTCTCCTCTCAACCTCTCTCTTCATCCCTCCGTCTCTCTCCTCTCTTTCTCCTGTTCTCTCCACCCTCATTCACTTGTGTTTTCATTTCATTCCTGGAGTCTGATCCTGTATCCATCGTCTGTACCTGTTCGATCTTAAAGTTCCACCTCACACAGTCGGACTCTGGGGAGGTTTGAGTCGTGTTTTAATGTCGTTCCTTCCGCAGAATCCTGGACTTTTGTTTTGTTTCAGTCACACATGTCGGAGTAAAACACTAACTCTTGTCAAACCCTGAAGCTCAGCAGGGCCTGGCCTTGGATGGGAGACACTGGGAATATCAGGAGCCACAGGGGGGCGCCAGTGGCAAAAACTGTCGTTGTCACTTTAATATAAAATAAGATAATCCTTTATTTGCCACGTTTACATGAGAGCTTTAATTCTGAATAAAAAAATAATGTAATTGTGAATAAAAAACAAATTCCGCTTTTAAAAAGACCACCTAAACACTTAATTCCTAATGAAAATGATTAGGAATTATTCAGAATTCAATTTAATTCCTAAGTAAGTGGGTGGTTTATTCCAATTTTAAAGCCGAATTCATTTATTCCTCCATCATGTAAATGATCCGGACGAGCCGGCTCCACCAGTCCTCACTTCTAGTGAAGGTGTAACAGAGTGTTTTCTGTTTTTCCGGACTTCAGCCTAAATCTGCAGGGTTTTTGTGTTAATTAAACGTGTGTGAATGAAACAAAACACAACTCCAGGTCTGTTTGTGATGAGGAAACAACATTAGAACAGATCAGAAAATACCGTAATATGGATCCTTTAAAATAATCCTAATCAGATCATCGTTTTTGTTCATCAGACTCCAAAACACACACAACACTTTTTAACGCATCTAAATTATGAACTCAACATGTGCGAAAATGAATACACAATTACAGATTTTCTTTAATGGTGCACTGTGTAACTTTTCTGATGGAGGTTTCCGTCAGATGCTTTTCTTCATGGAGTTATGGTTATTCCTTTGTCTGGAATGTTCCACCGTATGGCATTAAACCTTTCTATCTTCACGGAGACCAAACCAGACCGAGTTACAGGTCAGATCTGTGGAGAAATCTGTGTTTTTCTAGGTATTTTTGAGCCATAAAACCACCTGTAACTGAATAAATGTAAAGTAGAGCTGTTTAATGTCACACTGTGGAACATTCCATGCAGAGAAATGACGTATCCATAGAAACAAGCAGGTGATGGACCCTCAAACAAAAACTTACACTGACCTCATAAAAATCTCCATTTATAGTAGAAGTCAAGAACTATTTAGCAAAGTAGTTTTCTTTTTTTAGACGTTTAGTGATTAAATCCTTCCAGTAGCAGCAAAGGGGAAGTGTTTGGGTTTTCTGGTAATTCTATAAGATCAGAAACATGACCACAGACCGCTAATGTGTGTGTGTGTGTGTGTGTGTGTGTGTGTGTGTGTGTGTGTGTGTGTCTGTGTGTGTCTGTGTGTGTCTGTAAAATCAGCCTCCAACTGCACTAAAGCCTTCGCCCACAGTTTGGTCTGTCAGGCACACGCTGAGGTCTGCAGGCTGAAAACTGAAAACGCTCAGGAACATCTGGTGAGGCCTGTGGTTTCAGAGTTTTGTGTTGAACCAGTCCACAAAGGGAAGCGAAGGTGCACAGTGTTACAGAAAATGTTATATTCAAGATCTATTTTAAAAGAGAAAACGGAAAAACAAAATGGGTCATGCCTAAAACGACTTAATCATGAAATATTGTAGGCGTTTTCATTGTATTCCATATGTCAGAATTGGGGATATTACAAGGAAAAGTAGTTAAACATGAGTAGTTACTTGATAAAAAGGTAAAAAAAAATTAAAATAAAACAAATTTGAGCTACCAGAAAATGTGAAAATGAAAGAAAAGCAAAACGGAAGTCATTTGATAGAGAGAAAAGCATGACTTGTGCAGCTGTTTAACACCGTTTAAGAAGCTGTGGTGAGTTTGTGGTTCTGACAGCTGCGCCTGAACCTACACAGAGGTTTGGCACTGGTCTGTGGACTTCCTGTTTTGGTGAGCGGGAGGAGGAAGTATGACTATATTTGGTCGTGCTTTCTGCACACAGAGCACGAGTGTGACCTGCTACTTTCTTTGGAAAGTTTATTCTGTTGAATAAACAGAATAAGCACGTAATTTTGGCCTGTCAAAAGACCCTGTTCTAAGTGCAATGCTCGAGCCAGCCTTTTCAGTTCCGATACTGATACTGATACTTTATGGCACTTATTTCCTTAAAACACAGTTAACTTAATACACAAGAGATCCAATAGTGTTATGTAAATGTTATTTATCCTTCAAATACGGCTGAAGTTCAGACATTATGAGGCCAAAATCAGCCTGTAAATCGTCTTTTAGGTCCAGTTAAAGGCCCAAACAAGATACTGGCTGAACCGATATCATGGCACGATACCCGATCCAGCTAATTTTTTATTATCTGTGCCGATATTCGATACCAGTGTCGTATCGGGGCATCCGTAGTCACAAGTCGTCACAAGTCCCTATTCTAAGTGTAATGCTATATGCAGGTCACAGGTCACAAGTAGGGATGCACCGAGCCAGCTTTTTCAGTTCCGATACCGATATTGATACTCTCTGACATTAACCGATACCAGTGTAATGACAGAAAATGCCACTTACTTCCTTAAAACACAGTTAACTTATTACACAAGAGATCCCGTTGTGTTATGTAACTATTATTTATCCTTCAAATACGGCTGAAGTTCAAAGTCTTAACAAGATACTGGCTGAACCGATATCATGGAACCAATACCCGATCCAGCTAATTTTTTATTATCAGTGCCGATATTCGATATCAGTGACGTACCGGTGCACGCCTCGTCACAAGAAGCCACAGCGCCACGAGTTCTTTGGATATTCTAAACTGAAGATTACTCAAGTCTTAGGTAAGGAGCTATGGACAGTTGAGATGCTACAGGTTTTTTTTACACCATATGCGGCAGAAAACCTTCCAGAGGAAATACTCAGAAACCTTCCAGAGTTAACACAAGAGGAGGGACACTCTCTGTCTCTGTCTCTGAAACGTTACACTGAAGAGGACAGACTCACAAGATGGCGCACAGGACTTTGACACGCAGGTATTTTCAGTGGTAGAAAATGTACAAGTAAAAGTAGTTACACAGCTACAAATACTCAATCACAAGTACAAGTACTACTGCTCAAAGCACAAGTTACTAGGTACTTTTGTGTGCAAATTCAGTAGCATTTTAGATCATATATGAATGTTAAAATCTGAATTACGCCACAGTCTGCATATTCTCTCCGATCAGAGCAGGCGATGCAGTTCCTGTGTTTGTGTGTGAGATTGTGTATATGTGTGTGTCTGTGTGTGTGTACGACAAACGGATGAGTTCTTACCTGGTCTGCTCCTGTCGGTCTCATCAGGGACACTCTGTCGTACTGTCGTCTCAGCAGAGCCCACAGAGCGTCCATACGACCCTGACACCAAACACAGAGTCAGTTTTTAGTTTTTAACAGATAAAAATGAATCGATAATTTAACTAAACTCAAATAAAAACACAAATTATGAGAAAGAAAAGAAAGAAAGAAACAAAACACAACTCCAGGTATGTTTTTGAGGAGGTAAAAACATTTTAACACAACTTAAAGCTCACAAGAATTAACTTTTTTTCTGTCTAAAAACTGCCATCTGGGAGTATGATAATTATCTGAAAACCACTAATTCCAAAAGTGTTTTTAGTGTTTTTAGTGTTTTTAGTATTTATAGTGTACGCTGTTAGCCTGAGTGTTTTGTCTGACCTTGATGGGGGTGTACCACTTGTTCTGGGGCTGGTGTGCTGGAGCAGGTCTGGCTTTGGGTTTCTGGATCATGGGTTCTTCTACATCTTCAGGGATGGAGATCTTGGCGTTTTTAGCCTTCTCCAGACGCGCCCCCTCCTCTGTCGAGCCCTTCTCTCCCCAGCGCACCTACAGACGACCAGGAGAGGAGGAACATTAAAAGCGCATTGCGTAACTTTCCTGGCGAGGGTCCGTCACCTGCTCCTCTCCCCAACGCACCAACAGAAAACCAGGAGAGGAACATTAAAGACCCTGTACTGTTCATTACCAGATTTTCAAAGAGTAACACGTTGAGATGTAACGATCCAAATCACTATACAATATTTTCTCGATATGCATCACACGGCTAAAAAAACTGCGAATATGCAACTTTTCTCTCGTCATAATCCAAATAATTAAGATTTAAAAGTGCTTAATAACAGTTTTTTCAGCACATAGATCAGACTGAAGCAGAGCAAAGGATCATGGTCGGTTTTTTTAGCTGTTGCTGCACCGTAACAATGAATTTAAGCAAGAAAAAAATGGTAATTCGATATAGTGCGATGGCCCACGAGGCTTTTGACGATACGATACGACGATATTTCCGTTAGTAGTAATCGACCAAAAAAATGAAGCCCAAATAAATGCAAATAGTTAAATGTTTTGAGTCTCAGTTGAACAATTCATTCATTTTTTATATATTTTTTTAGCTTTACGCATTTTAACACTTTTGATTTATTGTTTTATTTATGACTTAGTGTCTTTTATTGTATTAATTTGTCTGTGCAGCACTTTGGAAACCGTCATGTTTATAAATGTGCTATAAATAAAGTGGATTAGATTGGACTGAACGGCTAATGAGATGCAGATATATTTTTATTCGCACATCGGGGCGACAGCGGCTCAGTGGGGAGAGCAGTGGTCCGCTAACCCAAACGTCGGAGGATCGATTCCCTCTTAGGTTCTGTCGTTGTGTCCTGAGGCAAGACACCTCCCTCACATGGCCTATGAAGGTGGTGTGTGCGAGTGTTGGTGCGATGGTGCAGATTGGTGCAGACTTTGGCAGCCTCGGTTCTGTCAGCTCTTCTCTCAAACTGAAAACGCTCTGTTCCACCTCGTGATGTTATTGCTCTACTGTGTTTTTAAACTCCACACACCTCCTCTAGAATCACTTGGATCAATTCAGCCCTGGAATTTCCGATCTCTACTGAACTCTGAAGGTTAAAGGAGCTGTTAACCTGTCATGAAAACTACCACTTCATGACATCACAAGGTGGAACAGAGCGTTTTGAGCTTTGGAGATGTAGACAGACTAATAATAAAGAGTTACTCAAACATGTGAATGAAACAAAACACAACTCCAGCTCTGTTTCTGAGGAGGGAACAACATTAGAACATGGTTTTAATTTTGCGTAATATAGGACCTGTACTGTAAAGTCGAACTATGTAACTTTTTGGTTGGGGGTCCGTCACCTGTTTGTTACTATGGATACGTCATTGCTCTGCCTGGAATGTTCCACAGTGTGACATTAAACAGCTCTACTTTACATTTATTCAATCACAGGTGGTTTTAGAGCTCAAAAATACCTAGAAAAACAGACATTCTGACTGTGAGCGGGGTCGCCTCTCCACAGATCTGACCTGTAACTTGGTCTGGTTTGGTCTCCATGAAGATAGAAAGGTTTAATGCCATACTGTGAAACATTCTAGACAAAAAAGGAATAACATCTCCACGTAGAAAAGCGTTTAACGAACCCTCCACCAGAAAAGTTACACAGTGCAGCTTTAATATGTAGCCTGTACCAAACACATGTTCTAATGTTGTTTGTTTAACCTTCCATATTTAATCTCTCCCTTCCTCCTCTTCACTCGTTTACCATAAAGTCCCATGTGTGCAGGTCTTTTCATTCAATCCTTCACATCTGCTCCATCCCTCCGTACAAACACATGTACCTTTGTGTATGCTAGCAGCTAATTAGCGCCACATTGCCGCTGTAGGTTAAAGCGTGACGTCCTCGCCGCTTTTCAAACCTGTTCCTGATGAATAAAAGATCGTTTGTTATCTGCGTGTGTGTGAGGCGACAGGACTGTTTCTCAGCGTGACGTCTTCAGTGCAAAGGTTTGGTCCTGACATGAGCGGGGCCTCCAGGAGCTCCAGCATGTCGGGGGGGAGCCGCCGGGGACAATGGGATGAAAGAGGCTCCTGCGCAGGCTGGGCACGCTCCAGGGACGGGGTTAAACACATGACAGCCCCAGAGGATCATGGGAAGTCCCTGCAGCGCCAACCACATGCTGCTGGGAACCCGCTGTGGTTTCATATCGTAGGTATGAATAACATGACACTGTGCTTGTATTATGTTGTATTATAAAGCCCTGTTGTGTAACATTTCAGACAATAAAGACATAAGAAATAAAAGTAAAACAAACAAAGTCTAAGTGCATGTTTTCCTTTGCAATTTTGTAATTTAGATTAGATTTGTGATGTTTAAAAAGAAGGATTTTTTAAGTTTAAGTTTTTAAAGTTGTTCATTTTTAACAACTTTAGGAGCATTCACATTTAAGACTGAAATCTGAACTGAAACTAATACAAGAATCGTGCAGAAAGTTTGCAAAGGTCTAAACAATAAGAACTTTCTTTAAAAAGACAGCACGTTATACAGCACATATACAGTATCTAAATAACTGCAGCCTTTACTATTTGATAATTGCATCAACACACACTTACTAACTTATTGTACTGTCCTGTCTAATGTCTGTATGCTTGGTGGATGTAGTAAATTGTTGTATGATGTTGTATGTTTTTCAGACCAAGGGTTTGTTTTCATACCTGACAGTTTCGACTTTGCTCCCTGCGGTCTTCCTCAGAATGATCAGGTGATGTTGCTGTGACGTGTCCGGTCAGCTGATTTTTACAGGTTTTGGCACCGTCTTCCTACCGGTGGAGGCAGGACGACAGCGCCATCTACAGTCCGACTTCCTCAGGACAGTATCCCAGGTGTGTGAGAGTAAAAAAGCCCCCTCATCCTGGTTTATGGTCCCGTGGGCACGTTTCTGTATTTCAATTTGTATAAATCAGCTGACTGGACACAGCGACATCACATGACCACTCTGAGGAAGTCGAAGCTGTCAGGTCTGAAAACAAACTCTTGGCCTGAAAAAAGAACCTAATAACAAACTATCGGAAGACCAATTGGACATCCCGCATTTTCTCGAATTCTTTGGACGGCGCTGATTCCATTTCCTTTGCTTTTCCTGTAGTAGATGAAGTGAGAGTTTGAGCGTCTTAGTTTAGTGCATGTGTGAAGTGATGCCAGATGCCCCTCCCCCTCTCCACCTGCTTCTTGTCTTGTCGGAAACTCTCTTTTAAAGATCACAACGTTCCTTTAAAATATTCACACAGCAGAAACAGGTTGATCTGAGCAGCCTCCCTGTGTAAAGTCTTTTAAACCTGGATACGAGCTCTGCCAACGCCAATGAGCCCTTCGCTGACGGACGAAGATAGACCCCGCTATACGAACACTCCGGGGACCGCAGTGAAGAGAAGGAGCGTCCCAAAGGATTGTGGGTATCCCCGTAAACTTCACAGCGGGCGAGGACATGAAACGGAGCAAGCGGAGATGGAGTGTAGGTGGAGGAGGAGGTGAAGGTGGGGGTCGGTCAGAGGAGATGGAGTGATGAGAGGAAGAAGAGTGGACCTGGCAGGAGCTGTCATGTCCCACTCGTCACAGATAGGAGGCAGCGGCGCGCAACCCAATCAAAAGTTCAAATCAAACATCGGCCTCAGCACTTTTAACGCCACGAGGAGAAGAAGAAAGTGTGTAGAGGAGGGACTGACTGAAATATATGTTTGTTTGTAATTTTAGACTGACTTTTGGATCTTTCAGTTAGTGTCGACACAATACTAACTTTTCACACTTAAAGAAAATCGTCAATATTCAATTAAAATTATGATACAACAATGATAATAAAACATGCATGAAGAAAAACTAGCACTTCAAGCTGACTGGTTTGAACTGAAACAAACCAAAAAATAAAACTTTAGTCAAATCTTTAGTTATGTCCTGTCAATCATCATACTATCTTTGCACTGTTTTCTTTAAGACTTATTTGAAACCAGCCTCTTGCAAATTTCCCTTGTCGATCAATAAAGTTTGTCTAAGTCTAAATCCAGTTGTAAGAAAAGCACAGGCATCTCCCCTGTCTGCAAATGCAAAAAGCACCAACCTTCTGCACGATTTTCACACACAAAATGGGCTCTATTCACGCTTACGTCACAAAACTGGCAGACGTTTGGAAACATGCGGATGACGATTTCCTTTGGGCTCTGTTGGCGATAGTAACTCTGACAAAATCTGGACGTCATTGTATTCTTTCTTTTTTCCTTATTCCTGTTAATTTGTGTATTATAATTTGTCTAACTTAATTTAAAAAAAATAATAATACTAATAATAATAATAATAATGTCATTGTAGTGTTCCGTTACGTTCGGCAGATCGACAGTTACGACCAGATCAGAGTCCCGTCCCCCCTCCGGGAACTACACCGGAAGTCGTCATCCGGATGTTTCCAAACGTCTTCCGGTAAACGTGAACAGAGCCTATAGTCTGTATTTTTGCTAATAAAGGCTGAAGTACATCCATCCATGTTGCCATCTTTGTTTTGGTTTGTTCAGAGCGGTGATTGGCCCTGTGATTGGTCCAGACTCCAAACCACTGGTGTCCGGGGCCCAATCCCAACCGCGGGAGCCCAGACAGAAGAATTGTTGTGGTACGTACCACAGCTTAGTGTACGTTAGTGTAAATTCACTTTCAGATGTCCCACTTTAATGCACAAAACAAAAATAAAAATTGTTGATATGAGACTGACCTCCATGCGCTTGATGCCTCCTGCTCCTCGTCCTCCGTAGTAAGAGGCGTCCACTGTCGGCCATTTCTTTTTTGGTGAAGGTTCAGGCTCCTGTGAAAAGTACAGCCATTATACAAACTTTACGTTATACAAACGTTAAATTAGACAAACTTTACATTATACAAACTTTACGTTATACAAACTTTACATTAGACAAACTTTACATTAGACAAACTTTACATTATACTGTCCCCTTTAGACCTCCAGGTACTGCCCAGTTTACAGTTCTGTTTGAAATGTGGTTATAGTAGAAGTTTAGCAACACAAAATCAAATTATGTAATGAAAAACAATGAGTAATCTATTGAGGAAAGTATCGCTTATGAAATTTATTACGTAACAAGAAGTTTGAAGACGTGACTAAACAGCCTCTTATTCTCTAGCTCACAAAATGGCCGCCCTGTCAGCAGCAGCGGCGGCGGCGGATTTGGACGAGCCAGCGGTTGTTCCATGACAACAGTGAGTGACACGAGACTGAGGAGAAGGTTTCCAACATGTGAAGGAGCTCAAAGACAAGATGGCCCCAAGGAGTTTAACATGAGGCTGGTATAGAGACAGACAGAGAGAATGAGAGAGAGAGACAGAGGGAGACAGAGAAAAACATACAGACAGAGAGACTGAGAGAGACAGAGAGAGACAGACAGAGAGAAGGAGAGAGACAGAGAGAGACAGACAGAGAGACTGAGAGAGACAGACAGAGAGAATGAGAGAGAGAGAGAGAGGGAGACAGAGAAAAACATACAGACAGAGAGACTGAGAGAGACAGAGAGAGACAGACAGAGAGAAGGAGAGAGACAGAGAGAGACAGACAGAGAGAGAGACTGAGAGAGACAGAGAGAGACAGACAGAGAGAAGGAGAGAGACAGAGAGAGACAGACAGAGAGAATGAGAGAGACAGAGAAAAACATACAGACAGAGAGACTGAGAGAGACAGAGAGAGACAGACAGAGAGAATGAGAGAGAGAGACAGAGACAGACAGAGAGACTGAGAGAGACAGACAGAGAGAATGAGAGAGAGAGAGAGAGAGACAGACAGAGAGACTGAGAGAGAGAGAGCGAGACAGACAGAGAGAATGAGAGAGAGAGACAGAGGGAGACAGACAGAGAGAATGAGAGAGACAGAGAGAGACAGACAGAGAGAAGGAGAGAGAGAGACAGAGGGAGACAGACAGAGAGAATGAGAGAGACAGAGAGAGACAGACAGAGAGAAGGAGAGAGACAGAGAGAGACCGACAGAGAGAATGAGAGAGAGAGAGAGAGAGAGAGACAGAGAGAGACAGACAGACAGAGAGACTGAGAGAGACAGAGAGAGACAGACAGAGAGAAGGAGAGAGACAGAGAGAGACAGACAGAGAGAATGAGAGAGAGAGAGAGAGACAGAGAGAGACAGACAGACAGAGAGACTGAGAGAGACAGAGAGAGACAGACAGAGAGAAGGAGAGAGACAGAGAGAGACAGACAGAGAGAGAGACTGAGAGAGACAGAGAGAGACAGACAGAGAGAAGGAGAGAGACAGAGAGAGAGAGAGAGAGAGAGAGAGAGAGAGAGAGACAAAGAGATACAGACAGACAGACAGACAGGTGGGTGAGAGTGCACACAGGCTTTTGTCAGGGCCATAAGAAAAAGATGACACACATTCATTTGTCACGAGGACATTCAGACGTCCGCAGCTGTCCAAAATGTGTCCCAGTAAAACTCTCTGTACCTGATTTTTACTTCTTAAAAACGTAAAAAAACGAGTTCATTTTAAAGTGTAAATGACAGGTTAGAACACTCACTTTACTAAAACACACTTCAGATCACTGTATTAAAGATTTCAATCCAAATTTGATATTTTCTTCCCCAGTTTGGACATTTTTTAAAATCATAAATTTCTTTAATCAAGCAAAACTTTAATCAAGCAACCAATCTTGTATACTGGGCCAAAACTCCTCAGAAATTATTATTTGACAAATAAAAATATAAATAAACACCTTTATTTTGTTGAAATAATGTTTAAACTATCAGGAAAAAAATGTGTTTCTTGAGCTGTACTTCTTATTCTGAATGTCACCAGATGAAAAAGTAACTGTACTGGAATACTCAAATTACTTAAAATAAGAAGACCCAAACAATCTGAGAAGCGAACCCACAACCTTCTTCCAGCCTTTTAGCACCTTTAGCACCAGTTATTTAGCATTTCCGTGCGTATTTGCGCGCATCACTCACCGGTGGAGGAGGTCTGGACGGAGGAGGTGGAGGAGGAGGATCTTTGATGACCTGGATAAAACAAAACACATCAGCCGTCAGAGGTCCATCACGCAGGTTCAGTCACGGCTCCGTCACCTCTCAGTCCTTCAGATGGAACTGGACATGAGGTGATGGAGGAGAAGAGACAGACTGAGGACCACCTTAGCACCACGAGCAGGGCGAGCGAGGTACGATTGTGCAACCTCTGCCATTTTGTTGTTCAAGCCGCTCTTCACCTGTGTGCGTCAATTAAAAATGCACAGTATGCATTCTTGTGGCTTTGAAGGTCCTATATTGAGAGCTTTAAATCGTGTTCTGATGTTGTTTCATAAAACACTATAAACACAATCAAGGATGCAGACAATACGCAGAAGACTTATTTTGAGTCTGTCTACATCTCCACCTTTAGTTCAGTAGAGATCAGCAATTCCAGGGTTTAAATTATCCAAATGATTCTAGTGAAGGTGTGTGGAGCACTTCCTGTATTGCCACATGATGTCATCACAAGGTGGAGCTGAGTATTTTTAGTTTGAGAGATGAACTCAGCCTAAATCTGCAGGTTTGTGTGTTAAACTTGTGAATGAAACAAAACACAACTCCAGCTCTGTGAGGAAACGACATTAGAACATCAGAAAATAGCGTAAAATTGACCCTTTAATTCTCCTTTTAAACATGTTTTTGGTCACCTTGGGATCTGAAGTTCACATTTTCTAACATAACATAATGAACAGTGAGAAAGTAAACAAATAAAATCCTTCTCCCCTGTGAATATTTTGCTAATACTAGATACATAAAACTCAGGGTTGTTTTTAAGTCCATGAATCATCGTCGGACTCATTCTGCAGTTAAATGTTGTTCAGGAAATTTTGTTCACAAAATTTGACGGCAGAGTGAGTCCGGCGATGATTCATGGACTTAAAAACAACTCAGGAGAAGCCCAGAGTTTTATCTATGATGCAACAAAACTGGGAAAATGCAAATGGAGCATTTTTGAGTGCTTAGGGAAGAGGACTTTGGATTAGAGGATTAAGGAAATGGACGTGAATGAAGCAAAAAACAACTCCAGGTATGTTTTTGAAGAAGGGACATCAATATAACATGTGCTGTTCAGATGGGGAACTATGGAATAAAATTGGCTTTTAAAGGAATTTTGTGGGAGTGGGACGGGTTAGAATTCTCACAAGACGAGACTAGACACAAGATAAGGTCCACGAGATCGAGACAAGGCGAGATTTTAATATAAATTATAATAAATAAATTGTGGCGTTCAGTTCAGTTTTGGTCTTTACATGTTTTATATCTTTTTTTAAGTACTTTTAGCACTGCTTTTTGGAACTACGGCTTCTCAAAATGTGAACTCACCAGCGTTCAACCCTTTTTTTGTCCAGTCCAATCCAAAAATCTCACGAGATCATTTTGCTCGTGTGGCGATTTTATGGCAAATTGGGCTCGTGAGATCTTGTGGTACGAGATCTTGTACCATCCCTAGTCTCTTGTCTTTTTATAAAACATGTGATGTCCTTAAGGAGGTAATGGTAAAATAAATAAGTTAAAAAAAAAAAAAAAAAGTAAACTTAATTAACCAATCGGGGAAACTCATTGTCCGTCCATATCAAAACCAACAATTTTCATTTTTTTCCAATGTGTAATGTAAATTTTGTTAGAAATTATAAAAACCCTCTACATAAAAAAAGTCTGGTTTCCTTTCATTTCATTCAACATATAATTGAGTTTAAAGATGCACTATGTAACTTTTCACCACCTACTTGTCTCTTTCTTTGTAAAAAAAAAAAAAAAAAAAATCTTCCATATAGTACATCATTAAACGTATGTATGTCCCAAGTGACTAGCAAAACACAACACCAGGCCACGTGCCAGGTCAGATCTGTGGAGAGGCGATTCTGCACACAATAAAATCCAGTACATGTTTTTAATTTCCATCGAGACAAGCAGAAAAGTTCCATAGTCCACCTTTAAGGAAAATACAAAGCTTGTTCACATCCAACTACTTCCCAAAAAATGTGTTTTTGATGAGGAAACATCAATATAACAAGGCAAAAACCTCAAAAAAGTAAATTTAGGATAATATGTGTTCTTTAATATTACGCTATTTTTAAAATTTCTGTTCTAATGTCGTTTCCTCGTCACAAACAGACCTGGAGTTGTGTTTTTTGGTTTCATTCACATGGTTAAAGGTCACTTCAAAACTACCGCTTCATGACATCACAAGGTGGAACGGAGCGTTTTGAGCTTTGGAGATGCCTTTTCGGAATTGTTGATTTGAAGACCACATCTGTGATTTTGTTGGAACGTAACGTAATTTAACATTTGTCAAGTATCCAAATAAATGTATTATTATTATTATCCTTTGGTAGGTAATGTTAAAATAAATAAATACATAAATGAGACTAGCAAATGAAACCACCAGGTCAGATCTGTGGAGAGGCGATTCTGCTCAAAATAGGAATGCATGTTTTTCATTTCCATCGAGATAAGCAAACCTTCCACCGGAAAAGTGACACAGTCCACCTTTAAGGCAAACACGAAGCTTAAAACGCCCACCTACTTCGCAAAAAAGACACACACACTAAAAAACAATATATTACCACTTCTTTTTTGTTATTTTTTCTATTCTTCATGTTCTAATTTCAACACTTTCAGTTCCTTTCCGTTGTGTATTGCACTTTGATTCACGAAACTCCCACTATTTACAACAACAGACAAAAACCCGTCCAGCCACGTCCAGCCGCCGTTCGCTCTTGACAGGCAGGTACAGACGTCTCCCCTGCTCCTCTGATCACCACTGCCCTGCGCTAAAACCGACAACAGGGCCCCGGCGCCGCACCGAGACGGGCTCCGGGGGCGGGGGCGGCTGGCAGGCGGGGGTGGGGGGGGGGTACACTGGCGCTAGCTCCGGTCTTAATTAATTGGATAGAGCCCGGGCGCTTCCAAGCAAATCCCCCCAATCATAAAGTCCTAAGGAGTCAATTAGCCGCGATGAGATACGGCGGAGCGGAGAACGGGCAGCGCGCCAAAAAAACACGGGAAAACAGCTTCGTTCGGCGGCGGGCAGAAGGGGGGGCGGGGGGGGGGGCGGGTTGCGACCGGACCGCGGGCGATCTACGTGACAACGCTGACACCGCCGGAGCAGGTTGTCCACAGTGCGACGCGGCTCAAAGACAAGAAGGCCCCCGAAGAGCGTCGGCAGAACGGTAAAACAAACACAAGACGAGGTGGGGAAAGGTCCGGGAGCGTGCGCGGTTTTTCAAACACTTCTGGGCTCGTGTGCTTCGGGGGCGGTTTTTAAGGCCAGACACTGAAGGTGAATAGGAAAAAATCTTATGTTTAGAGATACAAATTTGAAACTTTTCCTGTTATTTATTCACATAAATGTAAGTGTTTTTTATTTTTTATTTCGATCAATACAATCTGTGCTATTTGAGTCTAAGATTGACTCATAGAAATGAAATGAATGATGCTCGAAATGGAGTGGGAAGAAGTAAGACTTATTTTTTAACCACTTCAGTGTCAGGAAAAAAAAGAAGTAAAATGTATTTTCATCATGTAATGTTTTCATATAAAAATAAGGCTTTATATGTGCTAAAACGGCCAACATTTATCATTTTTGGGACATTCAAAACAGAAACAGGTTTAAACATATGGCTTCTTTTTGTCGACATATTAGATACTAAAAATATACAGATTTGGGATTTATTTATGTCTTGCTCATGCTTTTATTTTGTTGGCATCAATTTAAAGAGAACAACAACAAAAAATCTGACAATTAACACAAATACATAAGAATACTACATAATACTACATAGTAAATTTTGGATTTCTTATGCAGTATTTGAATAAACTAAACCTGACTTCACACAACTGTACTTCGCAGCTGATGTAATTGCTTCTACTATTACCATTGATACTACTTCTATTATTACTACTACTACTACTACTACTACTACTACTACTACTACTACTACTACTACTACTACTACTACTATTACTACTACTACATATTGAGAAAGTACTGTTACTTGCTACTTCTACCTTAATTATTGCAACTCTGGCTATACCAGCACATTGAAAAGTTACAGAAAAGGATATGAAATTCTGTTAATCTTTTCTATGGAACACAATAAGGTCTCTGAAGTTTAGTCCTGGTTTAGTTCTGGTTAAGTCCAGGTTTAGACTTGGTTTGTACTCAGTTGAGACACAGGCCTAGTTTAGACCTGGTTTTGCTGAGGATTCTTGGGATTGGAACACACCCTGAGGAGTTTAGTCCTGCGTAGTCCTGGTTCAGTCCTAGTCCTGGTTTAGTCCTGGTTTAGTTTCAGTTTAGCCCTAGTTTATTCCTGGTTTAGAAGTATTTTAGTGTTGGTTTAGCGCTGGTGTAAATGTGTTTTAGTCCTGATTTAACCCACAAAGTCCCTTCTCCAGTCTGCTCCTCCATTACCCGCTGACCACGCCCTCTTCTGGGGTCGCCGTGACGATTTCCCAGAACACCTTTCAGCAAAAATGATGACACAATCTTAGTTATTAGAGCGATTAAAAGTCACGTTGGACACTTCTGTGCTGATTTCGGTGCGGGCTGTGTCACTATTTAAAATGTTTTATCGAGCGAAACCTCAACCTAAGCAGAAACCCATAATGTAATGTCCTTTTTCTTCACTGTCTGCTCCTTGTCCCCTCTCTGCCCCATCAAACTCCCAAACTACTGCTATAAATACTTCTAATTGGAGTAGGAGCATATCTCAACTTAAGGCTGCCCCCGGACCGCCGCCCCATTCGTCACCGTGGTTACCGTGTCGGCTTTCGTGCATTTGCGAGATTGGATTTGGTGGGAAAGCGTAATGTGATTATGGCCTATCATAGATCCCAGCAGCTGTTTGCTTCGGCAGAGTCCCGCGCACATACTGTTGTCATTAAAATAATGAAAAAGCATCAATTAGACTGAATTCATAATCTCCCGGTGACATACGACGGCGGCGGCGAGCTGTGGAGGTCGCTATGGTTTTTCTAATGTTACAGGCTAATTACGGTTTCTAATAGAGACGCATCGACTCCGGTTTGACATTGACACAAACACTTGGATTTGTTGGAGATGGAGATGTTATCGCTTTGTCTGGAATGTTTCACAGTATGGCTTTAAACCTTTGTATCTTCATGGAGACCAAACCAGAAGTTACAGGTCAGATCTGTGGAGAGGCGACCCCGCTCACAGTCAGAATGTCTGTTTTTCACGGTATTTTTGAGCTTTAAAACCACCTGTGATTGAATAAATGTAAAGAAGAGCTGTTTAAAGTCACACTGTGGAATATTCCAGGCAGAGAAATGACGTATCCATAGAAACAAGCAGGTGACAGACCCCCCCAACCAAAAAGTTACATAGTGCAGCTTTAAAGGGCCCATATCACGCTATTTTATGATCTGTTTTAATGTCGTTTCCTCGTCACAAACAGACCTGGAGTTTTGTTTTTGTTTTTTGTTTCATTCACATGTTTAACACACAAACTCTGCAGATTTAGACTGAGTTCTTCTCTCAAACTGAAAACACTCTGTTCCAACTTGTGATGTCATGAGGTAACACAGGAAGTGCTCCATTGTGTTGTTAAACTCCACACATCTTCACTAGAATCATTAGCATGATTTCAGCCCTCGAATTGCAAATCTCTACAAAACAATAATTAAAAGGGGAAAAAAAAAAACCTCTTCATGACATCACAAGGTGGAACAGAGCGTTTTGAGCTTTGGAGATGTAAACAGACTAATAATCAGAATCAGAATCAGAAAAGCTTTTATTGCCATTGTCAGTGAACACAATTCACAGACTAGGAACTTGCTTTGGTGATAAGGTGCAACATAGAACACTGAATAATAATAATAATAATAATAATAATAATAATAATAATAATAATAATAATACAAGTAGAGATATCACAGTTATAAAGGATAATAATAATAATAATGATAATAAAGTATCACTATTTGAATAAAGTAAGAGCATGCAAAAAGATTAAGATATATAATAAAAATAAAAATATTCTAGTATATACAGAAGCATCAGAACAACAGTGCAAACCGACAGTGCAAAAGAGCAAGTGACGTGACATGACTTATTTAAAGTGACTGGTATTATAAAGTGTCCTTAGTACAGATGTTATAGTGTTCATAAATTGTTTATGAGTCCAACGGCAGAGGGGAAGAAACTGTTCTTATGGCGAGAGGTTCTGGTCCGTATGGACGGTAGCCTTCTGCCAGAGGGAAGTGGCTCGAATAGTCCATGTCCAGGGTGAGAGGGGTCAGCTGCTATCCGGCCTGCTCGCCCCCGAGTCCTGGAGACGTACAGGTCCTGGAGAGATGGAAGGCTACAGCCGATCACCTTCTCAGCAGAGCGCACAATGCGCTGCAGTCTCTGTCTGTCCCTGGCAGTGGCCCCAGCGTACCACACAGTGATGGAGGAGGTGAGGATGGACTCAATGATGGCCGTGTAAAACTGCACCATCATCTGGGCAGGCAGCTTGGCTTTCCTCAGCTGCCGCAGGAAGTACATCCTCTGCTGGGCTTTCTTGATGAGGGAGCTGATGGTCGGCTCCCACTTAAGGTCGTGGGTGATGCAGGTGCCCAGGAAGCGGAAGGAGTCCACAGTGGTGATGGAGGAGTCTGTCAGGGTGAGGAGAGGCAGGGGGGCTGTGACTTTCCTAAAGTCCACGATCATCTCCACTGTCTTCTGGGCGTTGAGCTCCAGGTTGTTGCTGCTGCACCAGGACACCAGCCGAGTAAAGAGTAAAGAGTTACTCAGACATGTGAATGAAAAACACAACTCCAGGTCTGTTTTTGAGGAGGAAACAACATTAGAACACGACTTAAATCTACAAGAGTCCACTCTTCGTAGTACAGGACCTTTAAAGAGGGAGTATTAAACATAATACTACAGAGTTTTAATTGTTAACACATAACCTATTTAGATCATTACATTTTCAACCTTCTTTTGTTCTTTTGCTCATTTGTTTTTCGTATTACAAAGCCCTAACCCTAACCCTAACAAAGATAATCTCCCCACTGCTGCAAAGAAATTGTACACATGATAAATAAAAAAATAAATTGTTGCAGCTTTCATATTTTGAACAATAAGTCAACGTAATAATTATCGTTTGTACAGAATCTTACAGCTAATCATAAGGAGGGCTTGAACAGGGCCTGGGAGAGATCGCTAAATGACTCAAACATGCATGGATGAGTCTAAAATTTGATGAAGGAACAACGTTAGAACATGGGAGAAATGTCCAAAAAGTTGATTTTACATAATACCTCCGCTTCTGTTTTTCACGTTTTTAGGCAATCACTTTTATTTTGTTGTGAAAAGACGATGGAGGAGAAAGAGAGTGCATTTATATGAACAGCTCCAGAGGTGATTGGCTGAGAGTTGAAGCTAAGGCGGCTGTGATTGACAGGTGACAGGAAGTACAGCGCGGTCTTCCTGGTTGCGTTCCCGCTCCAGGTTCATCCCGTTCAGTCGGATTATCTCTTTTATTAAGCAATTACAGAGCAGATTTCGCCGACATATTGTGGATAAATAGGGGATTACGCGATACCTGACGGACAGATGTGCACGAACGCAATTAAAACCTCGACCATCTGATGCTCCGAGAAAACACGGGTCAGAACTGTAATCTGGGAAAGTCCAAAACCCGGCCCAAAAACCATGTGGACTCAAGATGGTTTTTATCAGGACGAACACGCTGGACCTGAGCCAGACCCTCGGTACGGACCATGACGGGCAGGTTGTGGGTTAGACGCCCGATCTCTCTGAGTGGAGGGTGCACGTTCTCTCTGTGTTATTGTGGCAGAGTGGTTAGCCTGTCTCCTGCCTCTCAGTAAAGAGGTTGTGGGTTAGAATCCTGTTACTGGGGATGCACCAATACGATACTGGTACTGATATTAAACATTTTGGTGGAACGGATATCGATCCCGGTTGAGTCGATATCTATAAATTGGTGTAAAAGACGATTTACTGGTATTTTTTCAAAGCTGTTCTGTAATTACTATAAATAAATAAATAAGTTAAACACATTTTGATCTCTGATTTTATTTTATTTTTTTCATTTTTTCACATATTTTGGGTCTTTGCACTGGTATCGGTTGATATCGGGTCTCGGCAGATACCTAAAGCCAAAGTATCGGCATCGGTATCGGAATAGAAAAAGCCGGATCAGTGCATCCCTATGTGTTACTGTGGCAGAGTGGTTAGCCTGCCTCCTGCCTCTCAGTAAGCAGGTTGTGGGTTAGACTCCTGATTGACTTATAATTTTAGTTACATTTCTAGTCGTGGGTTTCAGCTTCTTTGAAATTGTTAATCACTATGGCAACAGTCCTAATTCTTCTTCATTCTCAAACCCATGGATACAGAACACAGGACTGTCACAAGAATCGAAAATCAGACACTAAAACTAGTATCGAAACTAGATACCGAATCTTCTGGACTATAAATCACTCCGGAGTATAAGTCGTACCAGCCAAAAAATGAAGACGCAAAGAACATATATAAGTCGCACTGGACTATAAGTCGTATTTTTGGAGGAGGGGATTTATTTTATTAAATCAGAGACTAAGATCAGACATTTCAACTTGATTAGGCAAGTTATAGTAATAAGAATAGAATAGAGAACAATAGGCTGAACATGTGTCTGGTTTGTTTTGGTTAGTTTTTCAGAGAACTGTAGAATAAACAACAGAACAGAAAAAGTTTACCAAACTCTCCATCTCACTCCAAATCACTAAATCCAGTGAATTCTTCATCCTCGGTGTCACTTCTGACCAACACCGCCAACTCTAGCTAAATCGATCTTTTATCCGGCGATGAGCTTTTTTTGTTTTCTTCATTTCAGTTCGAGGATCCTTCACTTTTCCTCAGTCCCTCACAAGTTTCTCCCTCACTCTAAACTTTCTTTCTGCTGCTCGATTACTGTTTTCGGCTGCAGATTTCACTATTTACAGTTTGTAATCTGAAGTTTATCGCCGTGTGATAAAATAAGTTCTGACGCTAAATGAACATTAGTGATTGGGACACATCCGTTTTAAATTCAGGTGAGGCGTAAATGACGAGAAGAAACGTCTCAAACTTCAGGAGCCGAACATCCACTCACACCTGATCGATACACCTAGTCCCGCCCCAAGGACATCCACTCATACCTGATCGATACACCTAACCCCGCCCCCGTAGAGCCTGAAATCTGCTGAAATCCTACGAGACCCTGACCTGATCCCAGACAGGACAGAGGCTCTTTCTGCAGGAGACAGAGTAGCAGATACCGGACACAGGCCTAGAGCGCCCCCTTGAGGCTGTCAGTATGAAAATAACGAACATGTGAAATTATATATTTTAATATATGAGTCTAAGGACCATCCAAACCATGAAAAAAAGTACGACTTATAGTCCGAAAAGTACGGTAGTCATTTTTCGCAGGTATCAATACTAAAAAAGTCCCATCCACAGGACAGAAAAGGACCACTACGGAACCTTCCTGGACCACTGCGGGATTACACAGAAATAAGGCCACATGGCAACAGAAAAGAAAGTCCATTTTGAGGACGTTCTCGTATTCAAGAAGATCTAATATTTTGTTTTAAATTGTTAATCACTATGGCAACGTTCCCACCATTCTGAAACCCGTGGATCCGAGCGCTATAATATCCTTCAAAACGTCTGCCTTATGCGCGCCAGAAGAAAACGCAATTTGCAACTTTGTTTTAACTAAACTCCACCACCTTTTGTTTTCAAACTGGCTTCATCACATTTCTATTCGCTGCATTCCCCGAACCATAATCTCAGCTCAAAAACAAAGAGCTCCACAGCTTGTCTGACCCCGGCGCTGGCTCCGTTCCATGTTTGAGAAGAGAGTGAGGGATTGTGGGTGAAAAAAAACAAAAAAAAAGAGAGAAAGAGCGATGGTTTTGGCAGACTGAGGGTTTAAATATTAACATCCCCACACATGGCTTGGTTTGGGAGCGGAGTCCCAGGGTGCTCTGGCTAAAACCTGCTCTCCGGGCCAGACATGCTGCAGGCGGATTACCCACGAACGCCTGTGTTGGTTTTCCAAAATATGCTCCGGAGCCAGGTGACGGAGCGATGGAGAGATTTGAATAAAACGGGAGCGAAGGAGAGCGGGGCGAAAGAGGGAGCGCCATCTGTACGCGAGCCCGGAGAGGACGAGTGTGTGTGGGGCGGAGAGGGGAGTGTACGGGGAACGGGCCCGGAGGTGGAGGTTTGAGTGTGTGTTTGAATATGCAAAAAAAAAGGTTGGTGGTGCCATTCCGGGTCTGACAAGTGCATGTTGCTGTTGTGTCATTGGGCAAGATACTTTTACTGCCTCGCCTGTGTGTGAACGCGGTGGAGGAGTGAGGGGGAAGGGCTGGAGGTGGTGCTGATCGTGTGTTCAAATACGCAAAGGGTTGGTGGTGAAATTCCAGCTCTGACAAGTGCTACTGTTGTGTCCTTGGGCAAGACACTTCACTAAACTACCCCATATGAGTGCATGGTGGAAACTGGTAGGAAAAATTCGAGCTTAAGATACATTTAATTTGCAAGAAACCAAGCTTTTTAAACATGTTTTTGGATTTTAAAAAAAAGAGCCTTAATCTCTCATTTCCATTACCAGTTTCCGAATGCCTAAAATGTCTCTCTCTGATCTGAACGTCACTCCCTAAACCCCAGAGTCAGTGCTAGTGCAGCCTCTGCAGCTCAGGGAGGGAATTCTGGAGGTTCTGAGCTTCACATGAGCCTGTCCATAAACTGAGACTGAGACAAACGCAGGACGTGTCTCTGTCTCTCTGTGTCTCTGTGTCTCTGTGTCTCTGTCTGCAGGTTAAAGCCCTGGAGACTCAGGGTTAGTTGTGATTTTTTGTTTTTTTTAAACAGTAGGAGTACAGGATACAAACAGGTCAAGTCTTTGGAATGAAAATAATTTCAGGTTTTAAAATAATGATGTCATGCACATTTTCCTTTTAAATAAACAGTTTGGCTTGAGTCTGACAGTATGGATTTTTTTTTACATCTGAAAAGTAAAACGACAAATCAAGACAATCCTGTTTAGGGCGCTCGGTATCTTTAGCTGTGCCTGCCTCTGCTTTAGCGTTAGTGTTTGCATTAGCATTAGCATTAGCCTAGCCCTGTGGCCCCGTGTGAACAGCCCTGTCATGTATCCAGCCCCAGAGCAGATGAGCTGTAAGCCTCAGAGTACACAGTGTCTGATCAGTCTCCCTCTGCAGTCCCCAGGTACAGCGCTCTAGTCCTGCTTTAAACCCCAGCTACAAACTTCACAGCAGACTGTCACTCCTCTGTCTCTGAAAAACACTCTGTGTCCTCAAATCCAAGGACTGTTTTGCTTCTTTGTTAAGAGGCAAATAATTAACGAGTAAAAACATCACAACGACTGAAATAATCATGTTAGGGCCATAGACTGTAGGGCCATAGACTGTAGGCCTATATGTAAATGGACACAGCTGCCACATTCCAAACAGGAAGTGACCATGGGCGTGATTTGGCTCCACCGGCTTCAATTCATTTTCTATTGAAACTCACCCCTCTCTCTGTAACTGCTGCCGTGAGCCTCGTCAAAAATTCTGACCTTAAAATGTTCGTTTTGCCCGACTCTACACGATCCTGCTGTTTTTGTTCCTCGTGTTTTATTTTGTCAGTAAATCAACATATGAACTTTAACAACAATGAGCTGCCCGTTTCCTCGAGGTCTAATGAGGCTCTCATTAGTGTTAGCGACAGATTCATACTGGCAAGAGTAACCAAAAGTTTAAGAAAGTACTGTTACTTCTGTTGGTACATTATTAAAGCACCAACATGAACTGTCCTACCCACATGGCTAAAATCACAATGACATTATAGTGTCTGGACTCACCACAGTGCAGCACAGGGGCCAGAACCACCACATGAGCGCCAGGCCCAAAAGCAGGAGCAGAACCAGGAACACGATCCCGACCACCAGCCCGTCAGACTGCGACACAGAGTTAAAGCTCATACATTACACTACATTTTTGTTCTTGTGAGGTTTAAGATAGTTAGCTTAAAGCGTTATGATCCTAAACACTACTGCTGGCTTTAACTTTAAACTACAGGTGTGCCCCCAGCATCTTTGTCCTGGGGGCTGTTACCCTCCTCAATGAAACTGCACTGAAGGACTGCCTGAATCTTCCCCCTGGTCCTGAACTGTCCTCCTGTGAACTTCTACATGAAGACTGTGTGTTTAAAAAGATATAAGGTCAGGTGGAGGGTCCGTCACCTGCTTGTTTCTATGGATACGTCATTGCTCTGCCTGGAATGTTCCACAGTGTGACATTAAACAGCTCTACTTTACATTTATTCAATCACAAGTGGTTTTACAGCTCAAAAATATCTAGAAAAACAGACATTCTGACTGTTAGCGGGGTCGCCTCTCCACAGATCTGACCTGTAACTTGGACTGGTTTGGTCTCCATGAAGATGGAAAGGTTTAAAGCCATACTGTGAAACATTCCAGACAAAGCAATAACATCTCCATGAAGAAAAGGATTAAATGGACCCTCCGCCAGAAAAGTTACACAATGGACCTTTAAGCGGACTGTCAACCAAGGACTAAACCAGGACATGATGTGGACAGTTTGACAGAGGAGCTGGACTCACACAGGTGGTGGCGGTGATGGTGTAGGCGCTGGAGATGAAGGACTTCCCATTGTTCAGACTGATCAGAACGTCCATTGTCCTGAGGAGAAGAAGAAGACACCAGAAAAATACAGTTTAGAAACAGAAACAGAGGCAAATACAGGTTAGAAACAGACAAATCATGTTTCAGAGAAGTACAGGAGTCCAGTGAGAAACAGGATCATCGTGTTGTTTTGCAGAACAGGAATTCCATTGGTTTCGTTCATTTCCTGGAGGCTAATCTTAAACATAACCTTAAATAAAACCATATCTTAACTTTAATCCATTTTGTTCTCACACACTTACACTTTTAGAAGATTTGTCTTGGGGAAAAAAAGACACATTTTCAAATAATGTATTCATGACTGTATTATTTAGAAACCCATTGTGGCTCATCTATTAATGTTAAAGGAACTGTATTTAAACGACACGGTTATTATGTTCAAATACAAACTACAAACACAACTGAACCTGTGTGTCCAGATCCTTCACCTACAGACAGAGACACAGAGACACGTCCTGCAGACAGAGACACGTCCTGCGTTTGTCTCAGTCTCAGTTTATGGACAGGCTCGTGTGAAGCTCAGAACCTCCAGAATTCCCTCCCTGAGCTGCAGAGGCTGCACTAGCACTGACTCTGGGGTTTAGGGAGAGACCGTTCAGATCAGAGACAAATTTGAAGGTTATTACTAGCAGATTTTTGGTTTAGGATTGGCAAACAAAATGTCGTATATTGCGTTGCTTTAAAAAAAACAAGAAAAACAAAATGAATGGTGAAAGTATTACTATAATCCTACATGAATTTGCAATAAAACAGGTTGAGTAAGAGTTGTGGTATTCGTTAGTTGTGGCATTTCTGTAATAAAATGTGCTCCTCCTCAGGGTTAATTACAGCTGAGTGAATGAGAAAGAGAGAAAGAGAAAGAGAAAGAGAAAGAGAGAGGGTGAATGAAAGAGAGACACGGTGGGGGTGTGGTCTGACGGAGGCCAAACGAGCTCCAATTAAAACTCTAATGATGAACGGCATCTCAATCTCCACCTGTCTAAGACTTCTGAGACAATTACAGAGAAAGAAAGACCCAGAGAGCAGGACACATCGCGGAGAGCACCACCCGAAACTCCATGACCAAAACGCCACACGCCCAAAACTCCAAACACCCAAAACTCCACATGTCCAAAACTCCACAAGCCCGAAACTCCACAAGATCGAAACTCCACATGACCAAAACGCCACACGCCCCAAACTCCAAACACCAAAACTCCAAACGTCCAAAACTTCAAACGTCCAAAACTCCACAAGCCCGAAACTCCACATGTCCAAAACTCCACAAGCCCGAAACTCCACATGTCCAAAACTCCACATGACCAAAACGCCACACGCCCCAAACTCCAAACACCAAAACTCCAAACGTCCAAAACTTCAAACGTCCAAAACTCCACAAGCCCGAAACTCCACATGTCCAAAACTCCACAAGCCCGAAACTTCACACGCCCAAAACTCCACATGATCGAAACTCCACATGCCCAAAACGCCACACGCCCAAAACTCCAAACACCAAAACTCCAAACGTCCAAAACTTCAAACGTCCAAAACTCCACAAGCCCGAAACTCCACATGTCCAAAACTCCACAAGCCCGAAACTCCACATGTCCAAAACTCCACATGACCAAAACGCCACAAGCCCGAAACTCCACATGTCCAAAACTCCACATGACCAAAACGCCACAAGCCCGAAACTCCACATGTCCAAAACTCCACAAGCCCGAAATTCCACAAGATCGAAACTCCACATGACCAAAACGCCACACGCCCAAAACTCCAAACACCAAAACTCCAAACGTCCAAAACTTCACACGTCCAAAACTCCAAACGTCCAAAACTCCACAAGCCCGAAACTTCACACGCCCAAAACTCCACATGATCGAAACTCCACATGCCCAAAACGCCACACGCCCAAAACTCCAAACATCAAAACTCCAAACGTCCAAAACTTCAAACGTCCAAAACTCCACAAGCCCGAAACGCCACACGTCCAAAACTCCACAAGCCCGAAACGCCACACGTCCAAAACTCCACATGACCAAAACTTCACACGCCCGAAACTCCACACGTCCAAAAATCCAAACGTCCAAAACTCCAAACATCTGAAACTCCACATGTCCAAAACTCCACACGTCCAAAACTCCAAAACTGCAAACACCAAAACTCCACAGGTCCACAAATCCAAATGCCCAAAACTCCACACACCAAAACCTCCAAATGCCAAACCTCCACGCGTCCAAAACTCCAAAACTCCACACGTCCAAAACTCCAAAACTCCACACGTCCAAAACTCCAAAACTCCAAAACTCCGAACGCCAAACTCCACACGTCCAAAACTCCAAAATTCCACATGTCCAAAACTCCGAACGCCAAAACTCCAAAACTCTGAACGCCAAACCTCCACACGTCCAAAACTCCACACGTCCAAAACTCCAAAACTCCACATGTCCAAAACTCCAAAACTCCACACGTCCAAAACTCCACACGTCCAAAACTCCACACGCCCAAAACTCCAAAACTCCGAACACCAAACCTCCACACGCCCAAAACTCCAAACACCAAAACTCCACATGGGTTTAAATTGCTAATGATCGTACTAACATTTCGACATAGTGTGACAAATTTATACCAAATAGTACTTTTTTTGTTTCTTTTTTTAACTAAACAAATCTTGACTCAAGAACCTGATAATACGTAATATAAGACACAGTATTTATTTACATTTGGAGAAAAAAAAATCATAAATTAAAAGATATCATAAATTAAAAGACATTTGCCAAAAAATAACTTAAAATTTCTGTGTGTCTGTCTGTGTGTTTTTGTTGTAGTTCTTTTGCAAACACTGTACAAATTAACGTTATTTTTTTACTTATATATTTTTTTCCAATTTTTAATTTTTTTAATTGATTATTTGTTTAGTTTTATTATTTATAAATGCTATTTTTGTTTTAAATTTGTTTTAATATATTTTATTATTAGTTTAGTGGTGTTATATATGTTTTTTTTTCTTCTTTTTTGTATTTGATTTATTTTTTATTATATATTCATTTATATTTTTGTCTTATTTATTCCCCCTGTTTTTCCTGGCTGCTTGTGTGAACTCTTTGAATCCCTTGAAGGACCAGCTGTGTCTTGTTCAGAGGAGAGAGAAGAAAAAGAGGGAGCGAGTGGGAGAGGGATGGGCCCCGAGGCAGCGCTGGGGGCCCCGAATCTCCCAGGACCCAAACTCCTTCTACAGACTCCACTGTTTACTGCAGAAACACACACCTTCAGCCTTCTACCATTTACTTTCAGGGATAATTTTTTACTCAAAAAATACTCTGACAGGGGCACTTGTTTGACTTTGTAGAATTTCAAGTGCATATGATGGTTAGAATGGTATTTTTTTTTTTATTATATTCAAGATTTAACAAAAAATCTCTCAAATAATTTATAATTCGCTATAATTTTGGCGACATTTTTCATTTTAGTTCCTGGTTGGACATGAGTAGCAGATGTGGCATACCTTAAAAATAGAGGTAATTCTGTAACTGTCTCCAAGCCAAGACTAGACCAAGATCTGGATCTGGATCTGGTCCCAGAGCTCTGCTGTGGAGCTCACTGCTCCTGAGGAGACGCCCCAGGCTCCATCCTGAATGGAGCTTTTGGTGTTGAGGATATAGAGGAATCCTGTTTTAGAACTCAGCACTACTTCCTGTAGTTTTGTACTTTTATTTTCCATTTTTCTTCCACAAACTGTCACTTCACTTACATGTTGAGCACAGGTACTATCCACTAAACCAAGTCAGAATTAGAAAAATATGAAAACCAGTTATACACACTTTAAGAATTAGGCATAAATAGACTTTATTCACGTTTACCAGAAGACATTTGGAAACATGCGGATGACGAATTCCGGTGTAATTCCCGACACTGGGCATGTGGTAAAACCGTGGATTCAGCAACAACGTGACTAACTGCATCTTCCATGTCACTTACAGGCAGCTTTTTTATTAAGTTAGACAAATTATAACACACAAACTAACAGGCAGTTTATAAAAGGAAAAAAGAAAGAACACAATGACATCTAGATGAAGAAAACCGGGACATTTTCTCAGTTTTCCCAGAGTTTCTATCGCCAACAGAGCCCAAAGGAAGTCGTCATCTGCAGCGTCTTCTGGTTTTGTGACGTAAGTGTGAACAGAGCCCGTTCAACTACTAAAGGCCAATCACAGCCTCACGTTATTCATATAAACTCACTCTCTCTCCCCTTCTTGTTGTTTCACTTTTAAAGGTGCTTGTATAAGTTTTCTGTTTCAGCGTTTGCCACTTGGAGATGCCATTACCTTTGCCTGGAATGTCCCACAGTATGGCATTAAACCTTTCTATCCCCATGAAGACAAAGCAAGACAAGATAACACCACCGAGCCAAGTTACAGGTCAGATCTGTGGAGACGTCCCTGCTCACGATCCTATTCTGAGCAATAGAAACATCTGTAATTCAATAAGTACAAGACCAATCAGAGCGCGGCATGGAGCGTTTGGACCAATCAGAGCGCGGCATGGAGCATTTGGACCAATCAGAGCACGGCGTGGAGCGTTTGGACCAATCAGAGCACGGCGTGGAGCGTTTGGACCAATCAGAGCACGGCGTGGAGCGTTTGGACCAATCAGAGCACGGCGTGGAGCATTTGGACCAATCAGAGCACGGCGTGGAACGTTTGGACCAATCAGAGTGAGAGCTGCTAGAGCGGAGCGAGCGCGGCTCAGAGCGGCGAGGCTCAGTCTGACAAAGATCACTTTTAGGAGCTTTGAGGATTTAAACATTTTAAAAAGTTTATGTTGTGAAAATAGAAAAGAATCCTACAAAATCTGACCTTTGTTAAGCCGGATGCCCTGTCAGAACATGGGCAGTTTGAATTCCCATAATGCATTGCGCTCTATGGGAGCTGCAGTACCTGGAGCGGCCACTAGTCGGTCTGGGGAGGGGGAACGCCTTCTCCAGTTTTTTTTCACAGCTCCCTGCCCACACCCTCCCCTGGGTTTACAGGGGGTAATGAGACTGACAGGGGGACGTGGTAATAGCAGGGGGCAGGTTGGTAATAGTGTTCTGAGGTGGAGATGGGCCTCGTGGACTCGACACGCTCCACAGACCAAGCAGAACGTCTCCTCCAGTCTCCACTCATTATGAACGAGCTGTGATTAAAACTGCTAAATGATCAAGTCAAGAGAAGGAGGCGCTTTGTGTCCGTTTGACAGTTTAGACCTCGTATTTCAATAAAGGTGAGGTAAAGGTTCTATATTACGCAAAATGGACTCTTGTAGCTTTAAGTCGTGTTCTAATGTTGTTTCCTCCTCAAAAACAGACCTGGAGTTGTGTTTGTTTCATTCACATGTTTGAGTAACTCTTTATTATTAGTCTGTCTACATCTCCAAAGCTCCAAACGCTCTGTTCCACCTTGTGATGTCATCAAGAGGTAGATTTAGTTAGTCAACAGCTCCTTTTCCCTTTAGTTCAGTCGAGATCGGTAATTCCAGGACTGAAATGATCCAAATGATTCTAGTGAAGGTGTGTGGAGTTTAAAAACACAGTGGAGCACTTCCTGTATCACCACATGATGACATCACAAGGTGGAACTCAGCCTAAATCTGCAGGGTTTGTGCGTTAAACGTTCGTGAATGAAACAAAAAAAACCACAACTCCAGGTCTGTTTGTGACGAGGAAACGACATTAAAACAAACTGTAGATCAGAAAATAGCATCATATGGACCCACAATTGTATGCAAAGTTTTAATAAAAATCTTATTGTTTCAGTTTTTTTGTAAATTTGGTTTATAATTTTACAGCAGATGTGACATACGTAGAACAGATTCCAGCATGTTAAAGCAGCTGTATGTAAGATTTAGATTTTTTACCAGATACAAGGTAAACATGTTCAAATCAAATAAAGACTTTACTGACAATAGTTGGATTTATTAGACAATTATCCAATCAGAAAGTTACAACGCTGAAATCCAGTGTGTTTAAACCTAAAATGTCTCTCACGGATCTGAACGGTCTCTCCCTAAACCCCAGCACCTGCACCTGCACCTGCACCTGCACCTGCACCTTCTTTTAAACTGTAAGACGGCAGGATACTTACAGCTCATTTAACAAATGCCAAAACCTGCCTAAATGACACAATAATAATGAATACAAATTAATGACACTACTTTTATTTCGATAAATCAATTTTTAAACTTTAAAACTTAAAAAAAATGGTTTCCTCATTCCTGTTTTTACATGGAATTTTTGGTGTTGATGAAAACTCAGCACTACTTTCTGTATTTTTCCACTTTTCTTCTCAACTTTCCTTCACGAAATGTCACTTAACTGACGTAAAACGTTCATTCGTACTCACTGTCCTCCTCTCCGTCACAACTTGAACAAAGGAAAACTCGTGATCTGTACATTTCAAAAACGAACGCGGCGATAAATAATAAACTGGAAGCGTCTTTGTCTTCGAGCCTGGGCGACAGATGTTATCTTAATGCACCGCTAAAACATGGAGCGCGAGCGTTCCGCGGCGGCTTCGGGGACACCAGTTGAGCGTCGTCTTGACGCATCTTGAAAACTTTCTCGTTTGCGTGGGCCCGTGGAGAGTTTGAGGCTGCCGTGACGATGAGTTTGGGTGATGTTCCGCAGCTGCCCGGCCGGTCGGAGAGCGGGATAATGGCGTCTGGAGCGAGCGGAGGAGAGGGTGAAAAAGAGAGCGCTGAATAATTGACAGTGGAGCATATGCGAGGCCTGTCAGTCTGAAAACATCACCGTTTTGAAAGACGAAACGGGCGATTTGAACTTCGAAAAGAGACGTATCTTTGCGTGGAGGCTCCAGATGGAATAAAAACGACAGGAAGTAAAAAGTCGGTTCTAAATTTCATAAACACGACCAGTCCAGCTTTTACTGCGAAGAAATGTAATGCTGATTTATTAATAATTTCTAAAATCTTTGGACACAATGACTAGGGACGCACCGATCCATCTTTTTGAGTTCCGATACAAATTTTGATATTTTTTTATTTTCTTTATACAAAATAAAATAAAACAAAACTGATCCAAATGTGTTGAGCTGTAATTTACCTCTTAAGTAACTACAGTATTATATGTACTGTACTGTGGATAATTATTATAAATAAAACTGGGCCGACTATAACCAGGAAATAGTCTTTTTATACGTCAGTTTAAACGTCCCGCCAAGATATCGACTGAAACGATATTTGAATTTTTCAGTATTGGCACCAATGTCAGATACCAGTGTTGGATCGTGAAATTCAAATTTTTTGGATTGATTTGTTTTTATTTCGAGTTTGTGCCAAGAGAAAAACAATAATCATAAACATACTGCATATACAACAGAAAAGAACGATTCTCAAAAAGAAGTGGGAAGAAGAAAAACGCAGATTAAATATAAAATATATAAAAACATATAAATAACATACAAAACAAAACAAAACGAAACGAAACGAAACGAAATAAAATAAAATAAAATTAAATAAAATTAAATAAAATTAAATAAAATTAAATAAAATATTATCCTGCCCTTATTCAGTTTCAAAAAATCTGTGGTTGCTGATGAACACTGATCACTGTGATCTCTTTTGGATTTTTTTGTTTTTTTATTATCCAATCACAACTAAACCAGTTCTTACAACTAAATCCAGTGTGTTTAAACCTAAAATAAAACCCATCCTGAGTCAGTGCTAGTGCAGCCTCTGCAGCTCAGGGAGGGAATTCTGAGGCCTGCCCATAAACAGAATGAGACAAACATGATAAAAACAACTTTGACGATCAAGATACGACGGCTAGAACAATATATTTTGGCGCTTAAAATTTATCGTGTGCAAATTGTTGTTGCAATAGTGGGAAGGTTTCAGTTTTGTTTTTGTTTTTTTTATCTAAATGAGAAGATTTTAGTTTTAGAGGGGTGAAAAAGGACTAATTATACATTCTTTCTGCTGTTTATTTGTTTTGCGTACTTTTTAATGACACTGTATTTAAAGAATGGTGCACTGGGATTATTAGAGTAGTTTTAATATTATGGCGTCAGTTTCCAGAAGTTGAACCCGCACTGGAAAGTCACGGCTGAATTCAGTGTGGAGGATTTTTTCAGCCGACTGTGGCCGAGTCAAAGCGCCGGAACAACCAGAGCGACGCAGGGAGTGACGAGAGGAAAAACTGACAGCAGAGCATATGTGAGGAGTGTGAGTGGGACTGGGTACAGAGCAACGCACACAGACACACATACACATACACACACCACAGCACCCAGAGCACCCACGGCACCCACACACTCCAACGGCACCCACACACCACAGCACCCAGAGCACCCACACACCCACACAGCACAGCACCCAGAGCACCCACACACCCACACAGCACAGCACCCAGAGCACCCACACACCCACACAGCACACACACTCTCCAACAGCACCCACACACTCCCACAACACAGCACCCACACACCACAGCACCCAGACCACCCAAACAGCACCCACACAGCACAGATCAAGGAGTTATGCACAAGACCATTTGGAGACATAAAGAAGATCCTCTCACTTAAAGCTGCAATGCGTAACTTTTCTGGTGGAGGGTCCATCAAATGCTTTTCTCCATGATGATGTTATTGCTTTGTCTGGAATGTTCCACAGTATGGCATTAAACCTTTCTATCTTCATGGAGACCAAACCAGACCAAGTTACAGGTCAGATCTGTTTGAGCAGTACAGATACAGATATAAGCAGCTGTTGGGGTCAAAATAAGTCTGCTGTGTTCTGTCTGCATCTAATTACAAAGCTTTTTATTGTCTGATTATCAGGAAGTGTGCGTTGGCATGCTAGTTGCTTTACCCTCAAAGCAAAACTCCACTCTGGAGTTGTTAAAAGTTGTGAAAGGCTCTTTATAAACTCCTCCGGGTGAATAATTAGGACGCTCAGAATGTCAAAGGGAAGTGAGGAGAAACTTTGGACCAGACGGTTTAAAAAGAGCTCGTTCTGTTTTCACGTTTTTAAAAACAGTAAAAATCAGGTACAGGGCGTTTCACTCTTCAGTGCTGAGAGCTCCTGGGGCCGGTCTTATCCTCTTTAAACGCGCACGTCTCCGATCAATAAACATGTGCTCAAATATTCCGGGACATCTCCAAAGCCTGCTCGCCCGGTCCGCGTCTTTAAGTCAACGTCGGCGAGCTCCGTCTGTGCGCTAATCCGTAAAACATCTTCCAGCCCCGCGGAGCAGATGGACGCTAGCAGCTGCCCCGGAACACGGCCGTGTTTAAATATTGACGAGCGGTTAGCATTAGCATTAGCATTAGCTCGGCGTACCTGCGGACGTGAGAGCCGCTAAACGATGCCGAGGTAATGGCATTTATGCAAAGAGGCACGGGGCGGGACGAGGAGACTTCTCAAATCAAACGGGCTCTTCTCTGTGGAAATATTTCTGATCACAGAAAGAGGAACGTCTCAGGAGGAGCGGGCGGCTTTGATTTCTCTTAAAAGCATAAAAAAAAAAACTTACATTAAAGGAACTCTATGTAGCCTGTGCACCTACTGATTTAAAAACGTCTCACAATCACAGCCTGGTTCAGATTAGATCAGCCTTTATTGAAGAAGTTCTTGTTGGAGAAGCACAAAAACGCAATAATGCAAAGACAACAGACAAACACAGCACACTCACAACACACACCGAGATACGACACACTCCAGTAGTGACACTTAACCACAGAACAAGAACATTTTCAATACACATTTTCAAACAATTCTCATTATACTGAGCGCTGTTAGAGAATTCCCATCTCTGTGCTGTAACGAGGCCCCGCACTGCCAGCTCAGTCCCTGTAATCTTGGCTTATCTTGGTCATCAGAGGTATAATACTCCCTACAACAGAAGTATAGACCGGACTGGAATGCACAACACTCTCACAGTGTGCTGAACGTTCATGTCTCAAGTTTTGGGTCTGTTCTGATGTACATAAACGTCTCCTGTGTTTGAACTCCAGCCTCTCGTCTTTTCTTCTTCTACAAAAGAATCCTGACCTGGAGATTCAAGTGTTTCTCAGTTTATGGACAGGCTCATGAGAAGCTCAGAACTTCCAGAATTTGCTGAGCTGCAGAGGCTGCACTAGCACTGATCCAGGATTTTTTAAATTTGGGTTTTAGAACGTTCTCCAAGTAGGACCTTCATGATTTTCAAGTTGAAACTCAGAAAAAGTACCATAAATCTGCGTGTTTTTCGGTGTGCTCAGGCTAATTCTGAAATAACGGACCTCATCGTTAAAACAAATGATCAGGTTAAAGTCGCTGCACCTGATTTTTAGCGTCTTACAAACAACAGAAGAAGTTCAGTTTAAACGGTTTGCAGTGGTCCAAAGTCCAAACTCACTTTTAACAACGCCAACATGCACTTCCTGATTATCGAACAATAAAATGTGTTATAATTAGACGCAGGGCCTTTTAGTATCTAATAAAAACACCACATAATCGGTCGACAAACCCGCCTGAAGCCCCAAAACGCTCGGCGGGGTCTCCCACAGGAACGTCCTCTGGAGCGCTGTTCCCTCTGAGGACAGCAGGTGTCCCTCTCCCTCCCTACAGTTATTTTATGAGTTGCGGCGTTATTGTGAAAACACCAGGTGAGACCAGCCCACAGTCACTTAACCCCTCGTCCTGGGGGGTGGCGGGTGGTGTGTGTGTGTGTGTGGGGGGGGTGCAGCAGGGGGAGGGGGGTGCAGCAGGGGGAGGGGCTAATGGAAGAGCCGAGCAGCAGCAGATGTCCCTGTTTAAGGCCCTGGCGCAGCAGCTGTCGGCACAGATGAGGCCTCCCACCAGCGCTTCAAGTTCAAGTGCGGACACTCACCATTCCTCCACACCACAGGGGCATTGGACACCACTCAGGATACAACAGGAGGAACTACACTGTCTTCCATGCTGGGGACCGCTGGGATTTTGAGTATTCATAAAGAGAGCCCTTTGACGTTCACTGCAGTGATCTGATAACCAAAAGTGTTGGGGTCTGATCATGATCCTTTATACAAAATATAATTAATGTGATTTCTGTGAATAAAATCTATATCTGATTATCTAAAGACAGACCGTGTTATATTCTTTTCCTTTAGAGACAGGCATTCTGACTGTGAGCGGAGTCGCCTCTCTACAGATCTGACCTGTAACTTGGTCTGTGTCTGTGAACACAGATAAGCCTAATGCAATACTGTGGAACATTCCAGGCAAAGTGACAGCATCTCCCTGGAGACAAGGTGATGAACCCTGTACTAGAAAAGTCACACAGTGCACCTTTAAAGAAAACTGTTCAGCCTCAAACACTGGAATATTTAAGTGCATAAAACAGGTTTGCATGAAATTCGTATCATTTTTTAATTCAAAGTTAAATAAAAAGGCGAGATTTTATACATAAAGTGAGAGTCTAAACCAGACCCGGGCATTTTAAGGCCTGCGGTCTGACTCTGTCCGGCCCGGGAAAGGTTGCTTGGAATTAAGAAAATAAAACCTACTTTCAAAATTTGACATAATGCGTGGACTAAAGCCGCAGTGCTTTTACCGTGAAGCCTCTGTTAAAGCTCAACAGAGGCTCGATTTCTCTCACTGAACAAGAAAAAAACACTAAAACATTTTAATTTTGACTTTTTTCTGCACAGTTTGGCAGTTGGACAAAAACTGTGTGACATACAGTATCTTGTATTATATTATTGGGCAGACAAAGACATTGTGGTGTCTTAATAGAAAGTTAAGAAAGTTAAACTCAGAAAACATTGTGGGGTTAATGTGACTGAAAAAGACTTACAAATGTTTCACGTTTACCAATGTTTTGAATAATTTATATTTTGTAAAACACCCTCACTCTCTCATTCCCTCATAATAATACAGACTCTTACCAGCTTCTGTAAACAAAGCCATTTACTGATTTCAACGTAGAAATAAAATGAATAACCACAGTAGACTTCAAACTTTTGGCCCGGCCCTCCACAATATTTTTTGCTTCTCATTTGGCCCCTGGGGGAAAATAATTGCCCATCCCTGAGCCATGGGACCAACCTGCTCCAAAGTGGAAACAAGCCAACAGCATTTAATAAAAAGGGATTCATTATTCCTGAGGAGCAAACACCTGAATATTGTGAGTTTTTATCAGATCGAAGTTCATGTCCATCACTGTTTAATGAGCCCAGATTAAACTGTTTTTGTTCTGTTCTAATGTCGTTTCCTCGTCACAAACAGACCTGGAGTTGTGTTTTGTTTCATTCACATGTTTAACACACAAACCTGCAGATTTAGGCTGAGTTCTTCTCTCAAACTCAAAACATTAATACAGGAAGTGCTCCACTGTGTTTTTAACTCCACACACCTTCACTAGAATCATTTGGATCATTTCAGCCCTGGAACTGCCGATCTCGACTGAACTAAAGGTAAAAGGAGCTGTTCACTTGAAAACTACCGCTTCATGACATCACAAGGTGGAACAGAGCGTTTGGAGCTGTAGAGATGTAGACAATATAGGACCTTTAAAAAACCAAACACGCTGAACCCCGTGACTCCCGCCTGCCTGGGACTTTCTCTTTGTTTTGGTCCGGAGAGACTTCCATCCCCAGCAGCCCAGAGCGTGTGGAATCTGTCCCGGAGACGAGCTTGTTTTCCAGGTCAGGAGAAGCACTCAAGCTGCCCACCAGGACCCAGGAGCGGATCTGTGGAGCGGGGAACACGGAGGGAGCTGGCCGGGGGCAGATGGGGCGCGCTTTGGGCCCGTGGCGGAGGCAGGTGGCCAGGGCGCCGGGACCGTCAGCGGCGCCGTGAATAATTTAAAGGTGCGGCGCACAGAAAGGCCCCAGCTGTCGCACATCCTCTTAAAGGGACGGCGCAGATGTGGAGGGGGCTCACAGCGCATCACTGTTTAATGGGACGGCGGGCGGGAGGCAATTAGACCGGGAACGCAGAGGCGGGACCGGCCAATCAGAACGCAGCGACAACAAACAGAGTGCACACGCGACCAATCGGAATACAGGAATGAGGACGCTGGGAAAAACGGGCCAATCACAGAGGAGGAACGGAGTTTAACAAGTACAAAGCTCAAAGGATCTGCATGTGAGAGTTTGATTTGAAATTCCATAAACAGGACCTCTGTGTCCCCAGACATGAAGTAAACAAGTTCAAATCAAACGTAGACCTTACTCGTAACAACAACAGACTGTATAAAGAAGTGGACTAAGCGAGTGTGACGTATAAAACTAAAATAATAAAACTATAATAAAATCTGCAGCTGAACTCAACATGGCGTCGTGTTGTTTTCAGGGGCCTGGGCTCATTGGCTCATGGGCACAAAAATAATTTTCTCTTCCACATTTACTTCCTCAATCCGGGCGAACTCCTCCCACCGTGTGACGTCTGTAATGTGCACGGTGTGGAGCGTTTGTACCAATCAGAGCACGGCGTGGAGCGTTTGGACCAATCAGAGCACGGCATGGAGCGTTTGGACCAATCAGAGCGAGAGCTGCTAGAGCGGAGCGAGTGCGGCTTTTTTAAAAAGTTTATGTTGTGAAAATTGAAAATAATTCTACAAAATCCAATCTTTGTGAAAGCCGGATGCCCTGTCAGAACACGGGCAGTTTGAATTCCCATAATGCATTGCGCTCTCTGCGCTGGGAGAATTCTGTCTGGGCCCAAACTGCCGGAGCTGCAGTACCTGGAGCGTCCACTAGAGCGGGGACAGAGGGGGAGGGGCTTATCCAGTTTTTATTGTAGATCCCTGGTGTGACGTCGTCCACAGCGTTCGGCTCCAGTCAAATGAAGCTCATCGATGCCAGAGGGGGCGAACTTGGAGACAGGCTTTATATTTTGAACAGGATTTTTTCTTTTCAGACAAAATAGTGAAATAAAAACCGCAGGATCATGTAGAGGGGGTTATACGAACATTTTTGAAAATATCGCAGAGGACCGGGCCAAAAGGTTTAACTCAATTCTGTGTAATATGAATTGTATTTTTTTTATTTAAAAAAAATCAGTTGTTTTGACGCGCTGGTGAGAGTTTATGTTCTGACTAAGCAATGAAAAAGTGAGGCTGCCGTACAAAAATGTCATTTATTCAGTCAAATGCGCCAAAAGAAAACAAAATGTGAACGTTTTTAACATTTATGACTCGTATTAGTGATGATTTTCAGTCACATTCAGCCCAAAACACCTTAGAGCTTCATACACTGTTGGGAAGAGGTTCTTTCTGAAGACATCACATAATGAACTGAATCACCGAACTGTGATTTGGAGAAAAAGGCCTCCAAATCAGCATTACAATTGTTATATTAGACTCTATACTACCTGTAATGCTGATTTATTTAAGTCGCAAAAGGATCAGGTTGTTTATTTCATTATGTTTTAGTGTTTTGGTTTAAATCTAAAACGTTTAAACCAAATGGATTTCAGCTTTGAAAGCGGCAAACCAAATGAGAGACACGTGTGAGGCTCATTCTGCTTTCTGATAATCGGAAAATCGTCTTGGACCAAAACACGAACTTAAATACAAATATTTGTGATTAAAATGAATTTTATTGTTTTGAAATGTTTTAAAGAAACAATCAGGGTTAATGTTTTGTCTGGAAAAGGGAAAAGGAGACAGATAACATAAAGTGACTCTTCTTTCTGCTCCTTTTCGTTCATTTCTTGTTCTATTAATGTCTTTTTATACTTTATGAATGAAGTAAACAAATCAATAAATAACATTAACAACTTGAAACTAAGAATAAATCAGTATTAGAATTGTTATCAGTAAAAGTTATATTTGATTTGAACATTTCTGTCTCGTATCTTGGGACACACATACGTCTAAGTCTGTTTATGGAATTTGTTATGCTTCTTTAATATGTAAAAAAAAAATATAAATAATTTCTTGTAAAAACATAAAGACACATTATAAATTCAAGAGAAACATGTGTTGACATCTCCAGCTCCGTTAATCCCAAAGCCAAACAGATTCGACCGTCCTGCTCCAATCCAATCAAAAATGTATGAACGCGTCTCCAGCCGGGCGCATAAAGAGATTTCCCACGGACCACCTGTACCTCCGGGATAATCCGGTGTCCGCCAGGCTCGCCGATTTTAAACCGTCAACACGAACATGACTCGTTTGTGTAAAGCAGTGAACAAAATGGAGCTAAAATGACGTGAATACAGCCGTTCTAAAGTGTGTTTTTGTTCCAGAGCTAAAACGATCCAGAAGATTCAAGTGAAGTGAATGGAGTTTAAAAACACAATGGAACACTTCCTGTATTACAGCATGACAGTGATAAAATTTTCAGCGTCAGTGGAGCGTCTCCAGGTTTTTATCAGGGGGAAAACAGGAAATAAGCTCGTGGTGTCAAAATAAACTTCCGACGCCCTTTCAAAATCCGTTCTCTAAAACCACAGTCGCGTAAACACCGGCGTCGCATCAGGAGCTCGAGGAACGACTCGAGATGAAGTACGGAAAGTTTACAGCCGTGGAGGATAAAAATGAAACACTTTACGACATCAGACAGAAACTTTACAAGAAAAACCTCTGAAGGAAAAGGCGCGTGGAGCAGAAAACAGAAAGTGAAACGGTCACTAGTCGAATTAATGCAGCTCCGCAGATACGGCTCGTAATCACTGCAAAGCCTCGTCTCTCTTGTTGTCGACTTTTGTTTTGTGATTTAAAACATAATTCATTCAATCCACAATGAAAACATAAACCACGTAAAAAGAGTTTGGTGTTTAAACGTGAGAATCCACAGAGGCTCGTGCCACAGGAGCAGATCTGTTCGATTTGGTGTAAACTGAAGCTTTTAAAAATACAAATGCAGTGTCGGTCTGCAGCTCTGCCGACGCTACGTGTCGCTGAAGATAACACAGGAAATAGTGTAAAATGAACCCTTTAATAATTGTGAAACGTTGCTTTAAAACAAATACCAAAGACAACAGTATTATTAAAATCAAAATGCCAAAAACAGAGAAATAATTTGTTTTTTTTATTATTTATGATTTTCATAAATAAAACACTTAATTCACAAATATTCTCTCATCTAGAAGCAAAAATCTGTAACTTTTTGGTTAAGGCTCTGTCACCTGCTTGTTTCTATGGATACGTCACTGCTCTGCCTGGAATGTTCCACAGTGTGACATTAAACAGCTCTACTTTACATTTATTCAATTACAGGTGGTTTTAGAGCTCAAAAATACCTAGAAAAACAGACATTCTGACTGTGAGCGGGGTCGCCTCTCCACAGATCTGACCTGGAACTTGGTCTGGTTTGGTCTCCATGAAGATAGAAAGGTTTAATGCCATACTGTGGAACATTCCAGGCAAAACAATAACATCTCACCTTTAATTCACAAATATTTTCGTATCTAGACGCAAAAATGTGCAGTGAAAACAGATCAGCCACACAGTAATTATGGATTTTTGAAGAAACACAGATTTTTTTCTCCTTAAATGCGTCTATAAATAAAAGGCTGCTTTACAGTTTGGAGCCATTATTAAAATTTCACACGTTTTGGATTGTCTCAGCGCCAAAATTTCTCCAGTTTTAGATAAACAAGAAGAAATCATAAGTATACTGCAAACCACGCTAAATGAACATTCACGTTTTACATAAAAATATATAAATGTTTGCAATTACCGGGGAAAAAAATAGAAAAAAAAACAAAACAACAAAACAGAATTGCCTGAGTTTTGCCATCACCTCTTAACATGTCGAGTTTTAGTGTTTAATTGAAGGAAATTAAACTGACGGCGACTCAAATACAGTAGGGATGTAACGATATTGAAATCCCTCGATACGATATTTTCACGATCTGCATCTCACGGTTCAAAAAGTCTTGGAAAAGCCTTGAAAAGCCTTTGGTAGAGTTATAAAATGAATAATTACGATTTAAAAGTGCTTAATAACGGTTATTTCTTCATGCACTCTGCACCGACAACAGCAAAGGATCATGGTCTATGTAGTTCCATCGGTTTCATTCACACACAAAGTACTTCAAAGTGTTTTACAGAATCAGAAATCACTTTAAAATCACAAAGAAAGACCTTAAAATCACCGTAACTGTTCATTTAAACGAAGAGACTTGTAATTCGATATATTGTGATGGGGCACGATATTATTGCGAGACTTTTGGCGATACGATATCACGATATTTCGGTTATTGTTACGTCCCTAATGCAAAGTGACATTTAGAGATGTCAATTTGAAACTTCTCCTGTCCGATTCCATGGAAACAGAAAGTTAAAACCATGCTTTGTTAGTTGTATGCCCTACTGTGGAATATTACAGCCAAAGGAACTACATCTCCATGGAAACTCAAAGTCTTTTTTAGTTTTTAGTGAAATAAAAACACGTTTTTTTGGTTGAGAACATTATATTGACTGAAATAACTGCAGCTTTGTGATATGCTAATTATTCCAACTATTCCAACCTCATTTTCACTGCGACTGTGATTCTTACGGCCCTATGACACACACGTATGTAAAAGTACACGTGTATAAGTAAAAGTACACATGTATAAGTAAAAGTACACATGTATAAGTAAAAGTAAAAGTACACAAGTATAAGTATAAGTACTCACTGTCCCACTTCATAGAGGCTGGGGGCTGGACACAGCAGGTAGTCGTTAAGCACCACACTCGGCTTCTGATCTGGAACACAAACAACAGAACGTTTTAGGTTCTCTGCATTTGACCCATCTTCAGTGGAGCTGGGGTCTCTGCATTTGACCCATCCCTCCATAGAGTTGGGAGTCTCTGCATTTGACCCATCTTCAGTGGAGCTGGGGTCTCTGCGTTTGACCCATCGCTCCGTAGAGTTGGGGGTGTCTCTGCATTTGACCCATCCCTCTGTAGAGTTGGGGGTCTCTGCGTTTGACTCGTCCCCCCGTAGAGTTGGGGGTCTCTGCATTTGACCCGTCCCTCCGTAGAGTTGCGGGTTTCTACGTTTGACCTGTCCTTCAGTGGAGTTGGGGGTCTCTACATTTGACCCGTTCCTCAGTAGAGTTGGGGTCTCTGCGTTTCACCCATTCCTCTGTAGAGTTGCGGGTCTCTGCCTTTGACTCATCCCTCTGTAGAGTTGGGGGTCTCTGCGTTTGACTCATCTTCAGTGGAGTTGGGGTCTCTACGTTTCACCCATCCCTCCGTAGAGTTGGGGGTCTCTGCGTTTGACCCGTTCCTCAGTAGAGTTGGGGTCTCTGCGTTTCACCCATTCCTCTGTAGAGTTGCGGGTCTCTGCCTTTGACTCATCCCTCCGTAGAGTTGGGGGTCTCTGCGTTTGACCCATCTCTCCATAGAGTTGGGGGTTTCTGCGTTTGACCCATCTTCAGTAGAGACCCTGGCTCTATAGTCTCTGATGTTTGAGCTGTGACACTGATTCAGTTTTAGTCGTTTAGGATTATTCACTTTAACAACAATTTTTTTAATTGTTTAAAAACATTTTTATCCCAATATTTATTTTTCTAAACTCCAGGGAAACAGCAGCCAGTGAAGTCATTAAAGCCCCACTGTGGAAGTTTTCAGCTAAAAAAACAAACAAAAACGAAAGCTTTTATCTGACTACTGGAGTTTTTATTTTAATAAAAACATTTATACATTTATGTTACACAATATTCACGACGCCGATTTCTGTTTTGTGGATTTTGTTCACTGACAACGGCAAAACACGTTTTTCTGATTCTTACTGAGGCGCTGCTTTAAATCAAATCTAGGGAAATAAAAAATATATATATAATTTGTAATAATTAAGCTATGATTTATGTATATATTATTGTATATAATATTATAAATTAATGAATATTTTGTCTTTGTAATATTTTACTTTAAGAACTTTCAAATTAATACAGAATGCTCTTTAAAAATAAAAGTAAAAAAAGATTTTAAAGATTTTTAAATTAAATGGACAGTCCTCGTTTTTCAATCCTTTTACTGACAAACTGTACGTCTGTGCAAAAACTGTATTTTTAATATTTGACTATTTAAGTGTTTTTCCAGGATGTGTCTTTTGAGCGTGGAGTGAGAATGAATTAATAAATAACATTATAATATTATGACACATTTACAGATATTTGAGAATTATTCTAGGACGTTTCTCTAATTCAAGCTAAACTGAGAGAAAGATTTTAAAAAAAAACTCCTCTTATTTAAAGTGTGTAGTTCTGTCTGCGCACGGTTCATTCCACGAATGACATACGCGTGTGTGAAAACTCTTTTTGTTATATTTTATATATATTTAATATTTAAGCCGTTTCCCCCCAGTATAGAAACTCATAATATGACTAATAACTGACACTTTCTGAATTGTTCTAGAATATGTTTTTGAGACTGGAGTGAGAGAACTGCAGTAGAAAAAAGGAAAAAAATGAATGAATTAACTAAAAATAATCAATTTAAATGGAAAAAATCAAATAAATGTAAATAAATAAATGAGAGCTTATTAAAAGTAAGTTGTGTAAAGTGGTTGTATTCGGGCAGAGACAGATTGGTTTGGAGCCCGTCGTTCGTCTCTGCGCGGTTCAGAGTTCATTCCCATTATTGATATATGTCTGTGTGAAAAGTGCTCTGACGGCGCGTCCAACTGCCAACATGGCCGACATCTGTTCCACATACGGGACTCACGCGTCCGCAATTATAGCCTGCCCCCCGCCCCACGCGCACGCAACCCACACGCGCGCCACCCAAGACCGGGGAATAAATAGTCCCAAGTGGGCGAATGTGAGCGCGCCCAAACTGAGAAGGACTAGCAACCAGACATCTGCTAACGGCTCCCATCAACGCAAGTTTCTCAAATCAAAAAAATAAAAATAAGGAAGTAAATATGTTCGGGTGGGTATTTTTAATGGAGACGAAATGTCAAAAATAAAACTTGAGCGGCGTTGTTGGCAGGAGGAGACCGGAGGAACGGGAAGAGGTGCCAAGTTTTGAAAAAGGGAAAGAGATCGAACATACTGTGAGTCCAGAATAAGCTCACGCGGTGACACGGAGACTTCAGACTGCAGGGGGCGCTCAAAGAAATCTGTTAATGCCATTGTACAGGCATACGCTTCCTCACAGCCATTAGGACTGTGATTTCAAGAGGAACAATGTCTAAGTTTGATCCTGCTCCAACAGGCTGGTGTATGAGCGTAAACACAACAGAAACGCAGTTAAAATGTAGGTTTTTGTTCTAATATCGTTAATGGATCTGGGCAATGATAGAAAAGAAAATTACATTAAACATTTGTGAATAAACTTTTTGGATAGTTTATGACAAAGTGCCATGTTATGGAAAACTGGGAGTCTGACATCACTGCATTCTAAAATCTGAAAACCAACAATAAACAATAATATAATTTATTGTGATAAAAAGGGTAGACAAAAATCGTTTTTACATTTTGTATAATCGTGAAAATCGCCATTGTATCACCAGAATGTGCGGAAAAAACCCACTTATCCATAACGTTCTCTTTAAGATCATTGTACAATTTTGTAACAGCTGTTTAAATATAGAACCAATTCATAATATTAAATTAAATTCTAATTATTCATATTCATATTTTTAAACAGTCGGCAACTTTAATAATTATCGTGATATAAACATTAATCGCAGCTATTTTGGCCATGATACGATTATCAACTCTTCACAGTGTAAACTTTTCTGTGTGTAAAGTGTTGATTGTGTAAATTCGTCTCAGTGTAAAGTGTTGACAGTGTAAACTCTTCACAGTGTAAAGTGTTGACAGTGTAAACTCTTCACAGTGTAAAGTGTTGACAGTGTAAACTCTTCACAGTGTAAAGTGTTGACAGTGTAAACTCTTCAGTGTAAACTCTTCAGTGTAAACTCTTCAGTGTAAACTCTTCACAGTGTAAAGTGTTGACAGTGTAAACTCTTCACAGTGTAAAGTGTTGACAGTGTAAACTCTTCACAGTGTAAAGTGTTGACAGTGTAAACTCTTCAGTGTAAACTCTTCAGTGTAAATTCTTGACAGTGTAAACTCACTGATGGTTTGCTCGTTGAGGATGAAGCTGCAGACGACGCCCTCACTGCTTCGGCCCAGAGCGAAGCCGTTTCCTCTGAGCACCAGGTCAAAGGATTCTGTACGAGACAAACTCAGGTCAGGTTAAAGTGCACCGTGTTGTCCCCCGTGAGGTGAGCGTCTGTGGACACGGGTGTGTGAATGTGTCAGTGGGTGAATGGTTCCTCGATGTAAAACGCCTTGAAGGAAAAGCGCTGTATAAAATGTGACCACAACCTTTACTCATTCACTCTGTGCATTTGACCCACTGCTCCACTGGTCAGGAGCAGTGGGCCACTGCAGTCCAGCACCCGCAGAACCATCTCCAGGTCTGGAGCTGGTCTTGGTCAGGTTTGACCTTGTGTGCATGTAAAGGTCTGGAGAGGGAGTCGAACCTCTAACCTTCCTGCTGTGAAGCACGAGTGTGAGCGACTCTGCCACTGTGCGTCACACCAGAGTTTTCACTTAAAGAAAAGCAAAAGTCTCACTGTAGTTTGGACATGGACACAAATAACTACAGTGTTGGTTTATTTAGGAAAGACTTTTTTGCATTTTCCATGTTGCAGGTTGTTCAGGGGTGTGACTCTCAGATCATTTTGGGGTTTGAACGTTACAGTGACTGAACTATATAATGTTTTACTTAATTGTCAATTGTCAATGTCAATTTTTCATTCATTTTTAAACCTACTTTTTATTTCATTTGCACCTACACAAGTGCATTAGTGTATTAGTGTATTAGTGTGTGCTGCTGCGTTTAGTTTGATTCACTGTATTTAAATAATGCCACTAAATCTTTTTTTTTTTTTTTTGCATTAGTTTAATTTATTTTATGTATTTTTTGTTATACTTTATTTGACCACAATGAACCGCAGCAAAACTGATGTTTCCATGTTTCTGTGGTGAATGTAAAATGTGAGGAAGAGGAAGAGGAAGAGAGCCGCAGACTCACGATTCACGCAGACGCTGGACGGCTCCACGCTCAGGATCTCAGTGCACGAGCGCTTCAGAATCTACACAAGAATGAAACAAACAAATAAATCAATCATAAATGTAAAAGAAGCATATGTATGTGAATGTATATGCGCTTTAAAAACACAGAGGAGCTTCATTCCACTGTCTGGTGTGGACAGAAAAGGGGCAAGCGAAAGATAAATTTAGATATAGACAATTTATAGACAGGCCCACAAGTTATAAGAAAGCCACAGATCTCAAATTCAATTTTCACATGTGTAAAAAATAAATATTATAAAAAACAAATCTGATACACGGACAAACTGGAATGACACAAACACCGGGCAACCTCGAACAGACTAAAACTCGCTCCTCTCCGGCCTTGACTCCAGAACCATCTCCCGCCTCCAGCTGGTTCCAAACGCAGCAGCTCGGCTCCTCATGGTTTTAACATCAACACATTCCCTGTTTTATCTTCCCTTCACTGGCTGCCTGTGTGTTTCAGAATTTATTTGAAGATTTTACTGATCACTTTTAAAGCTCGTTTAGGTCTCGCACCAAGTTACATTTCTGAACTTTTAACCCCGTACGAGCCTTAGACCCTCCCGCAGCCTTAGATCCTCAGGCAGGTCCCTGTGGCTGGTCCAAAGTCCAGACTCTGGACTAAAGGTGATGGAGCCTTTTCAGTCCGGGCGCCTCGACTTTGGAACGACCTGCCTGAAGAGATGAGACTTGCACCATCAGTGTCATCTTTTAAATCACTTCTTAAAACTCATTTTTATCAGTTGGCCTTCCTTTAACTGCTTTTAGCTTGATTTTATTCCTTATTTCTTTTTATTTATTTATTATAATTAATTGAATTGTTTGCATCATTGTCTTTTGTACGCCTTCTGTGTGATGTTTTTATGCTTTTTGTATTGTTCTTTGTGGGTCATACAGCACTTTGTAAACCGTGTGTTTTATAAATAAAGATTTATTATTGTTATTATTATGATTATGATTATGATTATGATGATTATTATTATTATTATTATTATTATTATTATTATTATTATTATACTGATTCTACATATCAAAGAATTGGATGTGTTCTGTCATTGTCCGTATGTGTCACAGTTTTGGGTTTCAATTCAAAAATGGTTGAAGGAATCAGAATCAGTCTCGAGACGAGTCCCGTGAATATAACTGTGAATAATCTGAATAATCTCTCATCAAAAATAAGTGAACACCATTATTTTATTGGGAACAATTTAGATTAATAAGGTCGAGCTCAGTTTGGCACACTTTAAAAATAAATTAAATCTACAATTTATAATTTTTATTTATTTATTTAGTTATTGCTCATACTTTTATTTTGTTGGCATCAATTTAAAGAAAACAACAACAAAAAATCTGACAATTAACATAAATTTACATTCCAAACATTATTCGCCTCGTCTTTGCTGCAGGAAGAAGAGAAATCTTATAAACTTGACTCCTTTCACAGATAAAAATAAATAAATAAATAAAAATAAATAAATAAATAAAAATAAATAAATTAATAATAATAATAATAATAATAATAATAAACATTTTTTTAATAATCAATCCCCACCCCAAACCCCAACAACATCGCTCTTGTGGTTTACATTTAATTATCACTTAAACATTTTCCTTAGTCACGTGGTCCATCATTATTTTATCCTTCTACATTTTCTTAAATTTAGAAACACTAGTGCAGCTTTTAAAATCATGATTTAACAAGTTCCACATCTTGACTCCGTACACATATTTGTAGCTATAACTGAAAATAATAATAATAATAACAGGCTGCTTTTCTGCTTTTACATTCCAAAAAATGGGAACTATTAAAATGGGACTGAAACGGTGGTTCTGAATTCTGGAACGTGAAAACTTATTGTATATTTCAACACGTTTTTGTCCCGTCAAGACGTCTGAGGGCTTCAACTTCGAACTTTTGGTATGAAAACGATGGTCAGGGCGAGGACTTCAGGTGATTGTCTCGTCCTGTCCACTTTGTCTTGTTCTGTTGTGTTATATTTTGTCTCCTTTTTGGTCAGTATAGCTTATTCTTTGGTTGTATTTTTTGTTAAATATTATTGTTTATATTTGTGTTCATTATTTAATTTGCTGTGTCGATGTCTGTCTGGTTGATGAAGATTGTTATATCACAGAGGTCACAAAAAAATAAATGAAAAAAAAGAATTTCAGCCTGAGTCCAGTATATGAGAAAATCCTCCATCGTCTCTATAAATATGTATTATAGATTACAGAAACATGAGGATGCAACAGAGGATGGTTAAAGGCTCAGAAAAAATCTTTAATCAGTGTTTTTTTTTTTCTCTCACAGTGTCTCCGGTTTGTGTTTTTATGGAGAAATGCAGCGAGTCCATTAGACGAGGCGGACGCATTAAAACGAGCAGGACGTCACATTATCATATAAAGAGATCACACACACAAACACAAACACAAACACACAAACACACTGCACAAACTATGTAAATGTGTGAGACGAAGAGGACAGGAAGAGGACGGGAAGAGGACAAGAAGAGGACGGGAAGAGGACAAGAAGAGGACAGGAAGTGGACAGAAAGAGGCGAGGAAGAGGACAAGAAGAGGACAAGAAGAGGACGGGAAGAGGACAGGAAGAGGCGAGGAAGAGGACGGGAAGAGGACAGGAAGAGGACAGAAAGAGGCGAGGAAGAGGACGGGAAGAGGACGGGAAGAGGACAGGAAGAGGACAGAAAGCGGACAGGAAGAGGACAGGAAGAGGAGAGGAAGAGGACAGAAAGCGGACAGGAAGAGGACAGGAAGAGGAGAGGAAGAGGACAGAAAGCGGACAGGAAGAGGACAGGAAGAGGACGGGAAGAGGACAGGAAGAGGACAAGAACAGGACAAGAAGAGGACAGGAAGAGGACAAGAAGAGGACAGGAAGAGGACAGAAAGAGGCGAGGAAGAGGACGGGAAGAGGACAGGAAGAGGACAGAAAGAGGCGAGGAAGAAGACGGGAAGAGGACGGGAAGAGGACGGGAAGAGGACAGGAAGAGGACAAGAAGAGGACAAGAAGAGGACAGGAAGAGGACAGAAAGAGGCAAGGAAGAGGACGGGAAGAGGACGGGAAGAGGACAAGAACAGGACAAGAAGAGGACAGGAAGAGGACAAGAAGAGGACAAGAAGAGGAAAGGAAGAGAACGGGAAGAGGACAGGAAGAGGAGAGGAAAAGGACAGGAAGAGGGCAGGAAGAGGACAGAAAGAAGACAGAAAGAGGACGGGAAGAGGATGAGAAGAGGAGAGGAAGAGGAGAGGAAGAGGACGGGAAGAGGACAGGAAGAGGAGTAAAAGAGGACGGGAAGAAGATGGGAAGAGGAGAGGAAGAGGACAGGAAGAGGACAGAAAGCGGCCAGGAAGAGGAGAGGAAGAGGAGAGGAAGAGGACAGGAAGAGGGCAGGAAGAGGACAGAAAGAGGACGGGAAGAGGACAGGAAGAGGACGGGAAGAGGACAGGAAGAGGATGAGAAGAGGACGGGAAGAGGAGTGGAAGAGGACGGGAAGAGGAGAGGAAGAGGAAAGGAAGAGGACAGGAAGAGGCGAGGAAGAGGACGGGAAGAGGAGTGGAAGAGGACGGGAAGAGGACAGGAAGAGGACAGGAAGAGGCGAGGAAGAGGACGGGAAGAGGACGGGAAGAGGACAAGAACAGGACAAGAAGAGGACAGGAAGAGGACAGAAAGAGGCGAGGAAGAGGACGGGAAGAGGACAGGAAGAGGACAAGAAGAGGACGGGAAGAGGACAAGAACAGGACAAGAAGAGGACAGGAAAAGGACGGGAAGAGGACAAGAACAGGACAAGAAGAGGACAGGAAGAGGACAGAAAGAGGCGAGGAAGAGGACGGGAAGAGGACAGGAAGAGGACAAGAAGAGGACGGGAAGAGGACAAGAACAGGACAAGAAGAGGACAGGAAAAGGACGGGAAGAGGACAAGAACAGGACAAGAAGAGGACAGGAAGAGGACAGAAAGAAGCGAGGAAGAGGACGGGAAGAGGACAGGAAGAGGACAGGAAGAGGACGGGAAGAGGACAAGAACAGGACAAGAAGAGGACAGGAAAAGGACGGGAAGAGGACAGGAAGAGGCGAGGAAGAGGACAAGAAGAGGACGGGAAGAGGACAGGAAGAGGACAGAAAGGCGAGGAAGAGGACGGGAAGAGGAGAGGAAGAGGACAGGAAGAGGACAGGAAGAGGACAGGAAGAGGACAGGAAGAGGACAGAAAGCGGACAGGAAGAGGACAGGAAGAGGACGGGAAGAGGACAGAAAGCGGACAGGAAGAGGACGGGAAGAGGACAGGAAGAGGACAGGAAGAGGACAGAAAGCGGACAGGAAGAGGACGGGAAGAGGACAGGAAGAGGGCAGGAAGAGGACAGAAAGCGGACAGGAAGAGGACGGGAAGAGGACAGGAAGAGGACAGGAAGAGGACGGGAAGAGGACGGGAAGAGGACAGGAAGAGGACAAGAACAGGACAAGAAGAGGACAGAAAGAAGCGAGGAAGAGGACGGGAAGAGGACAGGAAGAGGAGTAAAAGAGGACGGGAAGAAGATGGGAAGAGGAGAGGAAGAGGAGAGGAAGAGGACAGAAAGCGGCCAGGAAGAGGAGAGGAAGAGGACAGGAAGAGGGCAGGAAGAGGACAGAAAGAAGACAGAAAGAGGACGGGAAGAGGATGAGAAGAGGACGGGAAGAGGAGTGGAAGAGGACGGGAAGAGGAGAGGAAGAGGACAGGAAGAGGACAGAAAGCGGACAGGAAGAGGAGAGGAAGAGGACAGGAAGCGGACAGGAAGAGGACAGGAAGAGACTGGGCTTGGACCTGGTTTAGAGCTGGTTTAGTCCTGATTTGGACCTGGTTTCTTCCTAGTTTGGACCTGGTTTGGACCTGGTTTAGTCCTGATTTAGTCCTGGTTTGGACCTGGTTTAGTCCTGATTTAGTCCTGGTTTGGACCTAGTTTACTCCTGGTTTGGACCTGGTTTAGTCCTGGTTTGGACCTGGTTTAGTCCTGGTTTGGACCTGGTTTGGACCTGGTTTAGTCCTAGTTTGGACCTGGTTTAGTCCTGGTTTGGACCTGGTTTGGACCTGGTTCTGATGTTGTTTACAGCTGGTTTAGTAAATTCTCTTTAAAAATGTTAAATTGTCTTTGTGACAAGAGAGTGAGAGAATTCTACACTTCTGTGGGCAATGTTTTCATTCATTTCTCATTCACTTAAACCTCACCTTTTACATTTAACACATTTCTGTTGGACTCGTAAAACATCCTCTCCCAAAAATCTCCCATCAAACGTGGAGGATTCAGTCGATATCGTCCAGCCCTCGTTCACGACTCACATTTTAAACCCTCAGGAGCTTCTGACCAAACACAAGAATCGTCCTGGGTTTGTAGGTGTCCAGGTTCGAGCTTCGAGGTTCTTTATTTGTCATTCGAGCATACGAGAGATTGATTTGTTTTTATTTCGACTTTGTGCCAAAAGAGAAAAAATAATCATAAACATACTACACATATACAATGGAAACAACAGAAAGGCGTGTAACTTTATATATGTATATTTATATCATTTTACCCATTTTCTTCATTTTCTTTTTTTATTGTACTGTATTATGTTTTACAGTTATTATTTTTTATTATTTTATCAGTTTACTTTTTCATTTAATTAAAATGTATTATTTATTTGTTTTATTATTATTATTATTATTATTATTATTTATTTATTTATTTATTTATTTATTTATTTATTTATTTATTTATTTATTTTTTTTTTTTAAATCACCCAGCGCTGTCATCCTTATTCCACAAAAGCAAAAACTCTTTATAATTTCTTTTGAAGCTGTGAATATTTGGCTCATCCTGGTGTTTCTCGCCATTTTTGTTTTAAATTTATCCTTAATTTCCCTTAATTTCATAGTTTAATTCTTGTTTACTAAACAGTTTTTGGAGATTGAATGGGAGTACATTTTTGTTTACTTTATATAAACAAAAATGTACAACGATAGAAACACCTGACAGAAAGAAATTTGTTTAATCTACAGTAAAAATGTAGTTGTTTTTTTTGTTTTTGTTTGTTTGATTTGTGAATTATGACTATTCAAATTGCAATTTCAGTGTGATTCTGATTCGTCTTTAGTTCTTCCAACTAATATGGACTCTTAATAAAACATAATTACAGTTTCGTCAGCGTTCCTCGTCCCTCCCTTTGGCCACCGTTTCATTTCTCAGTCTGTGCAGGCGGCTGGCCTCTCCTCGCTTCAGTCCAGTTACTTAGAGTCAGAAATATGTCCAAAAAGAAAAAAAAAGAAGAGAAGAAAAATGCTGTGAAAAGTTCCGCCCCACACCCAGACTCAGGAAAGTCCCGATAATGATCTGGCAACGGCCGAGGGTCAAACGGAAACAGCAAATAAACAGGAGATTTATAGAGAGTTTAGGAACGGAAGACTGGAGAGAAGAAATGTTTTTGATTTACAATTAAAAATATTATTAAATTTAACAGGAATATTTTGGGTTGTTTGGAAAAAATGCAAAATTTCTGGTCATGTTTTTAATTTTAAAGTAATTTATTCTAACTTAAACAGAGACAGAGAATATTAAAGGAATAAAATGACAAAGTTCCATAATCCAGGACCATCAGGACTGAACTAAACCATGGCAAAACCAGTTCCAAACCAGGACTAAACCAAGTCTGAGCTAGGACTAAACCAGGACTAAACTGGGTCTGAACAAGGACTGTATCAGGACTAAACCAGGACTATATCAGGACTAAATTGGGTCTAAACAAGGACTATATCAGGACTAAATCAGGACTAAACCAGGACTAAACAAGATCTAATAAAGAACTATGCCAAAACTAAACCAGGACTAAACCAGAATTAAACCAGGTCAAATAAAGAACTATGCCCAGGACTCAAATATATAGAACTAACCCAGATCTAATATAGAACAAAACCTGGACTAAACCAGGACTAAACCAGGCCTAAACCAAGACTAAACCAAGTCTAACCTCTAATCTATAGTGGGCCGTGCGCCACATTTTGAGAACCACTGAGCACTTAAGTTAAAATGAATTAATTAATAATAACACATTTATATAAGTTAAAATTCAAAATCAGAATCTTGACTTAACGTAGTAGATTTAATAATAAATTTTCAGCAAAATTTAGTGTTTTTTTTCTCCTTACAAATAAAATGTTCCTGAAAACACACAAATGTACGCTTTTAACACACACTTTAAATTCAACGCAAAAAATTCTACAAATCAAATCAAGATTTAAAATTCACGCCTGATTTCATTTAAAATCATGCTTTTTTTCCTAATTTTTCACATTTATTTTCTTATTTTTTTCACTATTTGATTTCAAATTGGATATTTATTTTTGAAAGTAGCAGGGACTTACCGAGTTGACGATGCCTTTAAGCGCGTGGAAGCCATCTTTGACTGGAAACACTTGGTCTCTGGTGTCTGCGATGTCAAAAAGCTGCAAAATTCAAACAAAATTCACAAAATCAGCGAATTCAGCGTGCTTTCCTGGTTTGGTTTTCCTCTTATAAGACCGCAAGCCGTGCATTTGGTGAATATTTTTACGGGCAGCGGAGAAGAGGACAGCAGCAGATGGCGTGACACTTTCTAAAAACCAAAAAAAAAAAAAAATGTTTGGGAGAGAAGTGTCTTTTGTTTTTGACTAACATGGACGGATGGTTTCCAATGGATACCACAGACTGGACACTGCGAAATCACACTCGAAATGTTCACTGTGGATTTTGGGTGGACTAACTACTGCTACTACTACTAGTACTACTACTGCTACTTCTACTGCTACTACTACTACTACTACTACTACTAATGCTACTGCTGCTACTTCTACTACTACTAACTACTATCAACCTCGCCTACATTACTGCAAAATATAAAAAGATAAAGCAAAGGAAATTCAAATTATCAAATATTAACAGCGAAAATCAACACTCGAAATGTTCACTGTGGATTTTGGGTGGACTAACTACTGCTACTGCTACTACTACTACTACTACTACTACTACTACTACTACTACTACATTAAAATAAACATTAAACTTCCAACCTTCATCTTTGAAAAACAACTTTGACTTAAGGCCTACATTACTGCAAAGTATAAAACAATAAAACAAAGAAAATACTACTACTACCGCTGCTACTAGTACTACTATAGTACTACTACTACAGCAAATACAAATAATGCTACTGAAATATTAAGGTACAAATAGTGAGCTAATTTCACCTAATCCCTACTTTACTGTAAAATATTGAAAAAATAAAGTAAATGTAAACAGTTTAATGGTCCTGACTAACTATTTACTTTAAAGTTCAAATATTTATCACTGATTTATTTATTTTTCCAAATTAATATAATAGAATGTCGATATTTAATTTTAATTGAATTAAATCAAGAGGAGCAAATTGTGAATAACACAAACAGAATAATATTTAAATGTAAATTTCAAATTTTGAAGAACGTTTCAATTGTAATGATTTTACATAAATAAATTTAAATTCACCCGATGAAATAAATATTCTCAAATTCAAGTAAATTTCAGAAAAGACTCGTTAAAAACACGAGGATCTTCCTAAAACTGTAGATCACACAGTAGCTCTAGTGTCTCAAATCAAAAGTCTGATTTTGGCATCTGGACGTATTTGTTTTTGATTTCACCTGAACTTGAAAATTAAAAATGTTTCGTGAGAATTCAGTTTGGGCAAAAATCTGAAATGTGTTTTTCCTGTTGCCGTGGGTTACCTGCTGCTCGTCAAAGTCCTTCACTCCCACACAGTAAACACGGGCCCCGAACCGGCGCGCCTCGTCCGCCTGCAGACACACAAACGCACACAAACACACACAGACACACAAACGCACACAAACGGACACACACACACACACACACACAGGAAAACAAAACTCAAGTCAGATGCACACCAAGTTCACTGGACTTAAGAACGTCCACACAACAATAACAAATGTGGTTTTGTCGTTATTAATAGTTTCAATGTTTTGTGTATGTTTAGTCCCAGTCAAGTCCTGGTTTAGTCCCAGTCAAGTCCTGGTTTAGTCCCAGTCAAGTCCTCGTTTAGTCCCAGTCAAGTCCTCGTTTAGTCCCAGTCAAGTCCTCGTTTAGTCCAAGTCAAGTCCTCGTTTAATCCCAATCAAGTCCTGTTTTTTTCCCAGTCAAGTCCTGGTTTAGTCCTAGTCAAGTCCTCGTTTAGTCCCAGTCAAGTCCTGGTTTAGTCCCAGTCAAGTCCTCGTTTAGGCCCAGTCAAGTCTTGGTTTAGTCCCAATCAAGTCCTGTTTTTTTCCCAGTCAAGTCCTCGTTTAGTCCAAGTCAAGTCCTCGTTTAGTCCCAGTCAAATCCTGGTTTAGTCCCAGTCAAGTCCTGGTTTAGTCCTAGTCAAGTCCTCGTTTAGGCCAAGTCAAGTCCTGGTTTAGTCCAAGTCAAGTCCTGGTTTAGTCCCAGTCAAGTCCTGGTTTAGTCCAAGTCAAGTCCTGTTTTTTTCCCAGTCAAGTCCTCGTTTAGTCCAAGTCAAGTCCTCGTTTAGTCCCAGTCAAGTCCTGGTTTAGTCCCAGTCAAGTCCTGGTTTAGTCCCAATCAAGTCCTGTTTTTTTCCCAGTCAAGTCCTCATTTAGTCCCAGTCAAGTCCTCGTTTAGTCCTAGTCAAGTCCTCGTTTAGTCCCAGTCAAGTCCTCGTTTAGTCCCAGTCAAGTCCTGTTTTTTTCCCAGTCAAGTCCTCGTTTAGTCCAAGTCAAGTCCTCGTTTAGTCCCAGTCAAATCCTAGTTTAGTCCCAGTCAAGTCCTCGTTTAGTCCTAGTCAAGTCCTCGTTTAGTCCAAGTCAAGTCCTTGTTTAGTCCAAGTCAAGTCCTCGTTTAGTCCTAGTCAAGTCCTGGTTTAGTCCAAGTCAAGTCCTCGTTTAGTCCAAGTCAAGTCCTGGTTTAGTCCCAGTCAAGTCCTTGTTTAGTCCCAGTCAAGTCCTCGTTTAGTCCCATTCAAGTCCTGGTTTAGTCCTAGTCAAGTCCTAGTTTAGTCCAAGTCAAGTCCTGGTTTAGTCCCAATCAAGTCCTTGTTTAGTCCCAGTCAAGTCCTGGTTTAGTCCCAGTCAAGTCCTGGTTTAGTCCCAGTCAAGTCCTGGTTTAGTCCCAGTCAAGTCCTCATTTAGTCCTAGTCAAGTCCTGGTTTAGTCCCAGTCAAGTCCTCGTTTAGTCCAAGTCAAGTCCTCGTTTAGTCCCAGTCAAGTCCTCGTTTAGTCCCAGTCAAGTCCTGGTTTAGTCCAAGTCAAGTCCTCGTTTAGTCCCAGTCAAGTTCTCGTTTAGTCCCAGTCAAGTCCTCGTTTAGTCCCAGTCAAGTCCTGGTTTAGTCCCAGTCAAGTCCTCGTTTAGTCCAAGTCAAGTCCTCGTTTAGTCCCAGTCAAGTCCTCGTTTAGTCCAAGTCAAGTCTTCGTTTAGTCCAAGTCAAGTCCTCGTTTAGTCCCAGTCAAGTCATGGTTTAGTCCAAGTCAAGTCCTGGTTTAGTCCCAGTCAAGTCCTGGTTTAGTCCCAGTCAAGTCCTCATTTAGTCCTAGTCAAGTCCTGGTTTAGTCCAAGTCAAGTCCTGGTTTAGTCCAAGTCAAGTCCTGGTTTAGTCCAAGTCAAGTCATGGTTTAGTCCCAGTCAAGTCATGGTTTAGTCCCAGTCAAGTCCTGGTTTAGGCCCAGTCAAATCCTTGTTTAGTCCAAGTCAAGTCCTTGTTTAGGCCCAGTCAAGTCCTTGTTTAGTCCCAGTCAAGTCCTCGTTTAGTCCCAGTCAAGTCCTCGTTTAGGCCCAGTCAAGTCCTTGTTTAGGCCCAGTCAAGTCCTCGTTTAGTTCCAGTCAAGTCCTCGTTTAGTCCAAGTCAAGTCCTGGTTTAGTCCTAGTCAAGTCCTAGTTTAGTCCAAGTCAAGTCCTGGTTTAGTCCCAGTCAAGTCCTTGTTTAGTCCCAGTCAAGTCCTCGTTTAGTCCCAGTCAAGTCCTGGTTTAGTCCTAGTCAAGTCCTCATTTAGTCCTAGTCAATCCTGGTTTAGTCCCAGTCAAGTCCTCATTTAGTCCAAGTCAAGTCCTCGTTTAGTCCCAGTCAAGTCCTCATTTAGTCCCAGTCAAGTCATGGTTTAGTCCCAGTCAAGTCCTGGTTTAGTCCAAGTCAAGTCCTCGTTTAGTCCCAGTCAAGTCCTCGTTTAGTCCAAGTCAAGTCTTCGTTTAGTCCCAGTCAAGTCCTCGTTTAGTCCCAGTCAAGTCCTCGTTTAGTCCAAGTCAAGTCCTCGTTTAGTCCCAGTCAAGTCCTGGTTTAGTCCCAGTCAAGTCCTCATTTAGTCCTAGTCAAGTCCTGGTTTAGTCCCAGTCAAGTCCTGGTTTAGTCCCAGTCAAGTCCTCGTTTAGTCCAAGTCAAGTCCTCGTTTAGTCCAAGTCAAGTCATGGTTTAGTCCCAGTCAAGTCATGGTTTAGTCCCAGTCAAGTCATGGTTTAGTCCAAGTCAAGTCATGGTTTAGTCCCAGTCAAGTCATGGTTTAGTCCAAGTCAAGTCATGGTTTAGTCCCAGTCAAGTCCTGGTTTAGGCCCAGTCAAATCCCGGTTTAGGCCCAGTCAAATCCAGGTTTAGGCCCAGTCAAGTCATGGTTTAGTCCCAGTCAAGTCCTTGTTTAGGCCCAGTCAAGTCCTTGTTTAGTCCCAGTCAAGTCCTTGTTTAGGCCTAGTTTAGTACTGGTTTAGTCCTGGCTTAGTTGTCGTTTAGTCCTAATCAAGTCCTTGTTTAGTCCTGGTTTAGTTCTGGTCTAGTTCTAGTCAAGTCCAGTCCAGGTTTAGTTCTGGTCTAGTCCAGGTTTAGTCGTCCTGGTTTAGCCTGGTCAAGTGCTCTAGGCCTAGTCCTGGTCATGTCCTGGTCCAATGCTCTAGGTCTATCCTGGTCTAATACTGGTCTAATCTAGTCCTGGTCCAGTCCTGGTCCAGTCCCGGTCCAGTCCCGGTCCAGTCCCGGTCCAGTCCCGGTCCAGTCCCGGTCCAGTCCTGGTCCAGTAAAATGACGGTAAAATCCCCGGACCTCTTTGACGGTGAGCTCGTGGATAAACACTTCCAGTTTTCCGTCGGTCAGAGCCAAAATGATGCTGGAAGATTTCACTCCCTGAGTCTCGATCTGCGTCCGGGCCTGGGAAAAAGGAAAAAAATAGAATATAATAAAAAATATATAATAACAGTCGCATTACACTATTTATTCTCTTCACTTTAATACGTATAATATTGGAGGATACGTTTTAGAATTCTATCGCTGTCAAAATAATTCAGATTTATGTGATGCTGAAACTAAAATCTATTTAAATACATTAAAATTATTCAATTTACTGAAGCCAAGTCTTATGATTTCACAATAAATCACTGTTTATTGTGAAGTCATATTGATTTTTTGAATTTGATTGTGATTTTATCTTTATTCTAACAAGATGAAAAACACATAAATAACGTGGCTGTTAAAATATATTATAGTATATGTGTAAATTTTGCATCTATAACACAAAATGTTACAGTTTTTTCAAGAAAAAGTGCAATTCTGATGAACGCTATGGTGAAATGTTCGGCCGTTTTCATGGTGCGGGTATTAGACAAAAAATACAAAAGCACATTTTCAAAACTCACCTGTTCTAAATTTCATTGATACTTTCCAGCTGATGTCGTCAACATTCCCTCCGGGTGTGATGCTAACTGTAGGCACTACTCTGTCTGAAGCGTTCTTACTCAAGTTGGACTTTAATCTGAGTTTTATTTTAACACAATCTGACCAGAAAAAATTTATGTGGAGCTACAACAGATTAAAGTCCAACTTGAGTAAGAACGCTTCAGACAGAGTAGTGCCTACAGTTAGCATCATACCCGGAGGGAATATTGACGACATCAGCTGGAAAGTATGAATGAAATAGGTATATTTATAGAATAGAAATGCTCTATAAATGAAACATGATTTGTTCTATAAATACCATGTTAGAGTAGAACTATTTGGAGATTTGGAGATTGAAATTAAATTAAGTGAAATGTTTTAATGTAACGTTCAGTGTGAATTCAGAGTCTGGAAAAGGGGACAAATCACATGAGCTCACGCTACTTTCTGCTCCTTTTCATTTCTTTAAGTTTTCACACTGTTTATGTGTTTTTATACTTTATGAATGAACTAAATACACATTAAAAAATACAAAAATACATTTCAAACCTTCTTGAGTCCCTCGTGCATAAAAGTCTCTCCGGCAGGTTTCACTTTCTCCAGGCGCCTCAGACCGTCGTCAATCTGCCCACTGAAAGATTAAACATACATTCGATTTGAACAAACTATTTTGGCTGTTCCTGTTTTCACACAAACACACACACACACATCATACAGAGAACACAGGAGAATATTGTTCAAAAATAAAAACATTAAACTGAAATACCGGTCTCCAGTGAGCGGGAGGAGGACTTCAGCCTGACCAGAGAAGACGATGAAGGACACTCTCATTCTGGGGCTGTAACAGACACAAACGGTTTGATCAGTCAACTTTTATAAAACATTTTCCATCACATTTACAATAATAATAATATTGTGAGCACAGACACATGTATACCAAGTGTTTTTTGAGTTTTTCTGAGGTGGGAACGGAGTAAAAGAGAAGAAGCTGGAGAAGGAAGAAGTCATCTATGGCCTCCCAAAGATTCACAAACTCCCAAAGGCCCATTGTTTTGAGCACAGACTCCATCAGGTACAATGTGGACAAACACCTGAAGACCAGCCGGGCTCCTCTGCCTGGTAAAACAGAGCACCATATTGAGAACGCAGCCGAATTTGTGAACAAAATCAAGCATCTCTAGCTTAACCCGGACGAGACAACGGTTTCCTCTGATGTGACGTGTCTTTTCACTTGTATCATTACACCAGTGACATCGACGGCAACGACATCCTCGATGCAACAGTCCACGACCTGGGCATCGTCCTGGACTCAACCCTCAACCTTCTCTTTTCAATCAATCAAAATCTGCCTTTTACCACCAACGTCTCCCGCCGCCGTCATTACTGGTTAAACTGTGGTGTCCATCGCTCTGGACTTCGCTGTGGTTCTGCTGGGGGAGCGACGCCAGGAAAAGGGACATCGGGCAGATTGACAAACTGATCCGTAAATCTGGACACGTGATCGACTGTGAGACATTTGTCACAGTGAGGGACAGGAGGACACTGGACAAACTGCTCTCCATCATGGACACTCCTGCTCACCCACTGCACCAGACTATAGAGGGACAGAGGAGATAATACTCCCTACAACTGTACAACAACTCACCCCCTGCACCAGACTATAGAGGGACAAAGGAGATAATACTCCCTACAACTGTACAACAACTCACCCCCTGCACCAGACTATAGAGGGACAGAGGAGATAATACTCCCTACAACTGTACAACAACTCACCCCCTGCACCAGACTATAGAGGGACAAAGGAGATAATACTCCCTACAACTGTACAACAACTCACCCCCTGCACCAGACTATAGAGGGACAGAGGAGATAATACTCCCTACAACTGTACAACAACTCATCCACTGCACCAGACTATAGAAGAACAGAGGAGATAATACTCCCTACAACTGTACAACTCACCCACTGCACCAGACTATAGAGGGACAGATAATACTCCCTACAACAACTCACCCACTGCGCCAGACTATAGAGGGACAGATAATACTCCCTACAACACCAGACTATAGAGGGACAGAGGAGCTCATTCTCCAACAGGCTCCTACAGCTCCGCTCAAACAGTGAGAGATACAGGACTACATTCATACTATAATACTCCCTACAACTGTACAACAACTCACCCTTATGTAACAGATAATCCTCCCTACAACTGTACAACAACTCACCCTTATGTAACAGATAATACTCCCTACAACTGTACAACAACTCACCCTTATGTAACAGATAATACTCCCTACAACTGTACAACAACTCACCCTTATGTAACAGATAATACTCCCTACAACTGTACAACAACTCACCCTTATGTAACAGATAATACTCCCTACAACTGTACAACTCAATCTTAAGTAACAGATAACCTTATGCCCCGTCAATCAGCAGAGTATTTACACTGTCGTTCTTGTCTCTTGTTTATAGCTGTGATTTTATAGTTTATTTTATATTTTATTACTTATTTTTCTATTTTATTTTGACTTGTACATTTACATTTATTTTTATAATTTTGTCTCATTTGACACGTGTCTCTTGCTCTTTTTGCTACACCATCTATTTTTGTTACTCTCTGTTATTATTTTATATTGTGATGTTTGAGCTGCTGTGTCCAAATCATTTCCCTTGTGGATCAATAAAGTTTGTATAAGTTTCAAAGCTAAAAGTCCCACGAGATTAATCACAATAGAAATGAAATCACAATTTAAATGGACATAATTAGGAAATGACAAGTCCGAATACATATAATATTGGGGGATACGCTTTGGAATTATTATCACAGTCAAAATAATTCAGATTTATGTGTATTTAATTCTAGTACTTCAAGTAATTTTTTATTTATTTATTCATTTATTTATTTTATGTGACGCTGAAACAAAAATCCCTTTAAATAAATAAAACTATTCAATATACTGAATAGGCAGCTCTGATGATTTCACATTCATCACTGTTTCTTGTAATGATTATTTTATTTTATTTTATTTTATTTTATTTTATTTTATTTTATTTTATTTTATTTTATTTTATTTTATTTTGGGCAAGTAAGCATTTTCCATTCTTTTTACAATGGAACACAGTATCGTCCAGATCGACATTGCTACAATCAAAACAACAGAAACAACAACAAAAATTGCCAGAAAAGAAGTGGAAAGAAGAAAACTTATTTAATCCCACCCCGTCTTCTAATTTGACATAATGAGTTTCTTTTGCACTTGTGATTTAATCTTTATTCTAACACGATGAAAATAACATAAGTGCTTGTTAAAATACATTTTCTAAGCGATGCGTTTTTAACTACAGCACAAAATGTTCCAGTTTTTTTTTCAAGAAGGCACAATTTGCCTGATGAAACAGAGCTGTGAGCAGAAGGGAGAGTGGAGAGAACATTGGGTATTGATACTCTGCAGGGGCATCACGCTGGGGGTGTTCTACATGTAGCTCAATGGTGGAATGTTCAACATGGTGAAATAAGGCACGCTTAAGTAAAAACAGGTAAAAAAGGTTTAAAATAGTATGAAAACTCAAGAAATTTTGATTTAAAGAGCACATTTTCAGGAGCCCGTGTTCAGTCCGAGCGTTTGTAACAGTTTTTGAAGTGCCACAACAGAATTTCGTGTTTTATTCTATTCGTAAAAACTCTTTATTCATAAAAACTACCAGCCCTGTAGTTTAAATCTGGGGAAAATTAGGGACGGGACGAGGCGAGACATCACGAAATTGGGTCCACGAGAATGAGACAAAACGGGATTTTGACATAATTAATAATATATAAATAGTACTGGCTTTACTATTACTACTATTTATTTAATGTAAAATTAAAAAAATTGTAGTACTGCTTTCTGATATGGCTTCTCAAATTGTATAACTCACCAACTCTTAAAGGTTTATTGTGTAACTTTTCTGGTGGAGGGTGCTTTCTCCATGGAAATGGCTTTGTCTGGAATGTTTCACGGTGTGGTATTAAACGGTTTTATCTTCATGGAGACCGAACCAGACTAAGGTCATTTTCACATATCGTCCCCTGTAAGTGACCGAACTCAGTCGTCTGTACGTGGACCAAAAACTGAACCGACAGAAAAAGAACTCGGTTTGTTTTGTGTTCAGATTATGAGTTTATCACAAAGAGGACCGGGTTCTTTCTGGTCCACTTGAGCTTTGATGGGCCCCAGTTCCCCGTCTGTTCACACCAGGTCCTCCAGAGCGCTCAGTCCCCCAGTGCACTGAATTCTGGGTACACTGGGAATTCTGGGTAATTGTCACTTGAAACAAAATGTCTGCTGTAGTGTTGCCCTCCTGTGTTTTTTGATGAAATTTTCTCGCATTCACCGGCAAAATAGAACGATTCAGATTTACATATGACATATTTGTATTTGCATTGGACACGTCAACGACCACAGCCAGCCACGTTTACAGCCGAGTGTTCCCGGTTACAGTCATGTGACAAATCTATGGCGAGTGAAGGAGGTTACAATACATTGGAAAAGGCGAAGTGAACCCGGTGCGTTTTGTAATCACGATGCTCAGATTAGGCGAATCGTACCGTGGACTTTTTAGTGAACTGCCCTGAGATCTTCCTGAGAAAGGTCTCAGTTCGGTTCATTTCAGAGGGTCTGGGTACGGTTGGAGCGTTCACATGTGCAAAAAATGCTGAGGCATCGGTCTGAGTTCGTTTAAATCGCTGAAAGGGACCAAGTGTGAAGATCTGTGGAGAGGCGACCCCGCTCACAGTCAGAATGTCTGTTTTTCTAGGTACTTTTGAGCTTTGAGACCACCTGTAACTGAATAAATGTAAAGTAAAGCTGTTCTGAAATGTGACTCTTGTATCAGTTTGTCAGTTCAGATTTCAGTCTTTTCGCCAATTCTTCTGGACGTGTTTAAAATCTGAACTTTGAACAGAATCTTATTATTAAACCATAAATCTCAAACCTAATCAGGCTTGTCTGAAAAAACGCAGATAGTTATTTTTCCTAAACAGCTCAGACCTGGCTCAGAAAAGTCCATTTAGCAGAACATGTCCACTCTGAACAGACACGAGCGCAGGAAAAACGCAGCGAGCTAACAGCTGCTTCGACATTTCAACAGACAGACTTTGCTTCAGATTCTCAGCTTGAACTTTGACCTCTTAAGTAATAATATGGTTTTCTGAGCTCCTCTCGCTCTCGCCGACTTGTGACACGTTCTAACATTTGATGCAAAAGCAGCTGGTGCCTGTTTTTTTTTTCCTCTTGAAATGAACGCGCCGAGACAGAAGGCCGCTGAATGTCACGTATTAATAGTACACGGATCTCTGAGGAAGTGACAGAAGAAGAGCAGAAAACAGGATCGAGGCGCGAGCACACGGACGCCGCTGAGTCACCGCCCACTTCCTGTTTCAGAGAGCGAGAGACCGCCACCACACCTGAGGTTTAAGAGACAGAGCGTCAGCCGCAGATGATAAACAAATCGAAATATGGTTTTAGTGGGAACAACAATACTGAAACTGGCACACCCTAGGTTTGGTTACAGGGGGAGGTGTGTGGAGTTGTATCTTGAATCATCATTAGATCATCAACCTAAAAATAAAAAATAAAAACATTCAGTAAGGATGTAACGATATTCAAATCTCTTCGTACGATAGTTATTGCAATACTTTGTGGAGGCCGACCAGATTGTGAATATGAAACTTTTTCCTTTTTTAAACGCCTTGGCAAGACTTTGGTTCTGCCATAATCCAAAGAATCAACATTTAAACGTGCTTGATATCAGATATTTCTTCATGTTGTCTGCACTGAAACGCAGCAAAGGATCATGGTCTACGTAGTTCCCTCTGTTTTTTAGCTGTTGCTGCGTCATAATGAATTTAAGCAAAGAGATTTGTAATTCGATATATCGTGAAGGCCCGTGAAATTATTGTGAGACTTCTGATGATACGATATCACGATATTTCAGTTACTGTCACATCCCTAGTGGTAAAAAACAAGGAGGAGGTTAGGTTACGGTCAGGAGCTGTATCTTAAAGAGCAAAATGTTAAGAAGAGAAGTACAAAAAAGGAAGTAGTCTATTTATGTCAGCAGTACTGAAAATTATATCCATAATTCAGGGACAATTTATGTGCAAAAAAACCCTATCAGATTAAACATTGATTGCAAACCACACAAGTTTGTACTCAATATGACTCAGGTGACCGTTCACACCTTAGGTAATTCAGTGGACTTACCCATAACAGATACTAAGATAAGATAAGATAAGATAAGATAAAGGTACTAAACAACTAGGGTGTGTTGGTATTATACCTATTCTAAATATAAATTATAGTTTTACACAAAATAAGAAGCAATTTGTGAAGAAAAGTAAAAAAAAAATGTGTTGAAATTTCCAGGAAGTAGAGTTCTAAACACAATTCTGTTCAGGCACAGTTCAGTTCAGCACAATTTACACGCAAGAAACACATTTTTATGATACTTTAAACAGGATCTCAACAAAATAAAGGTCTTTTATTTGTATTTGTCAGGTCAGAATTTCTGTGTACATGAGGAGTTTTTCTAGGTAACAGTTATGCATTCGCCAGTGTGAGTCACGATTTCCAACCAGGAAGTAAAATTTTACACCTAAAAATGGCCCTGTCCATATTAAATAAAATAATAAATAAAAAAATAAATGTTTTTGCAAAAATCTGAAATATTTACACCTAAAAATTGCCCTGTCAGTATTAATTTTTTTATTTTTTTATTTTTTTATTTTTTTTTCCAAAAATCTGAAATATTTACACCTAAAAATGGCCCTGTCCCTATTAAATAAAATAAATAAAAAATAAATGTTTTTGCAAAAATCTGAACTACAACCATCTTAACTCTGGTTTAGTGAAATTAGTAGTATACATCAAATTATTCTGCGACTATAGGACAACACAAACTCCTTTTGCATAGGCCCCACATGGTTCGCTAGTCCAACCCGTGACCCTGTATCTGTGAGGAAAGCGCGCCAACTCCTCACGCTTCCTTTCAATAGGATTCGTCTGTACACCCTCCAGACACGGCGGTGCCTACAGCGAGAACGTGTTGTGTCAGATGTTTTGGTGTCCGCTCCGTGCCTCCCTCGTCCCCAGAACACACGGTTAGCTCGGCGTTAGCATGTAGCTCCGAGTCTGGGGAGCATAAGGAGAGGTGGTGATACAGGCCCACGCGCTCACAGCCTCCACGCACGTACGCTATATGCATCCTGCGGCGATTTTCAGCGTCATATGGACACGGGAAACTCAAGCGCAGAGGAGGCAAGAGCGTGGGCGGATTCCTCAACTTCATATAAGAAGAGGTGCGCAGCTGCGAAACGGGGCTGTGGAGTAAATATTGGCAAACAAGATGGAGGAGAAGATGCAGTGTTTGGGGTTATTACGGGGCTAGCAAGACAGAGAGGAGGAGACGGGATAACCACTCTGCCACAGTAACACGGGGAGAACATGCATAGATCAGGAGTCTAACCCACAACCTCCATACTGAGAGGAGACAGGATAACCACTCTGCCACAGTAACAGAAATACCGTGAAATCGTCAAAAGTCTCACAAAAATATCGAATTACACGTTTTTTTGTTTAAATTCATTACTACGGCGCAAAAACAGAGAACTACATAGACCATGATCCTTTGCTCTGTTTCAGCCCAATCTACATGATGAAATAACAGTTATTAAGCACTTTTAAATCTTAATTATTTGGATTTTAACAAGAGAAACGTTGCATATTCACAATTTTGTTCGCTTCCACAAAATATCGTAATAAATATCGTACTGTGAGATGTGTATCGTGAAAATATCATTACATCGCAAACAGTAACACAGGGAGCAGGACTGGGCGATATATCGGTACCAGTGTTGGCCGATATCGATACATATTAACCTATATCGGTATCTGACCATATCGATTCTCAGTACCGATACTCAATACTAATATTTTTTTGCCTTTTTGAACCGTCTAATGAGTCAAAATAGAAACAGAAAAGTATTATAAGGCTGTATTTTTACACAAACATGTAACTTATTTTATATCCCACTAAAATACATTTTATTATTTTTGCGATCGTTCATTTAACTTAAAGATGCATTGTGTAACTTTTCGGTTGGAGGTCCATCACCTGCTTGTTTCTGTGGATGGAATGTTCCACAGTGTGACATTAAACAGCTCTACTTTATATTTATTCAATCGCAGGTGGTTTTAAAACTCAAAAATATCCAGAAAAACGGGCATTGCTATGGGTTTGAAACATGAAATATCGGCATCACAAATCGCTGTTATCGGCCACAGGAGAAGGCCAAATATTGGATATCAGAAAAAGGCGTTTAAACATTTTGTGTCTAAAACAAATGTGAACAAATCTGTTTCATCTTGTCCCATCCCTACTTTGTACAAGCATGAATCCATCGTACAAATAAATAAATCAATCAAAAATAAATCAAGTCAAAGTCAAGACTAATGAAGGCTAGTTTAAGACTTAATATAAAAAATAATTCATAAACTAATAAAATGGCTGAGGTATATGTCCAGAAAGTAAAATCCCGATTTCTTTGCACTTTAATCTTCTTTCATCACAAGATCTTTGATTTCAATTATATTCAGTCAATTGTAAACGACCATAATCCAATTTAGATCTGTTTAAATTAGTTCTAATTCTGTTGTGTGATCATTGGGTCAACTTGTAATTTAATACAATCACAACAATACAATAAAATACAATTAATTTGCCCAGTACTAATATATAAATATATATATTTTTTAGACATTCTAATGTGATTGTCAGTATTAAATTATTAAATCATAGAACTTTCTTTTATATTTCCATGTGGCCTTATATCTGTATAATGCCCCAGTCAGACTAGTTTTCATTCAAAACGTTATGAACCTTGGTATTACTCAGTTATATTCAGTGAAGTGTAATCAGAATAATCAGAATTACTGCATGGCCAATATTGTGATCTCAGATAGTGTTGTGTTGTGTTGTGTTCTGTTGTGCGTTCAGTCAATGGGCCTCGGACAGTTTTAGATCAAATTTTTGTTTTCAAATGAGCAAAATGTAAAACAAGGAACTCTGTGTCTGTTAGGCTCATTTATGTGTTAAAAATAGAATTCTGTTCCAAGTTTATATTTTTAAAACACGTCCAGAAGAACTGACAAAAAGACTGAAATGTGAACTAACAAACGAACAGAAGAATCACATCAGAACATGTTAAACAGAACTAAACTACAGGGTTAGAAGTTTTTTATGCAGAAGAAGAAAGGAGATTTATTTTATTTTATTTTATAAATATTATAGACAGTACAAACAGTAAAAAACATTATAGACATTTTGACTTGGCGGGATGGCGAGAGCATACATGAAGGTTTAAAGAGACAATAAGAACGGCTTCTTGTGTGTGTGTGCGTGCGTGCGTGCGTGCGTGCGTGCGTGTGTGTGTGTGTGTGTGTGTGTGTGCGTGTGTGTCTATGAGTAGGTAAGTAAGAAAAAATAAGGGATGTAAAAGGGTAAAAAATCATTATTCTTGTACTTAATGATAATCTCTATGTTTTTCTCCCTTTCTTTTCTTCCATTCCCTGTTCCTTGTCCTTCCTTTCCTTTCCTTTCCTTTTCTTTCATTTCCCCTTTGTTCCTTTGTTAATTATTTATTCATTTATTCTTTTCCCCTCTTTGGAGGAGGAGAGGGAAGTTTAGAAAATGCCGATACTTAAAAGATTGCAACCTTTAAAAGACTGCGACCTTTACGATTTGCAAAATGCGTCCCTTCAAGTTGCGATTTCGATTAAATTTTTATTATTATTGTTGTTTATATTTGAATCCTGTCTTGCATTTTTATAACTTCAAATCCTAAACTGTCCGAAGAATTGTTAAAGACGCCGTAGAGCCGTCCTTGTCTCCGTCCTTTTCACCGTCTCGGTCTCTTGCCGGAGCCGGGTGTTGCAGGCACCACTTGTTCGGCAGGTCTGAGTGCCAGGGACAAAGCGTGTGAGATGCCTGGGATTGTGCTTTGGCGACAGGGACTCGGCAGGGACTCGGCAGGGGCCCGGGCCGCTCCACATGGCCTGACAGAAGTGGCCACGCGCACTCAGCATTGTCAAGCAGATTGTCCTTCCATTCTTCTGCGCTCCTCTCTCCTCCTCTCTTCTCTCCTCCTCCACTCTGTCTGCTCAACAGTTCTGCAGAAATTCCGTGCACTTTTTGACAAATATTGAGAGTAGATTTGGGATGGAAATTCAGATTCGGTTCACAGTGCATATTTTTAACACGTCCAGGAGTGTTAAAATTTGAGAGAAGACGGAAAAATGAACTGCTAACTGCATTTCAGAACATGTTTGTGGAGGTCTAGACTACAGGGTTAGCAGCTTTTCAGACCCCATAGATACAGTGACATACATTAAGATATTCAGAGTACAGTACCCAGAAAGTGCGGCTGTGGTGATTTGATTTCTATTTAAATTACTATTTGAATTCAGTTTTGGTGATTCTTTCAGGCCACTAGGGTGAACTTGAGGTGGAAGATACAGAAATACATGGATGGATTTGTCAAACGGTTAAAAATCTTCTGTTTGAGCACAAATGTAAACAAAAATATAAATGTATCATTGAAACTGTTCATGAAATGGCGGCACTGTCATTTTTTTTACAATTTTAGAAGTGAGTGATTTCAATGTGATCGTCCATCCTCTGTGATTTCAGTGTCCTTTCATCCTCTGATTTCAATGTGACCGTCCATCCTCTGTGATTTCAGTGTCCATCCAACCATTCTCTGAGATTTCAATGTGATCGTCCGTCCATCTTCTGTGATTTCAGTGTCCGTCTGTCCTCTGATTTCAATGTGACCGTCCTTCCTCTGTCAGTCAAAACATGAGGTTTGGGGTTCAGATTTTGGAGGAAGAAGTGACCTTTTTTTTTCTTTTATCTCAGTGGTTCTGAGTCTGTATTGTGTATGTTCAGAAAATGAAAATAATGTTCAGAAAATGAAAATAATGTTCAGAAAATGAAAATAAATTTAGAAATAAATGTAGAATAAATGTAAAGACAAAATAAAATTCAATTAAAAAAAAAAAAATCATAAAAAAACAAACAAAAACAAAACACATCATACTGCCAGTCCAAATTTCAATTCCATTTATAAAAAAATATGTATTCTTTTTTATCTGGATATTTAAATCACATGAACTTAAAGAGACGGTATTATGCAAAATCAGCTTCTTGACGCTTTCTACCATGTTGTTGTTATTATGTTGTTTGCTCATCAAAAACCTGCCTGAAGAGGTTTTAGACTCATCCGTGCACGTTTGAGTCACTTCTCCTGAGCCCTATTCAAACCTTCCTTATGTTTGAAAGCTGTAAGATTCTGTACGTGGCTCCGCCCACTAGCCCACATCACCACATGCTCCATAAATATACAAAAACGTGATACAAAACTGTACGCAACAACTTCACAAACCTGACGCGACATGCAGTAGTGAGACGCACTCTGTGTTGTGATGGCGCTCTGAAGGGGGAGTGACTTAGTGCAGAGAGAAATGGAAGTGAAAAGTATTAACCGTGTTCATGGGTTTTTTTCAGCAAATACAGCATTTTCAAAACAATAAAAGGAAACATGGTGCTCTAAGTCTGTTTTGTGTTAGCGGTGAATACCCCAGAGGAGTATAATACTCCCTCTTTGACTTTATCATTCAGACTTTGGCAATGGGCCGTGTCAATAATGGTGAATAATTGTGAAATCGTGATGTTTCTTCTCACAACAGCCGCTCCACTGACATGTGATACTCATACTTTACAGCTGATGTCATCAACATTCTCTGGGGGTGTGACGCTAACTGTAGGCTCTGCTCCGTCTGTGGCTTTGTTAGACTTTAATTTGAGCTTTACTAAAACATAATTTGACCAGAAAGAACCGACGACTGAGCTGGAACTACAACAGGTGAGCTGGTTTGTGCTGTTAAATGAGTCTCTTAACAAATATAATTACGTCAGAAGCCAACAGTTTTTCAGTTCGTCGCTCTCACCTTTTTGTTGAAAATCAAATTCATAAACAGGACCACAAACGCTCCTGAGTCCTGAAAATTCGCTCTTTAAACCCATTTTGTATTTTTTATTAAGTTTTCAGGTGATCTTTAAACTCTTTTGGCAGTGTTTGCTAATTTGAGCATTGTGTCTCATCCGTGCATGTTTCAGTAATCTAGTGATCTCTCTCGGGCCCTGTTCAAACCCTCCTTACGGTTAGCAGTAAGATTCTGTATGAGGCTCCGCCCACAAGCCTGCCTCACCCACGCTCCACACGACAATTCTTCATAAATATACAAAAACTGTACACAGCAACTTGACAAACCAGATTTTCATGGCACGGAGATTATGTTGTGACAGCGCTCTGAAGGGGGAGTGACTTAGCATGAAGAATTGTATTATGTTGTTTTTTTGTTTTTTGTTTTTTTCTTGAGTTTTCAGATGATTTTTAAACCGTTTTGCCAGCGTTTGTTAATGTGAGCATTGTGTCTCATCCGTGCATGTTTCAGTAATCTAGTGATCTCTCTCGGGCCCTATTCAAACCCTCCTTACGGTTAGCGGTAAGATTCTGTGCGAGGCTCCGCCCACAAGCTTACGAACTGTATTATGTTATTTTTCGAGGTTTTTTCTTGAGTTTTCAGATGATCTTTAACCCTTTTGCAGTGTTTGCTAATGAGTGCATTGTGTCCCCATGACAGCTGCTGAACATTCCACCATAGAGATCCACGCAGAACACCCCCAGCACTGCAGAGTATCAATAGTAACCTCCCGTTTTGGTTTGCCGACTCGAGTACTCTCCAGTACATGTCCAGCTCCCTACGCCACCAACTGTAAATGTGAGCCTTATGACGCTCCGGTCTCCATTGTCTCCTGTTCCCCTCCTCTTTCCTCCCTCCGCCCGGATACAAATGTCCGTTCTCACAGCCCAGAAGACTCTCCTCTCCTCCTCCCACTCCCACCTGCTGCCGCTGCTATCTTCCGCGCGCTGACCGTCCGCTCTGCTGTTCTGGCTCTGGGAGGAGACCGTCTGTGCAGCGCTCGGAGCTGGCAGACACGCTCTGAGCCCCACCAGCGCTGTGTGTGCGAGAGCGCGCTTTTGCAGACGCCTCCACTAATGAATTATGTGTTAAAAGGACATTTAGGGGAGTTTGGGACGAGTTTGCACAGAGAGAAATTAGGTGGGAACTCCGAGGAAGAAGCGGCGGCGTTAGCAGACACGATGGCGCCTTGGAGTGGACGGAGCGAGTGTGACTGAAGCCAATGCGAGCTCATGTCACCGTGTCATTTGTAAAAAGAACTGATGTAGCCTGTGCGCTAACGATGTTAAAAATATAGAAGAATCACAACTGAACCTGTGTCTCCAGAGCTTTAACCTGCAGACAGAGACACAGAGACACGTCCTGCGTTTGTCTCAGTCTCAGTTTATGGACAGATGAAGCTCAGGATCTCCAGAATTCAGAGGCTGCACTAGCACTGACTCAGGATTGGGTTGGGGTTTAGGGAGTGACCGTTCAGATCAGAGAGACATTTTAGGTTTGACTGGACAATCGTTAATTTAAAGAAATGGAACGTCATGTCCAATATGTTTGTGACTAAGAGTAAAGCAGCATTACACGTTTGATAAATAAAAGTTATATTTGATTTGAACTTAGGGATCCAACAAAATCCAAATCTCTCGATACAGTATTTTCACAATATGCATCTCACGGTACAATATTTATTGCAATATTTTGTGGATATGCAACTTTTCTCTTATCATAATCCAAATAATTAAGATTTAAAAGAGCTTAATAACAGTTATTTCCTCATGTAGATTCGACTGAAACAGAGCAAAGCATCATGGTCTATGTAGTTCTCTCTGCTTAAATTCATTGTTATGGTGCAGCAACAGCTAAAAAACAAAGAGACTTGTAATTCAATATATTGTGATGGCCCACGATATTCCTGTGAGACTTTTGACGATACGATATCACGATATTATTATTATTATTATTATTATTATTATTATTATTATTATTATTATTATTATTATTATTATTATTATTGTTACGTCCCTAATTTGAACATGTTTACCTCATATCTGTGAACAAAGAGAGGTCATGTTTATGGAATTTTAAAAAAGATAATAAAAATAAACGTTAAAATTGAAACAAATTTATGCCACTAACACTGGCTGCAAACATGATTCTAAATGCACAGATGGTTAAAAACACAAACTGCAATAAAGAAATCGCAGAATGAGACACTTTCGTAGTCAGTTTGTATCAATAATGAGTCATAGAAGTGATTTATTCAATACTCCACAGCTCAGATCTAATCGTAGAACAGAAAAATAACAAAAGGTTCCCTACTCGTGCAAAGAAAAAGTACCAAGTCCCCCAGAAATGACTGCTCCATCTAATATTACTGAAACCATCTAAGTCAGGGGTGTCCAAACTTTTTTCATCAAGGGCCACATATCTAAACACAGACGAAGCAGAGGGCCGATCGAGGGCCATAGACTGGGGCTCAGTACAGTGAATAATTCAAATATTCATGTTTAACACGTTAGAATGAGCGATCAGTCCTTTATTCATGCCAAGATCCACAAAACCACACAATAAATATTAAATATTGTCTTATCAAGGTAGAGTTTCAAAAAACTTGCAGTCAAAACTTGCAGTCAAAAGTACTGCTCAAGGTAATTTGGGCCAATTCACCTGGAAGCCTGAGGGCCAAGAAAAATTTGTCTGAGGGCCGCATTTGACCCATGGGCCATAGTTTGGGCATGCCCGATCTAAGTCCTGGTTATAGTAATTCTCGCCAGCTCCTGAGGTACGAACCAAAACAACCCAATCTTATCTTCTGGCTTCCCCAAGCCAGTACCGGTCATGACCAAGGCCAGGCTGGTGTCAAATCGCCCTGACCCCCAACCCCTCGCAGCTTCGTACCCCCGACCGGGTGGGCGGGTCTGTCGCATCAGCGCTAACAGGGCTGCAGGATCCGAATGGTCTGCTCGCCTACGCTGGACTTCCTCCACTCCCCTCCCCGACCCTGTTATTAGTCCTGTGGAATGTTTGTTCTGTGTTTTGACGATGTTGCTGATGCTCGGAGGTGTTTTTATTTTGTGGACTCACTCCATACGATACCCCGACAGGAGGATGGTCTGGGGGCGGTTCTCGTTTTTTTTCTCCTCCCCCTATTCTCATGTTACGCTGTTTTTGTTTATTTCCATCTGCTACCTGTCTCCCGGTCTGTGTAGTCTTCCCCATGTGATATTGTTTTTGTCTGAGTCTGAGTCTGAGTCTGAGTCTCACCTGACAAAACGATCAGTCAGATTCTTCACGAACGAGTAGATCTGAGTCCAGTCTCCGGCCACACTCCCAGACCTGGAACACAGCAGCACACGTGGTAAGAGCTGGAACGTTCACACACAGGAGAAAACGACTGAAAAAATTAAAATAAAGTCACCCATTAAAGATTCTTTCTGTTGATGTACTGCCTTGTCAGCCAATCACAGCATACTGCCTGTACACTGTATCAGGGCTGTGTATTAGTATTTTCTTTGTTTTATCCGTTCCGATCTCGGTATTTGGCCTTGGTGTATTTGCCGATACCGATACCACTTCGATACCACATACTCTGACATAAAGTAAGACTAAGGCTACTCAATTTTGTTACAGTACAAGTACAAGGGCAAAAAATAACAAGTAAAAGGTTATCTCTATTAGAATAAATGTGATTTTGAGGACTTAAGTGTTAAGAGTCAAACGTAAGGTGAACATGTGTCCCTATTTGTCCAGGACAGTCCCAGTTTTGAGTCCTGTGTCCCCTGTCCCAGCAGATTTACACCTAACCCTAACCAGTGATTTTTCCCAGTTTTACACAAGAAACGTCCAAAGTGTTCCTATTTTGACCAATCCCTGCCAAAAGGGGCAATATGTTGTCAACTGTTCAGCTAAAATACTGAAAACCGTGTTTGAAAATGACCAGAAGGCAAAAAGTGCATTAATCCCTTAGATTCAATACAGACCATAGACTGTCTAAAGAAGTGGACGTCACCCACAGCGTTCAGCTTCAGTCAAATGAAGCTCATGATAGCAGCGGTTACAGGAGCGAATCTGGAGCTTTGCAGGATCTAAATTATGAAGAGGATTTTTTAACGGACCAAATAATGGAGAAAAAAGCCCAGGATCATGTTAATACGAACATTTAAGAGCAAAATGTCGAGGCTCACAGCAGCAGGTACAGAGAGAGGAGCCACAATATTCAAATGTGAGTCAAGGTGAGATAATACTCCCTACAACTGTACAACAACTCACCCACTGCACCAGACTATAGCCGGACAGAGGAGATAATACTCCCTACAACTGTACAACAACTCACCCACTGCACCAGACTATAGAGGGACAGAGGAGATAATACTCCCTACAACTGTACAACAACTCACCCACTGCACCAGACTATAGAGGGACAGAGGAGATAATACTCCCTACAACTGTACAACAACTCAATCTTAAGTAACAGATAATACTCCCTACAACTGTACAACTCAATCTTAAGTAACAGATAATACTCCCTACAACTGTACAACTCAATCTTAAGTAACAGATAATACTCCCTACAACTGTACAACTCAGTCTTAAGTAACAGATAACCTTATGCCCTGTCAATCAGCAGAGTATTTACACTGTCGTTCTTGTCTCTTGTTTATAGCTGTGATTTTATAGTTTATTTTATATTTTATTACTTATTTTTCTATTTTATTTTGACTTGTACATATACATTTATTTTTATAATTATGTCTCATTTGACACGTGTCTCTTGCTCTTTTTGCTACACCATCTATTTTTGTTACTCTCTGTTATTATTTTATATTGTGATGTTTGAGCTGCTGTGTCCAAATAATTTCCCTTGTGGATCAATAAACTTTGTCTAATGAGCCAGAAGGAGCCGGAAGAGCCGTATGAGAACTTCCTGTTTGGAACGCGACGACTAGCACATTAGCGCTGTCCATTTATATAAACAGAGACCCAAAAGTGAGTTGAGAATGGACAATGTTCCACGCTCTGTTCACAATTTTATCCAAACAAACCATCCTAACCTGAGTTTTGAATTCTGAAAATCTGGTCACTCAAGTCAAACGTGTACTGGTCTTGATGATGAGTTGTTCTGATTTAAGCACTTTTACTTTTCTATTTCGCCTCTTTCTGCCACAGCGTGAATAAAAACAGCAGCGAGGCCTGTAAAAAGACGCTCATCCTCGGAGCACGTGGATAATTCTGCAGATTAAGTAAAGTCTGCGTTAGTATTTGCCGCTCTCTCCGTAGCTTTAGTTATTTTACCGAGCTCAGTGTCACCAAAGGCTAAATGAAGGTCTCAAAGAGGAAACACAAATGTCTTTCCTGTTATTATGAGCAGGTTTTAAGAGTCTGCAGAGCCACAGTCTGTGTTTAGCGATAGTGTGAGCCACAAAAATGTTCATCAAGATTTCTATGACTTTTTCTCGTGAAAAAGTTCAATATTTTTTGTCACTCCTTTCATAAAGTCAAACCCAGATATTAAATAGACTCAGGACACAGACAATGAAGCAGCGAAGCCTTTATTTCTTTGCATTTTGATGATTATAGCTTATAGATAATGAAAACCCAAAATTCTGTGTCTTAGAAAATTAGAAAAGTGTGAAAAGGCAGAATATTGTGAAGTCCTGATGTTTTTAATGGAGACAGTCGGCCTCCTCAAACTCATGAGTTTGGGAAAATTCTAATTGCGCAATCGTGGTTAGTTTTGTAAATGATGTTCAGTGGATGACAGTAACTGAAACCTGAACTAATACAAGAATCCCATGTATTTCAGAACATGTTTGCAGAGGGAATTCTATCATTTAAAGCTCCATATTACCCAAAATCCTCAAAAACAGACCTGGAGTTGTGTTTGTTTCATTCACATGTTTGAGGAACTCTTTATTATTAGTCTGTCTACATCTCCAAAGCTCCAAACGCTCTGTTCCACCTTGTGATGTCATGATGCCATGTAGTTTTCATGTTAACAGCTGCTTTTTTACCTTTAGTTCAGACGAGATCGGCAATTCCAGGGCTGAAATGATCCAAATTATTCAAGTGAAGGTGTGTGGAGTTTAAAAACACAGTGGAGCTTTTCTGTTATTACCACATGACATCACAAGGTGGAACAGAGTGTTTTCTGTTTGAGAGAAGAATGCTGTACTTGACTGTTATGGCCCGGGTAGATCAAACATATTAAAGAGGACGCAGGAGTCAAACGGGTTACAAAAGTTGAACTTTTATTTTTAAGTTAGTTTTAATTGACTTTAAAAACGCTAAAACGCCTCCCGTGCCACAAAACAAAATAACAGAAACGTGGACCTGGTGAGCCGGACAAACAGAACAAAACATCACTGACCTAAAGAAAAACGTCCCCAAACTCACCTGATCAAACCAAAAGGTGAAAACAGGGCAGCCGGTTCCATCAAACACAAAAGCCACGCCACAAAACATACAAATAAAAATACTTACACAAACTTACACAAACTTACACAAACTTACACAAACTTAGACAAACTTACACACAACAGGATGAGCAAAGAGGCTCAAAAAACCTGACAAACAGAACTCGTGCAGGGGTCCAAAGTTAAACCTCACTCACTTTTTGCATTCAGAGCATCATAATTATTCACCGCGATGAGTTTATAAGCACTATTCACACCTGCCAACAGCTAGCATGCTAACGTGCACTTCCTGACTTCACTTCAGATGCAGACGGTAGAACACAGCGGACAAACTGAGCTCAGGAGCTACGACAGAAACATAAAACAGAGGAAGATATTCAATACACTCCATCTTTCTTGTCCCTCCTCTTCCTCCTCTCCTTCATCTTCATCTTCTTCCTCCTATTCCTCCCTCTCTTCCTCTTCTTCCTCCTTTTCCTCCTCTCCCACCTCCACCTCTTCTTCCTCCTCTCCTCTTCTTCCACCTCCTCCCTCCCCTCCTTTTCTTCCTCTTCCTCCTCTCTCCTCCTCCGTCCTTCCTTCTCTCTCCTCCTCTTCCTCTCTCGTCGTCCTTTTCCTCCTCCTCTCTCACCTTCTCTCCCTCTCTCCTCCTTCTTCCCCTTCCTCCTCTTTTTCTTTCACCTCCTCCTTCTCATCCTCTCCCACCTCCACCTCTTCTTCCGCCTCCTCCTCTCTCCTTCTTCCTCCTCCTTTTCTTCCTCTTCTCTGCTCCTCCTTTTCCTCTTCCTGTCTCCTCCTTTTCTTCCTCTTCCTCCTCTCTGCTCCTCCTTTTCCTCTTCCTCTCTCCACCTCCTCCTCTCTCCTCCTCCTGCCTCTCCTCCTTTTCTTCCTCTTCCTCCGCCGCGGGCCCAAAGTCAAGGGCACCGCGACACACAAACGGACGCCCTCCATCTTGGAACATCTGGGTTTAATTAGCGCCGCTGCTTAATTATCAGATAGTTTTGCATTTTTACTGCAGAATAAAGTCTGAACGTACATTTCCATAACCTGTGACCTTCTTTAGGTTCAATATTTACCAACACAACGGGATTTTTAATGAGCTTCACTTCTTAATCGTATAAATTACACACTGCCGCTAATCGAGATGCAGTATTACAGAATATTACAGAATATTACAGAATATTACAGTATATTACAGAATATTACAGTATATTAAAGGTGTGTGTACTTTTCTGGTGGAGGGCGAGACACCTGCTCGTCACTATGGAGCAGTGGTGGAAGGTAACGAAGTACAAAAGTAAAAGTACAACACTTAAGTACAATTTTAGGTATCTGTACTTTACTTAAGTACATTTTACAGTGGGTACTTTTTACTTTTACTTCACTACATTTGAACACATGTATCTGTACTTTCTACTCCACTACATTTTTGAACAGAACTGAAAAGTAAAAAGTACTTTTCTTTATGGTTTGAGACTTGCTGAAAAAGCTGAGACTTATTTTTAGCACATTTGAGTTTTGAGCAAACCAAAAACACAAAATCAGCTAGAAAAATTAAGAAATCAATTGAATCACTTAAAATTAGGTAAATTCTTGATCAAAATCACTTAATTTCATCCTTTAATTGTTCTAAAACTCTCTGCAAAATACTTTTACTTTTCACTCTTAAAGTACATTTTTAAACTGGTAGTTTTACTTAAGTAGATTTTTTTTCATGTGATACTTTTACTTTTACTTGAGTATCTTTTGCTCTTGTATCTGTACTTTTACTTTAAAACTGAGTACTTCATCCAGCACTGCTATGGAGATTGTCTTGCTTTGTCTGAAATGTCCCACAGTGTGTCTTTAACCGTGTCTATCGTCATTGAGAAACGCAGATAAAACCACCACCAGGCTTAAGTTACAGGTCAGATCTGTGGAGAGGCAACTTCACTCACGGTAATAATGTTTTTAAAGGTCTATTTGAGCAATAAAAACAACCATAATGGAATAAAAAGCGCGTTAGATGAGTTTAATGCCATACTGTGGAACATTTAAAGGTCCTTATATTACACAAAATTGACCCCTGTAGCTTTAAGTCGTGTTCTAATGTAGTTTCCTCCTCAAAAACAGACCTGGAGTTGTGTTTGTTTCATTCACATGTTTGAGTAACTCTTTATTATTAGTCTGTCTACATCTCCAAATGCTCTGTTCCACCTTGTGATGTCATGAAGTGATAGTTTTCATGTTCACATCCACCTTTTACCTTAAGTTCAGTAAATATTGGAAATTCCAGGGTTGAAACGATCCAAATGTTTTTGGTGAAGGTGTGTGGAGTTTAAAAACACAGTGGAGCACTTCCTGTATTATCACATGACATCACGAGGTGGAACAGAGTGCGGGGAAGCTGGCCGACGTGGCAGACTCAGAAAACGTTCCAAATGTATTCATACTTCACCGTGGTATCGTGGCAAAAATAAAACATATTTAATAACTATAAAAAGAACTGCTCCAATTAGACAAAAGCAACAGAAATGAACGAAACAAAGAAAAACCCACGTGTACCCGGCGACACTGACGGGAACTTCCCCGAGAGACAAAGGTGAACCGGAAGGACCAACCGACAGGTAAATACAACCTTCTCCTACAGGTCAGATGTTCAGGTCACTTCACTTTACTCTATTTTAGTTACTGAGTGTTCAACATAAACTATAAACACTAAAATATACAAATCAAATATACAAAACCCATAAAACAAAAAGGAACTCAAACCAATTCCACCACACGGTCTGGCCCAAATCCTCCCCCAGAGGTTTTAAATACGACCGTCCTCGGGTCTTTTGTCTCCAGACCAGGTGGAGCTGCAGGTAAATAGGCGAATGTGTCTGGAGTAACTGAAATGTTTAACTAAACTGAATAGATTTAACCAAATAAAATATATTTAAAGTAACTTGTGTTTAACTTAAAGGAACTAAACAAAGACTAAATAAAAACCTGGTATATTTATATTTAGCAGTTTAGTTGATTATGGAGAAATAAACAAATGTGAACTGAAATGAAGGTGAGTTTACAGGAACAAAGGCTCACGTCTTCTAAATCTGCAGGTTTGTGCGTTAAACATGTGAATGAAACAAAACACAACTCCAGATCTGTGTGTGACGAGGAAACGACATCAGAACAGATCAGAGAACAGTGGACTCTGGGCCCTTTACGGGCTTTATCTCTGCTGAGGCCGACCAACAGGAGAAGTGGGGAGTGTCTGAGCCAAAAGCTCAAGTGTTCAACAGAAAAATCCTGAATATGACCGTCACACTAATATTTGTGAGTTTCCAAACTCAGGAGAATCCAGCTGGACCGTCTCTCTCTGTTGTGACTGGGCCCGGGCCACCGGCGGTTTGGACCAATGAACCAAAGCAAACATGGCGACACGGATGTACGCACTGATGCCCTGTTTTAGTACGGATTTAGTTTGTGGAAAAACGTGCAGAGGGAAGCTCTTTGTGCATTTGTGGACGGGAAACACTGGTTGTTTTTTTCTTTACCGTAACCTTAAACGGGTCATATTATATTATTTTCAGATCTACGTCATGTCTGAGATGTTTCCTCATCACAAACATTTGGTCATGCAGGAAGAGCTACACTGTTTTTAAAAATCAATTCACCTTCCTTAGAATCATTTGGATAATTTCAGACCTGAAATTGATAATCTCGACTGAACCAAAAGATAAAAGGAAACTTGAAAACTACAGCTTCATGACATCACAAGGTGGAACTTAGCGTTTTGAGCTTTGGAGGTGTAGACAGACTAATAATAAAGTGTAGGGCCCGACCGATATGTTTTTTTGGGGATCCGATATGATACCGATATGACGGGCTTTGGAGGTGCCGATGTATTTCGTGACGTTAAACCTCAGTGTGAATCTTCAGCTGATTTTAAAACTTCAGTTTGACTCTATTAAATTTTAAATTGGTTTGTTTTGACATTTACTGTTATTTTGCCTGTTTACGTCATATTTAAAAACGGCAGGTCGGCCTAATGACATTTTTGCCTGACACTGTAGCCTGTAAACAGAGTTAGTAAACTAGCGCTTAGCCTTTAGCGGTAAATCCGTGTGTGCCGCGGTAATTTATTATAAGCGTAAATGCGGATCATTCACACCTTTGTTCACAGCTCATTTACATTTCAAAGTCCATAAAAATAATATAATCCAGCATGTCCTCTGTCTGTGGGACAGTCCTCTGTCTGTGGGACAGTCCTCTGTCTCTGGGACAGTCCTCTGTCTGTGGGACAGTCCTCTGTCTCTGGGACGGTCCTCTGTCTCTGGGACGGTCCTCTGTCTGTGGGACGGTCCTCTGTCTGTGGGGACAGTCCTCTGTCTGTGGGGACAGTCCTCAGTCTGTGGGACAGTCCTCTGTCTCTGGGACGGTCCTCTGTCTGTGGGACGGTCCTCTGTCTGTGGGACGGTCCTCTGTCTCTGGGACGGTCCTCTGTCTGTGGGACGGTCCTCTGTCTCTGGGACGGTCCTCTGTCTCTGGGACGGTCCTCTGTCTGTGGGACGGTCCTCTGTCTGTGGGACGGTCCTCTGTCTGTGGGGACAGTCCTCAGTCTGTGGGACGGTCCTCTGTCTCTGGGACGGTCCTCTGTCTCTGGGACGGTCCTCTGTCTGTGGGACGGTCCTCTGTCTCTGGGACGGTCCTCTGTCTCTGGGACGGTCCTCTGTCTGTGGGACGGTCCTCTGTCTGTGGGACGGTCCTCTGTCTGTGGGGACAGTCCTCAGTCTGTGGGACAGTCCTCTGTCTGTGGGACGGTCCTCTGTCTCTGGGACGGTCCTCTGTCTGTGGGGACAGTCCTCTGTCTGTGGGGACAGTCCTCAGTCTGTGGGACAGTCCTCTGTCTGTGGGACGGTCCTCTGTCTCTGGGACAGTCCTCTGTCTCTGGGACGGTCCTCTGTCTGTGGGGACAGTCCTCTGTCTCTGGGACGGTCCTCTGTCTGTGGGGACAGTCCTCTGTCTCTGGGACGGTCCTCTGTCTGTGGGACAGTCCTCTGTCTGTGGGACGGTCCTCTGTCTCTGGGACAGTGACAGTCCTCTGTCTGTGGGACGGTCCTCTGTCTGTGGGACAGTGACAGTCCTCTGTCTGTGGGGACAGTCCTCTGTCTGTGGGACAGTGACAGTCCTCTGTCTGTGGGGACAGTCCTCTGTCTGTGGGGACAGTCCTCTGTCTCTGGGACGGTCCTCTGTCTGTGGGACAGTCCTCTGTCTTCTTCGCTCTCACACTTTGATAAAAACAGCAGTAGTTTTGTTTCTGGCCTAAACTGTGCTGAAGTTCACTTTTATTTATCTTCAGTATCGTGGATCAGACACAAGAGTGTTTAAAGTTAGCGCCTCAGTGCTGCACTGGTGTAAACAAGAGCGCGAGTCACGTGGCTCTGGTGGTGCGTTCAGGTGCAGTACGGCGTTACACGCAGACACATTCCTCCTCTGATAAATACTGATATTAGGACATTTATCGGTCTGTAAACTGAATTAAACTGAGACAACAGAGTCTAAACATATACATACATACATACATTATAATGACATAAAACCCCCACGTGGATTATCGGCCCATATCGGGAAGGTTTAGGCCGATAGCCGATATGTCTCCAAGTGCCCATATCGGCTGATAATATCGGCCAACCGATATATCGGTCGGGCCCTAGTAAAGTGTTACTCAAACATGTGAATGAAACAAAACACAACTCCAGGTCTGTTTTTGAGGAGGAAACATTAGAACACGACTTAAAGCTACAAGAGTCAGTTCTGCGCAGTGTACGACTTTTAACAGAAATGGTAAACTGTTTGTACAATTAAACTTAGAAAAAACACGACTATTACTCACTGAATCAGATCATTTCTCTAAAACGCAGAGTGGAGACAAAGTGCTGACATGAGCAATCTGGAGTCTATCTGTGCAACCAGGAAGTAAACCATTACACGCAGACACACACGCACACACATGCACACACACATGCACACACGCACACGCACACACACACACACGCACACACACACACACACACACACACACACACACACACACACACACACACACACACACACACAAACGTGCTCTGGTGTTTTACAGTAAACTCACAGGAGCAGAGTCCAGCTCCAGGTCGTTTGCTTCAAACTTCAGGAAACTCAAGATTCAGTGGAGCTCAGGAGTTTTTTCTTTCTCTGTTTACACGTGTTTTTCCTGATAAAGATGAAACTGATACTTCACCATTTCACACCCCTTCAACACAGTACAGTACAGTACTTTACAGTACAGTACTTTACAGTACATTACTTTACAGTACTTTACAGTACAGTACAGTACAGTACTGTACAGTACTTTACAGTACAGTACTTTACAGTACTTTACAGTACAGTACAGTACAGTACAGTACTTTACAGTACAGTACAGTACAGTACTTTACAGTACTTTACAGTACAGTACTTTACAGTACTTTACAGTACAGTACAGTACAGTACAGTACTTTACAGTACTTTACAGTACAGTACTTTACAGTACTTTACAGTACAGTACAGTACTTTACAGTACAGTACAGTACAGTACTTTACAGTACAGTACTTTACAGTACAGTACAGTACAGTACTTTACAGTACAGTACTTTACAGTACAGTACTTTACAGTACAGTACAGTACAGTACAGTACTTTACAGTACATTACAGTACTTTACAGTAATTACAGTACTTTACAGTACTTTAGGGCCAACTGTTGTTTTGCCAATACATTAATCTGGCCATTCTTCTTCTGGGTTGGGTGATCGATGTGTCATGTAAATCTCGACCTGTGACAAGATTTGACCAAGTGAAAGTTTAAAGAAACTGTAACTTACAGATGGAGGACGGATACAAGTTTGTCTCAGTTTCTGGACAGGCTCATGTGAAGCTCAGAACCTCCAGAATTCCCTCCCTGAGCTGCAGAGGCTGCACTAGCACTGACTCTGGGGTTTAGGGAGTGAACGTTCAGCTCAGAGACATTTTAGGTTTAAACACACTGGATTTCAGCTTTGAACCTGGCAACCCAAACGAGAGAGTCATTCTGCTTTCTGATTGGATAATGGTCATCATTTCCAGTGGTTTTAATCAAGTATAAATGAGCATTACAGCAGTAACCAGTGAAAGCTGTTTGAAGTACGTCAGATCTGGGACACAGTGAGCTCATGTTCACGGAATTTAAAATCTAAATTTTACATACGCTTCCTTCAAGGATATTTGCATAAAGTAGGCCTTTTTACAACAGAATATCTTCATTAAAAATTATGGAATGAGTTGAAGATTTTACATTTCTGAAGCTCTGAAGTGAGTACCTGAGTGAGAGACCTCGGGGAATATCAGTGAGACAGCAGTGGCTCTAGTGGAAACTGTTGATGTGTCCTTTGGCAAGACACTTCACCCACATTGCCTAGTGTGAGTGTGGTCCTTGTGGGGGTGTTGGTCGGGCTCAGAGGCGACACTGGAGCTGCATAAATCCAAAACATTATCGTTTTTCAAAACTCAGTGATCTGCTATAAATCTATAAAAAAACACACAACCAACAAACACACAACGTTTACAGAGCTCAGTGTGGCAGACACGGTTCTGTACGGGTCTGGACAGGTCTGTGTGGTTCTGCACGGGTCTGTGTGGTTCTGTACGGGTCTGTGTGGTTCTGTACAGGTCTGTGTGGGTCTGTACGGGTCTGGACAGGTCTGTGTGGTTCTGTGTGATTCTGGACAGGTCTGTGTGGTTCTGTGTGAGTCTGGACGGGTCTGTGTGGTTCTGTACAGGTCTGTGTGGTTCTGTACGGGTCTGTGTGGTTCTGTGTGGTTCTGTACAGGTCTGTGTGGTTCTGTACGGGTCTGTGTGGTTCTGTGTGGTTCTGTACGGGTCTGTGTGGTTCTGTGTGGTTCTGTACGGGTCTGTGTGGTTCTGTACGGGCCTGTGTGGTTCTGTGTGGTTCTGTACGGGTCTGTGTGGTTCTGTGTGGTTCTGTACGGGTCTGTGTGGTTCTGTACGGGCCTGTGTGGTTCTGTACGGGTCTGTGTGGTTCTGTACGGGTCTGTGTGGTCCTGTGTGGTTCTGTACGGGCCTGTGTGGTCCTGTGTGGTTCTGTACGGGTCTGTGTGGTTCTGTACGGGCCTGTGTGGTCCTGTGTGGTTCTGTACGGGTCTGTGTGGTTCTGTACGGGTCTGTGTGGTTCTGTACGGGCCTGTGTGGTTCTGTATGGGTCTGTGTGGTTCTGTGTGGTTCTGTACGGGCCTGTGTGGTTCTGTATGGGTCTGTGTGGTCCTGTGTGGTTCTGTACGGGTCTGTGTGGTTCTGTATGGACTTGTGCGTGCGATTCTGAGGGCGGGTCAGCTGGAAGTGGGTCAGTGTGTTTGAGCTCATAGTCAGGGCACGTTTCCAGAACAAGTCACTTTAACAACACTTCAAAACGCTCCAAAAACTGTGGAGTTATTTAAATCTACACGTACGAGTGTCGAGAGTCACTTCATTTGAAACAGTTACAGATGATTTACAGAGACACACTGTGATCAATTTAAATATTGACACGACATTATGACACAAAGCAGGATAAGCCCAGAAAAGATATTTTTAAGATGAGCTGCAACAAAACAGGGATCCACAATCCGATACCGGGATCGGATATCGGCCCATAATTGGAAATACAGGTCCAACATTTGTGAATTTACCTTTTGGATACTTTATGGTAAACTGCAATGCGATCAATAGGGAAGCTGAAGAATGTTGAACCTGATATTTTCAATTACTCACTAAACCCTAAAACTCACTATATTACATCTTCATTTTGCATTTTAACAACATGAATTTTAGCTGCCCCCATGTGTATTAATTAATTTTGGCCGATAGAATAATGTGATTTCATCTGAAACCCGGCAATTGTTCCATCTTAAAGGTTGTATGGAGGATTTTGGGTGTTTTTTTGGTTCAAATTGTCACTGATAGCATTATAGAGATGCAGCAGCCTTATAATTATGATGACCAAAAAAACGTGTTGGGGCCTGATAAACATTAGAGCCTCGTTATCTATTGGCTGTTTGGTCGTCAATCAAACTCCCTACATTTCTATAGTAACTGACTCTCCGGCGCGCTGGGATCACGTGGTTTACGTTCGCCTCTCACACATCCCACAGACACAAGACGCCGTTTACTCGACCAACGCAGCGGTTCTTAGCGGCTTTTTCCAACTGTAGCTTCCTCACAGTTTGCACAAAGTTTGTTGCGATGGCGGACGAGAATCCACGACCAGTTAGCCGCAAAAGAAAGTCCGTTTATGAGGTCGCTGAAAGAAGAAGAGAAGGGGAAAAGGAGCGAAGCCAGACTAAGGTGATTCTTGGAGATTCCTTCCAGCGATGGTGGCGTGAACTGAAGCAGACGAAGGGTCTAAAGACTGACGCGTTGGTCGATAAATTACTTCTGGACAGGAAACGTCTGCTCATCATTTGAAAACGTACAGTAGAGTTACAGCAGCAACAGCGATTCTGAACGAGCCCCGGCTGTAAACAAACAGGATTTATAGAGTCAGGAGGAGGTGGAGGAGGAGTTTCTACTTATGGAGCTGTGGAGGAGGAGGTGGAGTCACACATGAGGAACATTTGAAAAAGGAAAAACCGTTGCTGGATTTCTCCTTCCTTGGAAAATCCTCTATACAACCTTTAAGTTCATACAGTATTTAGGTGATTCAGGAGTCAGAATTCATGACGCTGTAGGGGCGGGGCTGGAGCTGCAGTTTACAACCAGAAGAACATGGACCAAGGCCATGAAGCAACAACTGTGTCATAACAATATTACTCATCAGGGTTAAAGACATGTCCCTGCAGGGCACACATGCTGTACTTCCCCATTATCACACTGTAATAACCAATACTGATTCTGATACCAAAATAAAACTCTTTATGTAGAAAACAAAACTCATGCAGCTCTACAAAGGCAAAAATAACTTTAGGCTTATTATAACTGAGCAGTGACACATAGAGGAAGTTTTGAGACTAAACAAGAAATAAACCAGGACTAAGGATTAACAAAGAAAACTGGGATTAAACAAGCACTAAACTGGGATTAGGTAAAAACAGATCTGCTACTGCTAACATCCAATGATTTAACAAAGGAAAACATAATTAGGCTACAACTATAATAACTGTGTAATTACACATAACTTTTGTGGCTAAACCAGGACTAAATCAGGACTAAATCAGGACTAAACCAGGGCTAAATCAGGACTAAATCAGGACTAAACCAGGGCTAAACCAGGACTAAACCAGGCCTAAATCAGGACTAAACCAGGGCTAAACCAGGACTAAATTAGCACTAAATCAGGACTAAACCAGCACTAAACCAGGACTAAATGAGGACTAAACCAACACTAAACCAGGACTTAACCAGGACTAAGCCAGCACTAAACCAGGACTAAACCAGGACTAACTCAGGACTAAATCAGCACTAAACCAGGACTATACCAGGATTAAAACAGGACTAAACCAGCAATAAACCAGGATTAACAAGGAAAACCAGGATTAAACGATCACTAAACTAGATTTAGTCCACCATCATCCAATAATATTTAACAAAAGCAAATAACAAAGCAATGACAGAGAGAGAAAACCTTTGTGACTAAACCAGGACTAAACCAGAACTAAACCAGGACTAGATCAGATCTAAAACTAGGCCACTAACACCCAAAGGCAGCTAATTAACAAAGCCAAAAATAACTATAGTAACAAAACAATGACAGATAAAGAAAACCACTAGTGGCTAAAGCAGGACTCAACCAGGACTAAACCAGAACTAAACCTGGACTAAACCTGGACTTAAATAAGTAACCCTCTGTGTCCCATGTCCATGTGCAGTGTTTGCAGCTCATTTGTTCCATTACTCACTTGTCCAGTACGAAGTAGAGGTCGTAGGCTCCGTGACAGGACGCCTCCTCAGCGGCGCAGCTCGGGGCCAGCAGTCCGAGGAAGAGCGCACCTAAAGCGGCCACGACCCACCGCATGTCCCGGCCGCAGGTCCCCCTCTCCGCGGTCCATCTGCGTCTCGACTCCTGCCTCATTTTACCACAAATCTGCAACCAAATCCAGGGTAAACCTCAGGCTAAATCGTAGAAACAACTTTATAACTTTATTTTTGGCGTTTAGGAGCGTGGGAGTTTGCGACGTGCATATCCCGTTATAAAATCAAACTTCTGCAAAATTGAGAAACTTTGTTCGTTAAAAGATCTAACAGCGGAAATCACAGGTTTACGTAAGGAAGTGTGCAACGTCTAAATCACTTTGAGTCACCCACATCCTCGATAAACGCGCACAGATGTGTCACAATCGCATCTGCAAACAAAGCGGAGTTTGTGCGGCTCAAGAGGAAAAGTTACGAGGGGCGTTCACGAAGCTCGGAATTAAAAGCACTACGCGTGACGCGGAGTTATTACATGGTTATAATTAATAAACAATATTATAATGCTTAAATATGAGATTGTAAACGCGTATTCGGTAGAAGTTTAGGGAGAAATTATATCACAATGAAGTCGATTTATTTATTTTTTTGTGATAAAGGTAGACACTGAAGATTAAGTGCCTAGAAGTACAGTGGTCTTTGAACCCATATTGACAAAAGCAGGAAGAATAGGAGAAAACAAAAGGAAGTGAACATGGGGCAGATTGATCATAAAACTGGCATAAAAATGTTGTTATTCTTGAAAACATCTTGACACATAAAGCGCAGAGGGCCCCAGACTGTGCTGGATTTGGCCTCATGGTAACAAAACATCAAACTCTTTTTGTTTCAGAGCACTGAATCATTCTAATGGGAGAATTTATAAATTACAACTTTAAATTAGGCAAAACACCAACACTAAAAGGTAATTATTTTACAGCATTATCTCAAAGTTGCAGGATAAAGTCCTAAGGTTATTTGATCACGTAGACCCGGGGCTAATAAAATCTGTCTTTCGGTGTAATAATACCACTGTGATCGTTGTTGGCCCAAATAATCTTTAAAAATCAGCTAAAAATCCACTAGCATATTTAGATATTTTTAAAAAAGCATGTGTTTTCCAAATTTTCTCACAACTCTACTCAAATATGATAGCGTCATAGTTTGTAAATATATATTAAAAAGCGCTGTACCTGAAACAGTCTGCGGTGGACTTCACTTTTCTGATTTCCAAACATCCTAATTATTCATCGCTATGAGTTTCTAAGCACTTTTCATAACTTTCAGAGGCCAGAGTGGAGCTAACAACAACTAGCATGCTAACAGAAGGTACAGGGCCTTAAACTAGTCTTGGATTTATACACATTTTATTTATTTGTTTGTTTATTTATTTATTGCCAGCACAATTTTCTGCAAACAAACAGTGCCCATATTCCACTGTTTTCTGATCTGTTCTAATGTCGTTTCCTCATCACAAACAGACCTGGAGTTGTGTTTTGTTTCATTCACACATGTTTAACGCACAAACCTGCAGATTTAGACTGAGTTTTTCTCTCAAACAACACTCTGTTCCACCTTGTGATGTCATCATGTGGTGATACAGGAAGTGCTCCACTGTGTTTTTAAACTCCACACACCTTCACTAGAATCATTTGGATCATTTCAGTCTTGGAATTGCAGATCTCTACTGAACTAAAGGGAAAAGGAGCTGTTCACTTGAAAACTACCACTTGATGACATCACAAGGTGGAACAGAGCGTTTGGACCTTTGGAGATGTAGACAGACTAATAATAAAGTGTTACTCAAACATGTGAATGAAACAAACACAGCTCCAGGTGTTTCTGAGGAGAAAACAACATTAGAACATGACTTAAAGCTCACAAGACCTCTAAGTGTCTTGCCCAAGAACACTATGCCGGGATGCACTGACTGGAGCTGGGATCAAACTGCCAACCTTCTCTGTTACACCTGTGCCGCTGTCTGCTCCACTGTAAACACCTGTAATCAAATACACTCATAGAATCCACAGGTATTGTCTGAGCAGATTTCTTAAACCCTTAAATCTGTTCTCTCCTCCACAGAAATCCCACTGGTCTCCTCGCCGCCACTACACAATCAAAATAAAGAAACGGATTTGTCTAAAGCACAAGGAGCAGCTCGATGTTGGAGTATTGTGAAAAAGCTTCCCTGCGGTCGTGTTTTTAGCACAGGGACTCCCAGGAAAGCCCGTGTTTGCTCGTGTTTGTGTGGAGAAGGTTTATGAGGAGAAGGTGTGTTTGGAGGTGTGTGTGGAGAAGGTGTGTGGAGTTGACAGGATGTGAGTAAACGTGGAGAGGAGAATGACCTGGAGCAGCGTCAGTCGGAGCAGGTCTGAACAGGTCTGAGCAGGTCTGAGCAGGTCTGCGCTGGAACACACCGGGAAATATGGGCTCTTGGTCAATCCTGGAAAACCACCTGTCAAGTAATAGGGATAATATCTGGAAAATGTGTAGGAAATGGAGAGTAAAACCTCATATTCAGTCTTAATTATTCAAAAGTACACTTGACATTTTAATAACGCCTTGGGGTCCCCTCGGAGGAGCTGGAGGAAGTGTCCGGGGTGAAGGAAGTCTGGGAGTCCCTGCTTAGACTGTTGCCCCTGGATAAGTGTAAGAAAATGGATGGATATACACAGTGTGAAAAACAAAAAAAACATTGACTGATTTACAAAACACTAGATTTTTTTCCATTTGTTCACATAAAGTTCGAATATGGCAAACTTTTTACACCATATGTGGCAGCAAATGTGGCTGAAGACCTTCTAGAGGAAATACTTGGAGAATTAACCATTTCATCGCCAACCGAAACGGCACAGCGGCGTAAGTGAGAGGCCTTTCCTGTTGTGTTCATCTGGCGCCCCCTGCAGGCTGCTGTGATGCTGCAGGACACAGAGGAGGGACACTTGTCTCCTGAGGGCTGTTACTCTCCTCAAACTGCCCTGACACTGGATCCACGGACCCTCCGTGACCAGACCTCCCGTGAAACTGCACTGAGACCTTCGACTGAGACACAAAAGTGACTGAAAAGCAGTGGAAATGTGAATAAAAAAACAAAAAACTGGAATTTCCCTCTGGATCAGTAAAGTATCTGTTTCTTTTTAATTGTGAATTAAAGGGTCGCCTGCCATTTGGCCAAGTTACAAGTCAGATCTGTGTTTTTCAAGGTATTTTATTCTAATTAAACGCCCTGGAATAAATGCAAAGTAGAAGTGCTAAAGCCATACGCTGAAACATCAGAGCAAGAAGGGTCCAGGTTACAGTCCCAGGCTTTAGGTGGGTTTATTTGTGGAAAATTCGAATAATCAATACAAACATCGATGAACACCAAAAACAAATATAAAATAAGTTTACTTTTGCTTGAGCGGTAGGTAAGGTAGAAGTAAAGAAATTTAATCTTGTGGACAATTTTTGAGTTACTGTGATGGAAATGTGGATTGTAAAGAAGATTTCTGGGGTCTGCCATAGTTAAAGTCTATCTTTGTGTAAATTAATGTGATTTCTTACCTTACTGGTTCTATCTTTTGCTAACCGCTAATCAAAACAAACAATTCCCCAATAAAGTTTTCCTTAAATCTACCTTGAAATAACTCCTTGAACAGTTTCCTCATCTCACTGCCTTTAATCACACTCTTTTATCACAAATATTTACCAAGATTCTCTGTGACAAATCACCAAATCACTATATTCCCCCGAATCCGGCGCTTTCCCAAACACAATTTACTACAGTTTTAAACCATGAATGTTTCGCCATGTTTTACGGCGATGTGAGGCTGCACCCATCCGCACCAAATGAATTAACATCCAATTAAAACCTGATTAAATTCTGATTGGTTGATAATTGCGATGGCGCCGCCGTTAGCCGCTCGGTGGGGATTTGATGAGGTGCGCTAAATTAATTACTTCACTGATGCAGAGTTTTAAAGGCGCTAACGCTAACGTAAACTCGCGCGCTAATGAATTGTTCCAGGACGCAGCGAGAGGCCGATTCCGGAGAGGGAAGCGGAGACGAGGTTTGGTACTTTGTTTTTCAGTGTGTTTATCTGCCTGATTAACCCGCGCGTTCAACATTATTATTAGGGTTTAGAGCACAAGCAGCGTTAAGAAAAGAGGCAGCGGCAACATTTGTGTGGTTTAAATATGTGCGTTCAAAAGTATGTCCGCAGTTGTGTTTGTTTGGGTTGCGGGGTTAGAATCCTGGCTTAGATCTTGGCTTTTTAAGGGTCCTTTATTACACAAACTGACTCTTGTAGCTTTAAGTCGTGTTATAATGTCGTTTCCTCCTCAAAAACAGACCTGGAGTTGTGTTTTGTTTCATTTACACACGTTTGATTGGTGATTTACGATTTATTATTAGTCTACAAAGCTCAAAATGCTCTGTTCCACCTTGTGATGTCATGAAGCTACCCTTTTACCTTTAGTTTAGTAGAGATTGGAAATTCCTTAACTGAAATGATCTAAATGGCCGTGTATGGAGTTTAAAAACACAGAGGAGCACCTCCCGCATGACATCACGAGGTGTTTTCTGAACTAAATACAGAAGAGTATAAATCTGCAGGGTTTGTGTGTTAAACATGTGAATGAAACAAAACACAACTCCAGTGTTTGTGACGAGGAAACGACATTAGAACACAGATTTAAAAAATAGCGTAAAATAGAAAAATGATAAATGAGCTTTTTTGTTTGTTTGAAATGAATAAACCTGACTGACTGTCGGATCTGTCGGAGTTTGGCCTGAGACGTGGCGACAGGACGGCAGCAGGTCTCAGGTCTGGTCCGTTAAAAATACTGGGCAGAAGAAATATTACAGTATTAGAGGAAAACTGGGAGGAATCGTTTAAAGACGGACATAAAAGGTTAAACAGTATTTCATGGAGAGAGTTTGAATGGAAATCTAAGATGCAAATATAACAAAATCCAGTGTAAAATCAGATAAATGCTGGATGGGGAGATTACACACTTATATTCAGGGACTGTCCCATAATCAGAAACTATTGGGACAATGTAAAAAAGAAAATTAAAAGTATGTGTAAGTATCATACCAAAAACTGTCTCAGAAATATAGGAAAATGATTCTAATATTATAGAAATTGTGAACTAGTTTTATTGACTTTACTTATTAAAGCTGATTTCACAGTAGCTCACACAGTTCCTGATGTGTTTGTTTTTCAGTGAGGGCCACAAGACCAGGGGCCCCGGACTCTGCTGGATTTGGCCTCATGTCAAAAACACGTCAGACTCCGTTTACTTCAGAGCTCTGAGAATTTAGAACTACAGTATTAGAACATGTTCATTCTTGGGTAAAACACCAACACTAAAAGGTCTAAAAGCTCATGATTTTACAGCCTGATCTCAAAATTGCAGGATAATAATTATATTGTTATTTCCACTCACTGTTTCCTCTCTCATAGTTTTATTTAGATGATTCATTTTCAAGACACAGATCAATCCCCCTTTTTTTTTCCATCGCCCACTGCTCTGTACTTACTTCGTTCTCTGGTTTTATTTTCTTAATCAGTTATACACGTAGAATTTGACAACACCGTGTGGTTCTTTTGGTACAGATGAAATTAATCTAGTGTAACGTGCAGCGATCCACAGGAGGGGCCCACAGGAGGGGCCCATGCGGCGCTTTGTTGTGACGACGTTTACGGCCATGTCAGCTCTACTGGACAACAGCGTTTTCTAAGTGGAGTTGTTTCTTTTATTAAGTCATTTTAGATCAATATTGTGATTTAAAATGTGCAAATTAAATCGTCTTTCTTGTCTTTTGTATATAGCTGTGATTTTATATTATTACTTATTTTTCTATTTTATTTTGACTCGTACATTTACACTTATATAATTATACCTGTCTCTTGCTCTTTTTTGCTACTTATTTAGAATGTATTATTACCATTTATTTTTTACTCTCTGTTATTATAATATATTGTGATGTTTGAGCTGCTGTGTCCAAATAATTTCCCTTGTGGATGATTAAAGTTTGTCTAAGTCTAAGTTATGACAAATGCAATGATCCACTTGTCTTTTTATAGCTATAGAGCAGACACAAGCACAATATGTCTTTTTTTAATTTATCTTTACAGTATTTATTCAGTCATAGGTGTTTTGATTGCTATAATGTACCTTGAAAAACATGCATTCTTCCTGTTAGCAGGCTCCCTTTCCATAGATCAGACCTGTAATCTGGCCTGGTCAAGCTGCTAGCAAACCATTGAAAGAAAGTTCCATAGTGTTTCCTCCTCAAAAACACACCTGGAGTTGTGTTTTGTTTCATTCGCATGTTTGAGTAACTCTTTATTATTAGTCTGTCTACATCTCCAAAGCTCCAAACGCTCTGTTCCACCTTGTGATGTCATCAAGTGGTAGCTTTTCAAGTGAACAGCTACCCCTTTACCTTTTGTTCACTCAAGACCGCCGCTTCCTCCGTTATCACAAGACATCATTCTGTTTGAGAGAAGAACTCGTGCTAAATCTGCAGGTTTGTGTGTTAAACATGTGAATGAAACAAAACACAACTCCAGGTGTTTGTGACGAGGAAACGACAGTAGAACAGATCAAAAAATAGCGTCATATGGGCCCTTTCAGTAAAGAAACGTGTACTTTCACTCGCAGACATTTGCTACCTCCAGCTTTAACGCCGTAAACATCACTATCACCTCTTTTCACCCTTGTGGCCATCTGTGGAATTACTCTTCTAAACTTCCCTCGCCTGTTCTCCAACTTCCCTCTGCTCTTTGTCCACTCTCTCTGCTCTTTGCCTCCTCCCGTGATTGATCGACACTGTTTATGTTTGGGCACCGCACTCAATTTCAACTTATCCTCCATTAATGCTCGCCCAAGTTCCCTCACCGGAGCTAAAACAACACGGGCCACGCTAATGAAGACTTATTGGTGCCATTACAGAGTTTATTGTGACAAATCCGTGCGTGGAGGGTTCTGTCCTGGTATCAGAACAGACTAGTCCTGTTTCGCAGATGAAGCGACGTAAATATGCTGCGCTTCAAGGACGGAGCACGTTACGTCTGGAGAATGACGGAGGAGAGTGGGGCTACGGTGGCTCACGACGGTAACGCAACGCAACGCTATCGGCGAGTCATAGTTTTGGTAAGAAATGTCTACGTATGAAAATGTTGAAACTGAGTACAGACTACAATACTGCAACTACTGTATGTACTCGAGTATCCTGGTCATGATCGGGTTTTCGAGTGTCCATGTGAACGCAGTCTCCTGCTTTCTGACACTGGAGCTGTACTGAGCATGTGCGAACCTGGACACTCGAGCGCACATAAACACACTCTCTGTTACTCTGTCTTTTAGTGAAATGAGTTATCCAACCTACGCACTTCAGAATTACTTTGTGTTGTGCTTTGGTAGTTTAGTCCCACTTCCGACGTGGGAAAACGTGTCCTGCACTGGTGCTCCATCCTTCAGGGCATCTGGGACAAACCTACTTAAAGCCTTTTTCACTTTCCTTCGGTCCACATCTCCTCCATGTTGCCAGTCGTCTCCTGCTCCTCTCCTCTCTGCGTCTCCTCATCTCCTCTCTTCGTCTCCTCTCTTCGTCTCCTCTCCTCGTCTCCTCTCCTCATCTCCTCTCTTCGTCTCCTCTCTGCGTCTCCTCTCTGCGTCTCCTCTCCTCATCTCCTCTCCTCGTCTCCTCTCTGCGTCTCCTCTCCTCGTCTCCTCTCCTCATCTCCTCTCTTCGTCTCCTCTCTGCGTCTCCTCTCCTCATCTCCTCTCTTCGTCTCCTCTCCTCGTCTCCTCTCCTCGTCTCCTCTCCTCGTCTCCTCTCCTCGTCTCCTCTCTGCGTCTCCTCTCCTCGTCTCCTCTCTACGTCTCCGCTTTCATTTGAGATGAAGTTTTCTACACCATATGTGGCAGCAAATGTGGCAGAAGACCTTCCAGAGGAAACACTTTGAGAGAACACCCTGGTGTTTCTTCACCAATTGAAGCACCAGGGTGGAGTGAGGTTTTCCCTATTGTGTTCACCTGGCGCCCCCTGGAGGCTGCTGTGATGTTGCAGGACACAGAGGAGGGACACTTTAGGCTCTTCCTCTCCTCAAACTGTCCTGACACAGAATCTGCTGACCCTCCCTGACCAGTCCTCCTTAAACATTTGACATGAGACATTTGACTGAGACACAAAGGGACTGAGACACGCAGTGGAAACGTTGCAGGAACATCAACAGTTTGCTGCAGCAAAACTTGAATTTACCTCGGGATCAATAAAGTATCTCTCTCTCTGCGTCTCCGCTCTCCTTTCCTCATCCTCTCTCCTCGTCTCTTTGCCTCCTCTCCTCGTCTCCTCTCTCCTCACCCCTCCTCTATTTTCGTCTCCTCTCTTCCCTCCTCTCCTCGTCTCCTCTCCTCGTCTCCTCTAATGGCTGCCGACAGCTCTGGACCTGCTCATTCCTGTCCCGGTTGTGGCTCTTCGTGTGGAGCAGTTTTGAAGCGGTGCGTCTGAAATGTCCCCTGTCAGACGGAGACGGGGGAGAGAGCGTCAGGACGATGGGTCTGATGGACAGAGACGTGCGCGTCAAACTCACTGAGAGGACAAAGTGAGGAGGGCTGTAAACTCATCATGTGCGCGGCGTTAGCAACAAGAACAAGTTAGTGAGTTCAGAGCCAGCGTGGAGGTTTGGGGAGAAGGGGGACGTTTTAAAGACGAGGTATTTGACTTCTATGGGGTAATAAAGACGCACTGTGTAACTTTTCTGGTGGAGGGTCCGTCAAATGCTTGTCTCCATGGAGATGTTTTCGCTTTGTCTGGAATGTTTCACAGTATGGTATTAAAACTTTCTATCTTTCTATCATGGAGACCAAACCAGACCAAGTTACAGGTCAGATCTGTGGAGAGGCGACCCCGCTCACAGTCAGAATGTCTGTTTTTCTAGGTATTTTTGAGCTCTAAAACCACCTGTGATTGAATAAATGTAAAGTAAAGCTGTTTAAAGTCACACTGTGGAACATTCCAGACAGAGCAGTGACGTCTGCAGCTCTGTGGAAAGTCAAGTTTGCTGTGAATATTGTGTCTGAGTGTTTGTTTGTTTGTTTGTTTGTTTGTTGTGTCTTTTTTAACTCTGGATCAAGAGTCTGTAATAAAAGCCTGTTTTTTTCCAGGTATTAGAGCTGTTTAATGTCATACTGTGGAACATTTCAGGCAGAGCAATGACATATCCATAGAAACACGCAGGTGACAGACCCCCAACTAAAAAGTTACATAGTGCACCTTTAACTGCTAACACGAACATATTTAGATCATCACGTTCCCTTTTATTGTTTTGAAAATGCTGTATTGAAAACTGAAAACAATAGCATTAAAATGTTTCAGTTTTGAGTCTCCCCTCACTTTGCACTCTGCACTAAGTCACTCCCCCTTCAGAGCGCTATTGCAACACAATCACCATGCGTCCCGCTAATGAAACTCCTGCACATCACATCAAGTTGTTGTGTACAGTTTTGTGTCATGTTTTTGTATATTTATGGAGAATTGTCGTGTGGGAGCCTGGGTGACGTTGGCTTGTGGGCGGAGCCTTGTACTGATTCGTACTGCCAACCTGTAAGAAGGGTTGGAATAGGGCCCAGGAGAGATCGCTAGATTACTCAAACATGCAAGGATGACATCTAAAATACTTTTTACTTTTACTTCACTGCATTTGAGAGCAGATATTTGTACTTTCTACTCCACTACATTTTTATAAATAAAAGTATTTTTATTAAAGCTGAGGGTTCATTTTTAACACAAAAACATACAAATAAAAACAGCTGGAATTGTTTCTGTTCAACAAAATTCTACACTATATTTGCAGCCTTATAAGACCTAAAAATATGCGTGAAAGAATACTTTTACTTAAGTAGACTTTTTCATGTGATACTTTTGCTTTTACTGGAGTATTTTTTATTTTTTCGGTATCTGTACTTTTATTTAAGTAACAAAACTGAGTACTTCTTCCACCACTGAGTACACTTCTCCCTGACTCTCAATAATGCATGCTCCTCGAACTCCTCCAGATGCCCATCCGCGTCCACGCCCACTGAGCCGTCACTAAGTCCTTTGTAACATGTCTGGTCCTGTACGTTCTTTAAACTTTAATTATGGAACAAGGGCTAGAAACTCTCAAACTCTCTGAACGGAAAAAATCGAACAGGGAACAAGCGGACAAGTTTTCCGCGCTCAAGTTGTCGTGCCGATCCTGAATCATCCGAAGAGACGTCACAGAAACTAGCATAGCGTAGCCTGAATCGCCTCCGGGTCGAATCATGCGGACGTTGGTTTGGCGTGAGGGATAGAGGTCCGCCGCGTGATTGGTACCCGCCGGTTTGGTGCACTTCCTGCTTTTCTTCTACTGTTGTGAAGAGTGTTGTGGCCCCCGGGGGACAGGAAGGGGTCATCATTAAAACAGTGGATCAGAGGAGGGAGAGGGAAGGAACATGACAAGGATTTAAATGTGTGTAATGGCAGAAACGTGAAAGTCGTCAGCGGCCATGTCTATTTGTTTGATTTGGTGTAAGTGTGCGTCAAAACTTTGAAGGCTTCTGGATCACAAACTCCCCCAGTGTTTAGGCCCATTTAGTGGACTAGATGATCTTTATATCGTGTTGATAAGGTGCAAGCATACGATACAGAACTCGATACAGTGAGCTTTTGATACGATCAGATATGATATATTTCAAATTGATTCAATAAAAAATGGCTAAATCATGGCTGTGATATTAAAAGTCTTTGTTAAACCACTTCTTGTGCAAAAGTTCATACAAAACACCCATCATCAAAACTGAAAATGTCAAAAGTGTTGTGTAAACGGGATTTCTTCCTCTAAACAAACAACAAAACTGTAGCGCTGTAACAAAATAATTTAGCAAAAGATACGAAAATATACTCGACTTGGCGATATATATCGATAAAGCAGCCCACGATATCGATAGTGTATCATCACATTAAACAATAATACATCGATTTTATGTAGCGTTTTTTCAGGTTACACAAACGCTTCACAATAAAGCAAGACTAAAACAAGGTCAGGACACACAAAAAACAGTAATGAGGAGCGGTCATGTGGGGGCGCTGTAGGTTGTGAGGAAAAGGTGTGTTCTGAGCAGGTTTTTTGAAGGTGTTTAGTGAGTCTGAGTTTCTGATGTGAAGGGGGAGAGAAATGATATTTTTGCACAACCCTAATGGTGGCAGAGTGTTTAGTTTCTGGGTTCTCCGTTGTCGTCGCTTTCCCAGAGGTAGTGTTTGATTAATGGGTCAAATGCAGAGGACACGGTTAAAACCAACAAACGAAACAACTGAAAAAGAGAGAACGCAGCCTCAGGCCAAAACAAGATGGCAAAATGCAGATATAAACACAAAACGATGACTGACTTGATGAACCGCTATATTAACAGTGACGGCAACAGTGAGCTGACATGTTAGAAAAACAAAGCATCCACATTAGAAGCAGCTGTTTCACTGCACGACTCTCATGTTATTCGTGTTCGATAAATATTACAATTCCCATGCAGGATGTTTTTAACATGAGCCAAACAAAAAGCATCAGATAAAGAGACGCTAAAACAAGGCGTAAAGGAGCAGAGAAGTGAAATAAAAGCAGAAAAAACTGACGATAAACCGGAGGTCGTTTGGTGTTTACGCTAGCTTTAGCTTTAGCCTCATCTCACAGTGCCACAAACTTGGAATTACTAAATTAATTAAAGTTTTGTGAATCGCTAAGATCAGCCTTATGATTAAAAGGTTAATTCAGATAAGATTTAATTTATTTTATTTATTAAGAAAACATTTGTAATGACGTCCAATGTCTGGACCCGGAGCTTTGCCTGGAGAACGGAAACACAACTGGGCTGAAGAGAGCCACACCAAACAGACCCGCGCCAAGGCCCAGACGACCTGTGCCAATGGAAAAGAGGCTGTAGGTAACTGCCAATCTGCGACTTTGCTCTCTCCAACCACCTCCAAAACCCACTCAGACCTCTGGCCGGGTTCAAACCACCCACCTTCAGGCTGGTGAAGGAGCGCTCTGACCTCAGACCCAAAACACATTTCTGAGACCAACACAAAATCCAGCTGACTTAGTTTAGCCAGTAAACAGAAGATCTTTAACAAACCCAAAACCCTGGACTAGTAACAGAACAGAGCACAGAGATTGTAACTATGGGCAGCAAATAAACAAACACAAGGACTATTTCATTTCAAGTTTATGATGTTACTAAGCAAAGCAAAGTCGGCTGTCCAATCCATTCCACACAGGGAGGACATGCACATTCAGAGCAACCAGGAGTCTAACCCACAACCTCCTTATACTGAGAGGAGGAGACAGGCTAACCACTCTGCCACAGTCGCACAGAGAGGACATGCTCACTCCACTCAGAGAGACCAGGAGTCACTTAAGTTGTCAGGACTTTCTTGCGTTGTCACAGCTCAAACTTTGTCCAATCTTTTGCTCCGAACTCCACAAACTTCCTCTCCGTCACAGTTAGCGTTAGCCCCATTAGCCTGCTCTGTCTCCTTGTCATCTACGAAGCATCAGCTGACGCTAACGGCCTCCCCTCTGAGCTGCTCTCGCTGTGGGAATGTTTAATCTGATTTCAGCCCAGCCTACTCCAGCTGACACGCTAACATAAGAGCCTGGTTTAGCCCCATCTTCAGGAACACCCCCGAGGCAGTCTACGCAGGATTGTTCTCTCTGGTCCGTAGTTCGATTCCCACGCAGGGCTAAGCTGGTGTGACAATGGGCGATGGTGCAATAGGGATATAATGGAAGTCACTTAGCCTATACCAGTAAAGTGCAGCGCCAATCTCTTCAATATTTACGGGGACGTTGAGTTTTCCAAGGCTCATTAGCGTAACACGGAGCGGCACCGAGCGAGAGGGAAGGAGTGGGGGCAGGGGTCAAAGGAGGAATGATGGTGGCTGGACTGGTTTTGTATGTAAATGATAGCAGGAGTCTAACCCACAACCTCGTTAGTGAGAGGCAGGAGACAGGCGAACGAGAACATGCAAACTCCACTCAGAGAGATCAGGAGTCTAACCCACGACCTCCTTACTGAGTTTGTGGGGGATTGCTCTTACTGCTCTATACTGATGATATACTGCCCCGAGAAGCTGGAGGAGGCGTCTGGGGAGTGGGAAGTCTACTTGGACAGAGATGTTTGAAATGCGCGTTATAACGGGTTTTTGTAACTGGTAAAAATCTGTGGGGGTGTTATGCAAAATTGACTTATTTGAGTTTTCTTCCATCTTTAGTTCATCAAAAACCTGACTGAAGAGGTTTTAGACTCATCCATGCATGTTTGAGTCATCTAGTGATCTCTGCTGAGCCCTACTCAAACCCTTTTTACGGTTAGCTGTAAGATTCTGTAGAAGGCTCCGCCCACAAGTCTACGTCACCCACGCTTTCACGCAACACTTCTCCATAAATATACAAAAACGTGATACAAAACTACACAACAACTCCACAAACCTGATGCGATGTGCAGGAGTTTTGTTATTGGCATGCTGATTGTTGTGATAGCGCTCTGAAGGGGGAGTGACGAAAGCAAAACTTATAAAAGATGTTGTTTTTGGTGAATACAGCATTTTCAAAACAATAAAAGGAAACATGGTGATGTAAATCTGTTACGTGTTAATGCAGTTAATTCCCCAGAGAAGTCAAATCCGTCCTCTTTAACTGAATAAACGAGGAGTTATTTGTGTTTCACCAGGCTCATATCACACTATTTTCTGATTTGTTCTAAATCAAATCAAATCAAACTTTATTTCTAAAGTCGTTTCCTCATCACACACACACCTGGAGTTGTGTTTTGTTTCATTCACACATGTTTAACACACAAACCTGCAGATTTAGGAAATCACCAGTCACAAAAACTGTCATTGTGTCCTTAGGCAAGGCACTTCACCCACATTGCCTAGTATGAAAGTGGAGTGTGCGTGAGTGATGGTGGTGGTCGCACACCCTGCAATGTCATGTAATACAGAAGGTGTTCCACTGTGTTTTTAAACTCCACACACCTTCACTAGAATCACTTGGATCATTTCACCCCTGGAATTGCCGATCTCTACTGAACTAAAGGTAAAAGGAGCTGTTGACTTGAAAACTACCACTTGATGACATCACAAGGTGGAACAGAGCGTTTGGAGCTTTGGAGATGTAGACAGACTAATAATAAAGAGTTACTCAAACATGTGAATGAAACAAAACACAACTCCAGGTCTGTTTTTGAGGAGGAAACAACATTAGAACATGAATTAAAGCTCACGAGAGTCCATTTAAGGTAATATAGGACCTTTAAGTTGTGATAATGGTGATAAGATATTAAAATATAAAAGTGAAAAAATGCATAGCAAACTCAGATGGTCGATATCTAAAAGCTCCTTCCATTTTCAAATAACGTTTCGGCCAAAAAAATTGGCCAGATCACCCGTCTTGCCTTGGACCACAGCATAAAGTGTTCATATGATTTTAAAGTTGCCATGTTTCTACTGAAGTTGCCATGATTCTTCTAGCAGAATCTGATCTGTATAGGCCTGGAGACTCTGATGTGAGGATCTTAACAGCGAATAGAAAGAGAATCATATGGAACAGATGTGTCCTCGTCTCGCTCCATAATTCATTTCATATTCTTGGATTCAGATTTAAGAAAAACGGTTTCTGCAGACGTGGCAAAACTTAATTAAAAACGTAAGCATGTTCTTCTGTGTCACTGTGGCCGAGTGGTTAGCCTGTGTCAGAGAGGTTTGGGGTTAGACTCCTGATCTCTCTGAGCGTGTGTGTGTGAACGTGGCAGATTTCTGAACAGGAATAAGGTTGTGGATTTACTCTCTGACCTGAGGGACTCTGTGTGGGGCAGTGTGACCAGAGTGACCGGTGTCCAGACTCAGATATGACCTGCTTCTATGGGTTACTCCACATTTAAAGGACCAACATTTCACAAAATGTACTTCTGTGAACTTTAAGTCATGTTATGTTGTTGTTATTTGCTCTTTTATCAGCTGGAGCTAAAGTACAGGTTGTATGGAGGATTCCTTTTTAGTATCAAATTGTCAATGAAAGTTCAAAATAGCATTATAAAGATTCAGCAGCCTTGGAATTATGACGACCAAAAAAAAAAAAAGAATGAAAATCCATCAACTGTGGACGTGGTGGGGCCAGATAAACTGTTTGGTCGTCAATCAAACTCCCTGCGTTTCTATAGTAACTGATTCTCCGGCGTGCTGGGATTACGTGGTTTACGTTCGCCTCTCACACATTCCACAGACGCAAGACGCCGTTTATTCGACAAACGCAGTGGTTCTTAGCGGCTTTTTCCAACTGTCGCTTCCTCGCAGTTTGTACAAAGTTTGTCGCGATGGCAGACGAGAATCCACGACCAGTTAGCCGCAAAAGAAAGTCAGTTTATGAGGTCGCTGAAAGAAGAAGAGAAGGGGAAAAGGAGCGAAGACAAACTAAGGTGATTCTTGGAGATTCCTTCCAGCGATGGCGTCACTGAAGCAGACGAAGGGTCTAAAGACTGACGCGCTGGTCGATAAATTACTTCTGGACAGGTAACTAGGGAATAGTGTGGACATTCGGACACAGCCATTTTTCAACTTTTCCTCACAATTTGGAGCCCTGTGGGGGGCGCCGATGATGCTGTCCTGACCTCCTCACCACACATTACAAAGCAGAAGTAGCAGTACATGTAGCTAAGATGTTTCTAGGCCTAATTATTGTAGTAGCATCATCATGAGCGCAGTAACGGCAATAGAGTCAAATTACTGCGATTCCTCATCGACACTGATGAGGGAAATCTGCTCCACCCCCACCCCTCTGCTCCCAGCCCCCTGCCCCCTGCCCCTCTCCCTCCCCGGGCACGCCTGGCAGCCCCGGCCCCTCATTATGACCCCGTAGTTGGTGGGTTTGGGGGGGTCAGGGCGTGGGGTCAGGAGCCGGTGTCCTCTCGTGGCGGATGGTCCTGCCCTCCTTCACTCTGAGCACGGCTGATCTGATGTGACCTAAATACCGACCCGTGATCAAGAGCACGGCACACTCTGAACAGCAGTAACATGGTGGATTCACGCTCTGACCTGAGGGACTCTGTATGGGGCCAGAGTGACCAGAGTGACCAGAGTGACCAGAGGGACCAGAGTGACCAGAGTGACCAGAGGGACCAGAGTGACCAGAGGGACCAGAGTGACCAGAGTGACCAGAGTGACCAGAGTGACCAGAGGGACCAGAGGGACCAGAGTGACCACTATCCAGGCTCAGATATGACCTCCTTCTATGGGTTACACACAGTTAAAGCTCATATATCACACAAAACTGACTCTTGTAGCTTTAAGTCGTGTTCTAATGTCGTTTCATCCTCAAAAACAGACCTGGAGTTGTGTTTTGGTTCATTCACATGTTTGTTTCATTCACTTTATTATTAGTCTGTCTACATCTCCAAAGCTCCAAACGCTCTGTTCCACCTTGTGATGTCATCAAGTGGTACACTGCAAATTTCTCTGATTTGGCCAAGATTTTAAAACTTCTATCAGGTTATTCATCTTGTTTTCAGATTTATTATCGAGTTACTAGTTCTAGATTGGATTAATTCTAGTCTAGAGGTAGTTTATTTTCAGATAATTTGTCCAGTAAAATGATCTTGCTGCAGGGACAGATAATTTCACTACTTTTAAGTCATTTTCTGACAGATTTAAGTGTTTAGATCTTAAAGCCAAAGCCAAGATTTTTTCCAGTGAACAGCTCCTTTTACCTTTAGCTCAGTAGAGATTGATAATTCCAGGGGCGAAATGATCCAAATGATTCTAGTGAAGGTGTGTGGAGCACTTCCTGTATTACCACATGACATCACAAGGTGGAGCAGAGTGTTTTCCATCTGAGAGAAGAACTCAACCTAAATACGCAGGTGTGTTTGTGTGTTAAACACGTGTGAATGAAGCAAAACACAACTCCAGGTCTGTTTGACATAGGCTTGTGGGCGGAGTCTTGTACAGAATTTTACAGCTAACTGTAAGGATGGTTTGTATAGGGCCCAGGAGAGATCACTAGATGACTCAAACATGCATGGATGACTCTAAAACCTTTATAGACATGTTTTTGATGAGGGAACAGTGTTATAACATGGTAGAAAGCTCAAATAAGTCGATTTTGCATAATAGCCCCACAAAAACCCTTTATAACACATATTACAAGCATCTCTGTCCAAACAGACTTCCCACTCCCCAGACACTTCCTCCAGCTTCTTGGTACAGCATCAGTACAGTTAGTATAGTAAGAGGTTGTGGGTTAGACTCCTGATCTGTGAGTGGAGCATGTCTACCTCTCTCCTCATTGTAATTCCACCACAGCCACTTTCTGTCAGTGTTTCTGGTGATTCTTTGATGCGCTCTGCTCCGGTCCCTGCGCTGGGATTTTGACCACACATTTTCACTTTTATAAAAGGTAAAAAACTCCAGCTAACTCATCTGCCCTGCCCGCGCCAGCTGTACCCACCTCCTCAGCGCCCGTCGGGAGCGGGCACTGGCTTTGAAGGCCTGTTTTGAATGCGTGAGTTCCCCAGTCCACCGGGCACCAGGAGTGACAGTTATGCCGGATGGATTTCAAATATTTGAGAGGTTTTTTTTGTTTTTTTTTGTCGATGCTGTTTGTTGTTCCATCAAACGAGTCGAAATCGCAGAAATATTTGAAATGTTGGTGGCGTTTTTCACTGAATGATGAGGCCTGATTGTACATTACTTTAATTTGGTCAGTGTATAACTCATTACAGTTACACACAGTGGTGGAAGGTAAGTAAAAGTAGTAATGTACTTAAGTAGAATTTTTAGGTATCTGTACTCAAGTACATTTTAAAGTGGATACTTTTTATGTTTAGAAAACTTATTTTGTCTTGTTATACAGAAACTGTCTTCTAATAAAACAACTTTGTAAGAATCTCAATAGCTCAGTTACCTGACGTGTTTGGGCGGCGTCTCTGCGGTGACGTGTCTCTGATCAGATGTTCAGGTGTGCTCAGTTTGTCGGATCTGTCAGATCCATCAGACTGAACACACCCACCGTCATGTGGTGGTCTCTGGAGAAGTGAGTTCATGTGTGAGCCGAGGCACACGGACCATCAACAGAGACGAGGGGACGTCCACCAGGTGATGGAGGAGGTGGGGAACAGGTTTCACATCTGCCATCTTCTGGTGATCTGGAAGATCAAAAAGACATGAACGGTTATAGTTTTAAAGGCACAGTATGTAATCTTTTAGCAAAAACATTCTGTAGAATACTCTGAGCGGGCTTGCATCTCCACAAACCTGACTCCTATTTGTCCTGGTGGAGGGCTTATCTCTTCCCCTGTCTTTAATATTTCACAGTACGGCTTAAACTATCTCTACTATTGTATGTCTCCAGGGACAATGTTCCGAAGTGTGGTTTTAACTTCAGAGGTGATGTGCCACGTCCAGAATGTTACACATGTTCTAATGTTGTTTCGTCCTCAAAAACACCTGGAGTCGTGTTTGTTTCATTCACATGTTTGAGTAACACTTTACTATCAGTCTGTTTACATCTCCAAATCTCAAAACGCTCTGTTCCACCTTGTGATGTCATGAAGCGGTGGTTTTTAATAGCTCCTTTTACCTTTAGTTCAGTAGAGACTGGCAATTCCAGGGCTGAAATTCTTTGCAGTGGAGCACTTCCTGTATTACCATGACGAAAGTGGAACAGAGTGTTTTCAGTTTGAGAGAAGAACTCAGCCTAAATCTGCAGGTTTGTGTGTTAAACATGTGAATGAAACAAAAACAACTCCAGGTCTGTTTGTGATGAGGAAACGTAATGTGGCCTTTTAATAAGAATGTCCAAGTGTTTAGAGCCAAACCAAAGTTGGATCTTCTCCTGGCGGCAGACACGGACCTCGATCAGACGCTCGTGTTCAGACATTAGCTCAGTCAGTGGAGCCTGGAGATCAGACCGGTGCGCTCCTCTGATTGAGCCCCAGAAAAGTCCTCTCTCTCTGGGCTGTGGCTCGCCGGTCTGGCCCCTGGATCTCAAACAAAGCCCACCGAAGCACCTGTTTGTGTGGACGCTCTGATCAAACCGTCTGTGATCGCCGTGGCAACAGCTAATGCCCCAGAGGCTAGCATTGTTTCATTCTCTTCCAAATTTTCTGTAAGACGAACGTGGCGGCCTAGAGAGCAACTTAAGCCAATTTGAATCCAGAGCGAAGACTGTGGTTTCCAGAGAAGACCAAGAAAATGAACAAAACAAGGACAAAAATTTAAAATAATAATACTTAAAAATAAAACATTAGCAAAACAGTGACAATTCTGATTACAAAAATGTGCCCCACTATGTTGTATAAGCAGCTCTTGAAGTTAAAGGTGCACTGCGTAACTTTTCTGGCTTGCTTGTCTTCATGGAGATGTTACTGCTTTGCCTGAAATGTTTTAAGTTTGACAAGCAGATAAACGCAGTGGTTAAATTAAGTTTTTATCACCTGCAGCTTTTATCCAGACTCAAATCAGTTTCATCTTTTAGTGATTTGGAGCAGGTGGTCGATGCTTTTATCTCCACACGTCTGGACTCGTGTAACGCCCTGTACGCGGGAATCAGCCGAGCTCACCTGTCGCGCTTACAGTGAGTCCAAAACTCTGCTGCATGTCTTTTAACCTCCACACGTCGTAGAGAAAACATCACATCTGTTTCTTCCTCATTGCACTGGCTTCCCGTTCATTTTAGAGTTGATTTTAAAATGTTATTGTTTGTTTTTAAAGCTCTTCATGGACTGGCCCCAGTGAACATCTCAGCCCTCATTGTTCCTTCACTCCTGAGGTCTGAGGACCAGCTCCAACTTATCCGAGGTGACCCTGGGGTGACCCTGGGGCGACCGGACCTTTTCTGTGGTCGGAACGCTCTCCCTCCTCACATTAAGAGCGCCCCCTTCAGTCGATTCTTTTACGTCTCATTTAAAAACACACTTTTACTCACCGGCTTTAACACGGCGTGAGAATTGTGTGGTCCTCTGACTGTCTTTTACTGATTTTATTTGCTATTTTTCTATTTGCTAATTTTAGTATTTTTATGTTTTTTTATTGACTTTATTTGTTTATTTTATACTTTATTTTATTGAATGTGTTCATTTATATTGTGCGTACTCTGTGCAGCACTTTGGAGACTGTGTTGGTAAAATGTGCCATACAAATAAAGTTGGATTGGATTGGAATGTTACACAGTATAGCATTAAACATCTATACAGCATTTATTTCATTATGGGTCTTTTAACTGAGAAAATACTATACAAACACGCATTCCTACTGTTACTGGGGTCACCTCTTCACAGATCTGATCTGTAACTTGGCCTGATGTCGTCGCCATGGAGATAAAACTGTAGCCGAACAGTCCAGCTCAAAGCAATAACACCGCCGTACAAGCAGGTGGTGGACCCTCTACCAGGAAAGTTACACAATGCACCTTCAAAATAAAATACAGTACTGTCTGCATCCAATTACTCTGCGTTTTATTGTCAGGGAATCAGGAAGTGCACGGTTAGCATGCTAAACTCCGCTCTTCTCTGGTACGTTGTTAAAAAGCGTTTATTTAATCTTTGATTATTTTAGGTTACCCCTGCAAACTGTTTTTCAGACATAGTGCCTTTAATTGGACAATCTGATCTTCTCTTCCTCTTGGCTGTTCCCTCCATCTCCTCTCTTCTCTCTCCTCTCCCTGTTCTTCTTTCTTTTTGGCTGTTCCAACTTCTCCCCCCTCTTCTCCTCACTCTTTTTGTTTCGGCTGTTCCCCTTTCTCTCTCCCCTCCTTTCCTCTCTTTGTTTTTTTGGCTGTTGCCCTCTCTCTCTTCTTTCTCCTCTGTCTCATCTCTTTCTCACCCCCTTTTTTTTTCTTTTCTGGCATTTCCTCGTTCCAACCCCTCTCTCCTCTTTCTGGCTGCCCCTCAATCTCCCTTTCTCCCCCTCCACTCTTTCTGGCTGTTCCTTTTCCCCTCTCTCTCTCCCCCCTGTTCCATCTCCACATCTCCACTCTTCCTGTCCCCTCCCCTTTTCTCTTTCTCTTCCCCTCCTCCTTTTTCTGGCTGCTGCCCGCTCTCTCCCCCATCCCTTAACCCTCTCTCTTTCTCTTCTCCACTTTTTCTGCCCCCACCTTTCTTTTTGGCTGTTCCTCCCTCCTTTCTCCCCTCATCATTTCCCCTTTCTCCTTTCTTCACCCTTTTCTTTCTCTCCTCTCTTCCCTCCTCGCCCCTCGTCTTTCTGGCTGCTCCGCCTCTTTTCTCTCTCCCCTCCTCCCCTCTTTCTGCCCCTCTCTCTCTCTTTCCCCCTCTCCTGCCCGTGGCGGCGGTGGCGGCGGCGGGCGTTGCCAGTTGGGGTGCACGCGGGCGCATATGGCAGCGGGAGAGGCCATATGCCGTACACAATCTTTTTTGGCTGTGCCCCCGTTTCAGAGAGGGCCTGGTCGGTGACTCAAAGTGCCTCAGTGTGTGCTCCTCTCCTCCTTCCTCCCTTCATCCTCTCCTCCCTCCATCCTCCTCTCCTCCCTCCATCCTCCCCTCCTCTTCTCCATCCTCTTCTCCCTCCATCCTCTCCTCCTCTTCTCCATCCTCTTCCCCTCCCCTCCTCTCCTCCTTCCTCTTATCCTTCCTCTTATCCCTCCTCTTCGTGCGCTTCTTCTCCCGCCTCTTCCTCCTCTCCTCTCCTCCCTCCTCTCCTCCCTAGTCTGGTCTGTGGAGCGGCGTCTCTTTTCCCTGTGCGCTATGACGACTACGATTAAAGCCAGCGGTGAAAGGTTCACTGTGTCACTTTTCTGGTAGAGGGTCCGTGACTGTCAAATCCTTTTCTCCATGGAGATGTCATTGCTTTGTCTGGAATGTTTCGCAGTATGGCATTAAACCTTTCTATCTCCATGGAGACCAAACCAGACCAAGTTCCAGGTCAGATCTGTGGAGAGGCGACCCCGCTCACAGTCAGAATGTCTGTTTTTCTTGGTATTTTTGAGCTCTAAAACCACCTGTAATTGAATAAATGTAAAGTAGAGCTGTTTAATGTCACACTGTGGAACATTCCAGAAATAGACAGAAGACATTCGGAAGCACAGATATTGTTTAGACACCTGTGTGTTTTGTAAATAGGTTGGGGGTTCAATCACGTGACATCACAACTTCATCGACTGGTCATAGTTTACAAAAGAAACTTGACTTAACTTGAAAAACCAGCACTTCATGACATCACAAAGTGGAACAGAGCGTTTTGAGCTTTGGACATGTAAACAGACTAATAATAAAGGATTATTCAAACATGTGAATGAAACAAAACACAACTCCAGGTCTGTTTTTGAGGAGGAAACAACATTAGAACATGATTTAAAGCTACAAGAGTCAGTTTTGTGTAATTTAGGATCTTAAACCTCCAGACAGAGACACATCCAAGTTTTTCTCATTTTCAGTTTATGGACAGAACCTCCAGAATTCCCTCCCTGAAGCATTTTAGGTTTAAACACACTGGATTTCAGCTTTGAACCAGCAACCCAAATGTGAGAGTCATGTGAGGCTCATTCTGCGTTCTGATTGGATAAATGTCTTGAGAAACAAAATACCAAATTACAACACAAACAAGTCCAGTGTTTTTGGAGCTGGATTCCAACAGTCGTTTTGAGCTCTGAGGGACAGACTAAATAAATATATTTTACCTCAGCGTGTTTTTAGTGATTGGACGACTGGACTGACGTTACACATTCAAACAGGTACGACAGGGCACGGGTTTTGCTTAAGGAGCAGGGGTGACGTAGACTTGTGGGCGGAGCCTTGTACAGCTAACTGTAAGAAAGGTTAGTATGGGCTCGATTCACGCTTACGTCAGAAACCAGGAAGACGTTTGGAAACATGCGATGACAACTTCCATCAGGCTCTGTTCTCAGTAAGAAAAATTAGAAAATGTCCCAGTTTTCTTCATCTCCATGTCATTGCAGCGTTCTGTTATGTTCGACTAATCCAACAATCCCAACCGTACCTCAGTTTTCATCATTTCCCCGCTGACGCACAACTCCGAGCGCACTGGGGACCTGAGATTAGAAGAGACGAGGGCGCCGGATTCCAGATGATTCCAAACAGCACATCCGTCTGCAGTCTTCATTTTACCGCTGATCACGTTTACTGCAGTGGGTTTTATCACAGTCGGTCGGTGAGCCCAGAGTCGGGAAAAACACCGGAAGTCGACACATGTTTCCAAACGTCTTCCTGGTTTGAGATTGATAAAATCCTCAAACATGCAGGGATGACGCTAAAACTTCTTCAGGCAGATTTCTGAAGAAGGAACAACGTTATAACAGGAGAAAGCTCAAAAAAATAAATAAATGTTGCATAATCGTCCTTCTTTAAAACGTTTTTCGAGTAAATGTAACTGAGTGAAGCACGGTGGCCGAGTGGTTTATTTACGCTTCGCAGCAAGAAGGTTCTGGGTTAGATCCCCGAGTTTGCGTGTTCTCCTTGCGTCTGGGTGGGTTTCCTCCGAGCGCTGAGGTTTTTCCCATCAACCCAAAACATGCACAAAAGGTACAAAGTAGACAAGGGGGACAAAGGGGTCTGTTGTCCCGGGTCTCAGGGTTTTAGCGGCTTAGAATTGGACCCTCTTCCTTTAAATTTATATTAGAGGAGCCTGGGTACAATCCTCCAGCTACGGTGGTCCTGACCAAGACCAAGACGATGGAGTTGGTCCTGGAGAGAGCCACACGCTGCCCACCGCTCCAGAGATGCTCCAGCGGCTTTGAAGGTCGGGTCAAATGCAGAGGACTCATTTCTCTACAAGGACAATAAAGTATTTTTCTTTCTTTCTAAATGTAACTGAGTCCTCCTCACCTCTGCCAAAGTCTCACAAAAACCTGATTCACCAAACATCCCAAACTCTTATGAAGATCTCAGGACAGTAAACAATTAGCTAACGAGCAATAATTAATGAGTCTGGACGTGGACGTTATGAAAAGTGAAATTGTTCAAAAGCCTCTGGGACCCAAGGGCAGACAAAAGAATAAAAGAGAATAAAAGAGCATACAGAGCTAAAGAGGATTTGGGTCCCGGTGAATCGAAGCATTAAAAAATCATCTGCACCTGTCGGAAAATACACAATTCTGTTTATGATTTCAGACGCCAATTCTCAAACAGCCGCGGCCGCGTTTCATGTGACAGCGAAAACACGGCTAATATTTGATAGGAATTGTCCAGATTCGTTACCGAGGGGACGGAAATATGATCTGCAACTCAGAAAATATTAAAAAAGCGAGGACAGAACTGTTATCCTGTCAGAAAATGGTTAATAATGGATTTGAACTGTCCCTCCTCTGCACCACATATTCACTAAGGGTGTGCAAAAATATAGAAATATCGAGATATCGTATCGTTTAATGTGATGATACAGTTTCGATATCATGGGCTGCTGTATCGATATATCGCCAAGAGTATTTTTTAGTATATTTTACCAAATTATTTTGTTAGAGAGCTACAGTTTAAGCGAAACATTTGACATTTTCACTGTTTTGAGGATTAAAATCTGCGTTTTTCATATGAACTTTGCACAAAAAGTGGTTTAACAAAGACTTTTAGCATCACAGCCATGATTTAGACTTTATTTTTTATTGAACTGTATTGAATCGAAATATTTCATATCGAATCGAAATCTCAGTGTATATGTATCGTATCGTGGCCTATCGAGGTACGTAGCATATTGGAAACTTCTTAATGATACCCAGCCTTAATATTCCTCTTCTTCCTCTGTACCATAAAGTCTTAGAATTTAAGTTACAAATTCTTTTTTTTATCCACACAACTTTTCCTCCTTAAACCTCGTCTACTTTCTGACTAAACTTGTGATTTAAAATTGGACATGTGTTGTGCCCGGACAGCGTGCACTTGTGAATAATAAAGTTGTAGATTTTGGATGTGGGAGCAGACTGACCAGAGCCTCTCCGATCTGTTTCTCACTCTCCCCAAAGCGAGCGGGAGGTGACGAAGCTGCCCGTGCCAAGTGCCAAGACCGTACAAGGCATTTGGTCCCATAGTACGTGTTACATTACAGAAGCCATTTTATTTATACACAGGCGAGTTATGGAAATCAGTGGGTTTCAGCTGTATTTTAGTCATTATTTAAAGCGCCTATATGGATTCTTGTGAGCGTTAAGCCGTGTTATAGTGTTACTTCATCGAAAACAGACCTCGAGTTGCGTTTTCATTCACACACGTTTGAGTAATCCTTTTTTATTTCACTATTATTAGTCCGTCTACGTGCCCTGTTCCACCTTGGAGCGGTACTTTTCAAGTTAACAGCTCCTTTTAGCTTTTGTTTAATAGATATCGGCAATTCCAGGGCTGAATGATTCAAATGATTCTAGTGAAGGTGTGTGGAGTTTAAAAACACAGCGGAGCACTTCCTGTATCACCACATGACATCACAAGGTGGAACAGAGTGTTTTCAGTTTGAGAGAAGATGCAGGTTGGTGTGTTAAACGTGTGAATGAAACAAAACACAACTCCAGGTCTGTTTGTGACGAGGAAACGACATTAAAACATAAATCAGAAAATTGCCTAATAGGTCCTTTAAATATCTCCACGGAGACAAGAAAAGTTACACGTCAGATCCGTGAAGAGGCGACCCTGTTCACGGGAAGAACGCGTGTTATTCTAATGTATTTTTGAGCAGTAATTTAAAGAACGCAAGATAAATACGTTTAATGCTACACTGTGGAACTGTGTCAGAGGCAAAGCAACAACATCGTCATGGAGACAAGCAGGCGTCAGACCCTACACCAGTAAAAGTGACGGAGTGCGCCTTTAGATATTTGCATTTTAAATGGTTGTTTTAACTGTGACAGAAATGCAAACTGTCTGTCCAAAAATCAGTACACATTTTTGGGGAATTTTTATTTATTTATATATTTTTTTTAAAAATAGATGTATATTATTTATTTTATTTATATTTTTTTTTTCCTTTTTTTTTTTTTAACGGTCTAACACTTTTTTTTTTTTTTTAATTCAACATGTCTGGTTTTCATCTAATGTTGTGCTTGGACGTTTTTCCCATTTTTGTTTAAAAATCAACTTACAACAGCATTTATTTGACCTTTTTTCAGTTGGTAGAATCTCGAAGCTTTAAACTAACCTAGAAACTAAAGCTAAAGATAAAAATAACATTGTTCTATGATACGGTCACACCAGTGCACTGGAACAGGAACATTTGTAACTGCTTTTCCATTGAAGACTATTTAATATCTATTTATAATGTAATATTAGCATTTTCTCATAATTTAATACGTAATAAAACAGACTGACGCACGTAAAGAGTGACAAATATAAGGAACTACCGTATTTAGCCTGTTAATGTGGTCTAATATAACACTGAAAACTGTGCTATCTTTTAATCTGCTATTTTATACTATTTACATTGAGAATTCTGTGGTATTAAATTCTTTAAACGCTTAAATCAATGTTTCTTTACTTCGTTACCACAAAAAGACTCCAAAAAATGCGCATTGGACGCTGCACAGTGTCCCCCCGCCAGCAAAACATTAGCATATTAGGAAAAAGCACCTTGTGACCTCTTTAAAAGTCGACACTCATCATTGCAGCCTGTAAAAATTACGATCCATCATCCGTCCATCCGCTCTCCAAACGTGTGTGGCCCGGGAGCGGGGAGCGGGGAGCGCGGAGCCGGTTATACACGGGCGGCCCCTACGCGCGCACCGGGGAACTGCAGCCTAAAAACACGGCGACGCATCCGAGAGATCCGGGAGAGAACAGCGGGGCTCCGAGGTACGCGCAGCCGCTCGTGGTGCATCTGGAGCCGGCTGGGAGGCGAGGGAGGGCCCGGTGTTGCTTCCGGTTCTCTGGAAGTCGAGCCAAAATAATAAATGTCTAAAAAGAAAAAAAAATTATAAAATAAAATGGCTAAATAAATAAATTAAAAAAAACAACAACAACATAATAATAGTTACAAATAAATAAAAAATTAAATAAGCAATTGTCATTTTTAATTTTAAATCTTATTCTTAGCCTAATCTGGATTACCCATTTTGACTTTTTGGTGCCATTTGACTTCTGCCACTTCTCCGGAATCGAACCAGCAACCCTCTATTATCATTCAAATGACAATAATAAAGCGTGGAGAGCCCGGGATGGAGGGAGGGGGCGATCCTTCTTGCCCCATAAACCCGCTCGCGCTGACAGGAGCCCCGGCCAGCGAAGAGTTAACGGGAGGGAGGGGACGGGGACGGACACGCCTCATTGGGCAGATTATTCTCGGCGAAACAAAAAGTGTGTGTGCTCCGGCGGACTGTTGTCATTCAGCGGGAGAGAGTGCGAGGCTCCGTGCCCCATCTGCGCGTCTCTTTTACGGCGTAGAGCTCTCGTCTTGCACCGGGGGGTGGGAATGTACTGACTCCCGGGACCGGCGCTCGCCTTTCACCTTTCCGCGACTTGATTCTGGTGTCGTTCTTGGGAGTTTTTCACGTGTTTCTTTTTTAATTATTGGATTATTACACGTAAAGAGGTAGGTTGGGACTGGTGATTTTGCTTGGAATTGTGGATTTTTTTTTAATTTTTTTTTTTTTTGGTTTTGAGAAGCGCAGATGTGGCTGTTTGAACGTGGACGTGAGAAGCGACAGTTCACAAACCCTTTATTCATTCAGCGGTGATTTAAGGCACTTTTGGAGGCTCGTGCGACGCGGGCAGATGGCTCTATAGGAAACAAGTGCCCCCCTTTCTACCCTCCGCGGTGCCCCTCGCCCGCGGTCCGCAGCTGGGCTTTGCGCCGACGCACGATCCGCGACGTGGGGATGCCTCCGTGCGCTTTCGTAGACCCAGGAATCCGCTACGATCCCGGTATAAATAAAAACACCGGTCTTTCTGCGTGTGTTTGGGCGATTTTAACCAATTCATTTATCGCTGGAACGACTTGTCTGTGTAGCATTTGGGCACCGGCCAGCGCTGTCATCCTTCGATCAAGTACGACGCTTGAATTTCAGGCTTCAGGTTCATTTATTTGCAACGAGCTAAAGCGAAATATTATCGTTAAAATCACAGGACGTTTTGACGTAAATTGCACGCTGGACATCCTTAATTATTTCGATTCAAACGCATCTATTTTGCATATCCCGGATGATAATACATTTTAAAGATAACCTATAAAAACCTCTTGCAAGTTTGGTTAAAAAACGTGACCTAAAATGATTTCTGAGCCACAAAAAACATGGAATTTCTTGTAACGAGTGTACTGTCTGTTTTATTTATTTTATTTTATTTTATTTTTTGGCCAATACGTGGCAAAATACAACGTCGTGGTGTTTTTAATTTCACAGTAACGACTTATTTACCGTACGCCGTTTGGTCAGTGTGGTCAGTTGGCGGTGATTATCCAACACTTACGCACAGCGGAGAGACTTATTTAAATGTCCGACTTCAAAACGTCAGGTTACGTTACGTTATCTTGGCTCGTGTAATTCGGTTTTGATTGTCTCCGTTTAGATTTAGAGTTTTTAAGTAATTAGCAGCTGTAATTAATTGAATACAAATAAAAGTGTTCATGTTTTTTGAGTTTATTTTAAGAAATCGAAGGTTTACGCGCGGCTGAAATTGACGCGAATTTGGCACGCGTAATTTGGGTTTTAAATGAATTAATGGAGCTGCGTAATTTATCCATTAACACCGCGTACGGACTAAAATGAAGTAATTCCTTTAGCCGAGATCTCCCCGCGTAAAACGGCTCCCATTTTCCGGTGACTGAAGCAACAGCAGCGGCGACACGGTAAAATAAATAAAAATAAGCCATCTTTAGGGCCCGCTGTTCATGCATCACACGCGGGGACCAAACAGGGACTAAACCAGAACCAGGACTAAGGGTACGTCTTTTGATCCTAAATTTGACCCGCTTTAGTCCTGAACTAGACTTGGTTTGGTCCTGTTTTAGTCCTGGTTTACACACTTCACACAATCACATCTAAACTGGGACTAAATCCGAAACTCTAACCTGAACTAGACCAGGACTAAACCAGGACTAAAACAGAACTAAACCAAGCCTATCAGGACCAAGCGAGGACAAGTCTGAACGCACTTAGTCCTGATATAGTCCAGGTTTAGTTTTATTGGGCTTAGTCCTGGTTTAGTCCAAATTTTGATGTGTCAGAAATTAGCCGATGTCTTTACCAGATTTAAACCAGGACTAGAACTAAACCAGGACTAAATTGGGTCTTAAACCAGCGTAAAACTGGCCTGCATGGACCATGGAGTTCTGGACTGTAGCTCGAAACCAACAACAAGTAAATGGCATTAGAACTTAACCAGGACTAAACGAGGTCTTAACGAGATCGATAATCCGCGGCACAGCAAAACCAGGTCTAAACTAAATATCGGACTAAACCAGGACTAAACCAGGACTACAGCAGGACTAAACCAGGACTAAACCGTGACCAACCAGGCTAGGACTCGACACCCGGGCTTCCAAAGCGCGTAGAGAGGGAGAGAGGGAGAGGGGGAAAGGAAAAGACATGATTAAGTGCTCGTGCTGCTTTAATTACAGCGTCACGGGGGGAAAGTGGCGGATTATGCAAATGAGACGACAGAAGCACCGGGAACGAGAGCGCGCGGGACCGACACAACACCGCGTTTGACAGCGTGCACGAGGAAGGGTTAAACTCGGACTGAAACTGCGCAGCGGCAGGTTTGCGACAGAAGTGCAAAGCAGGTGGAATACGGAAGATAATTGAGGCTAAAATGAAATAAAAAATAAAAAATACGAACGAGGAGTAGCGTTGCGTTTAGGGTCAAGTGGGATTTTTTATGCGTAAAAACATAAATAGGAGATATATTTTACTGTTTTGGTGTTGTTCAAATGTTTGGTCTTGAAATCTATTGATATGGGCTATTATATTTCTTAAACAATACGTAATAAACTGTTTTTCCTTTATCTTAAATATTTTTATTGTTTAAATTTTGTGGAGGAGACTCGTTTCACAATTTGGCGTGGGTCACTGTTTACCCCCGAATAAAAATGCGAACAAGAACCAACATTTCTGACAAAAATGGTTCTGATTTCTAGCACGTAATTAAAACTGATTATTTAGATTTCACACTGACATTTTAAATCAAATGTAGTCGGGAATTCTGCGCAGTTTTCCAGCTTCTTAAACCAAAGTGTGTGTCCGGAGCTGAGGCCCACGAAGCTGTGGAGGAAGTGAGAGTTGAGAAAGCGCTGCTGCTGAAATGAAGGAAGGAATGCACCAGATTTAATAATAATAATAAAATACATAAATAACAAATAAATAGGCTGCATACATTTCTTCCTCACCAAACGCAACAGAACGCGATGTAGGGGTTAGGCAGACAGTTCATGCAAAAACTAATAAATCAAAAAAATAAATAAAATAAAAATAATTAAAAATATATTATTATTAATAATAATAATAATAATAATAATAATAATAATAATAAATTAATGAATAAGTAAATAAATAAAAATAAATAAATCAGCCTTTGGAAGTGAACGGCGCGTTACGAGAGCAGAATTAATGAGAAAGAAACTAGGGCCAAAAAAAAAAAAAAAAAAAAAAAAGAGGGGGGGGGTAAATCTGGGCCCCAAATGACGCGCGCGGACAGCTGGTTCCAACAATCTGTTCCGGTGAAGATCTATGTCCACGAGCGCAGAGAGACGGGCCACGGAACCAGGGCACACACCGGCGGAAGGATATAGGATGTAGGCTGTAGGCTTTTACGCACAGGTTTTACGCGCGACGAAACGAGGCTTTACGCAGCGACTTGTGATAAGAGAACTGTTACCTGTTATTTGTCCCACGTTTGGGGAAAAGCCAGAGCCGTGGGGAATTGCAGTGTTGCAACGCAGAGTACAAGAACAGCAAGAGATTAAAAAATACGAAAACCAAAAATCAACACGCTTAAATCTTACCAATTTATGTTGTTAAAGCGCATGTCACAGGTTTTCATGGTTTTGTAATTTGACTTGGTTTGCTAGGATAGTAGTTGTGGTCAATATTTATACTTTTACATCAGTTAAGTGGAAAAAAGTTGCAAAGTAAAGAACAAAAATGCAGGAAGTAGCGCTGAATCCCTCTACTTATGTCATCCACACAATTTACGCACAAGGAAGGACTTTTTTCTAACAGTCTAAACCTTCATTTAACAAAACAAGGTGTTGTCTTTTATTTCTTTTCATTAGTCTAATCAAAACCACTTTACGTTTTGGCCTTTGTGTACGTTACGGTTGCTTGGAAACAGTTACAGAATTATCTGTGTGTCTGCTGCATTTCACACTTGGAAGTAACGTTACACCTTCCAGAATAAAAAAAAAAATACAAATAAAACACAAGATTTTTTTGTAAAATCTTAGGTATAATTATTAAATTAACTATGTTTGAGTAGAATTTGTGAAATGAGTAGTCTAACTTGTCATATGCACTTCAATAAGATACAATATATGCAAAAATGAGCAGGCAGAGTAAAAATATACAGTAAAAATATACAGTAAAAATACAGGGCTACAAAACTGTGCTGCGTTTTCAGATCTGACTCACACCAATGATTCTTTAGCACATTTTATAAACAAAATCTGAAAGTATACATCTAAAACGTCCCAAAAACATAAAACTGACTAATATAATTTTAAAACAATGAAATACATTTAATTAGATCAATATAAAATCTCTTTAATGAGAGTTTAATGACTTAAGGTCAGGGGTCTCCAACCTGTAGATCTTCAGCTTCTTCCAAGTAGTTCGCCAAAGGGATTTCTGAATCAAACGCTGAACAACTAAACTTTGATTTAATTAAATGTTGTAAATGTCTCAATCTGATGTCTGACTTTGTGACCTAATTAATTAATAATGGTTTATGTTTTAAAGACATCCAAGGCGCTTAAATTTACTCAGTTTCTTGCGTTGTCGTTTTGTGAAGAGGCTCACCAGAGGAAAAAGGTTGGAGACCCCCTGCTGTAAATAAACTTCCAAAACTCAAATCTAGAGTTTAAGTACTTGAAGTAAGAAAGTTTTATCGTGATTTGAGTAAATTTCACTTGACAAATTAATTTATCTACCAATGGAACAAGAGTTTTTGTGGTTAAAATATGAAAATGCGTCTTGCTACAATAAAAGGTGTAACTTTCCTGGTGGAGGGTTCGTCAAAGCTTTTTGTCTGGAATGTTCCACAGTGTGGCATTAAACCTTTCTATCTTCATGGAGATCAAACCAGACCAAGTTCCAGGTCAGATCTGTGGCGAGGCGACCCTGCTCACAGTCTGTTTTTCTAGGTATTTTTGAGCTGTAAAACCACCTGTAAATGAATAAATGTAAAGTAGAGCTGTTTAAAGTCACACTGTGGAACATTCCAGGCAGAGCAATCACGTGACGAGCCTCCAACCAAAAAGTTACACAGTGCACCTTTAAGATGAGAAGAAAAACGACAACTCTTTGCACTTAAAATAAGAAACAAAATGTAATGTAATTTAAAAAAAACACTTGTTCCATTGATTATTTGAGTAGATTCAACTTGACAAGTAAAATTAAGTAAAATGTTCTTAATTTAAGTCGCATTAACTTACCTAGATTTTGCGTTTTGAGGTGTAAATGGCTCTAACTCTGCAGAATTCGCTTTTGTTCACTGTTTTTTTTCTAATGTTCTTTTATTATTTACATACTTTTGTTTGGTTGAACTGTCTGGTGGAGTTTATAAGAAATGTTAAATGTGTATCAGCGTTTTGTATCTGAATTGTCCAGTGTCGTTTCAGATGACGTCACTGTAGAATCTGTAGTGTTCATTTGACCACAGAGACTTTAATATTATCGTAACATTAGTGTACGTCTTGTAAATGTATTTAAAGGAACTGTGCGTAGCCTGCAGCGGTGGAAGAAGTACTACATTTTGAGATTTGGGTAAAAATACAGATACCAAATCAAAAAAATACTGTAAATAAAGTAAAAGTATCACATGAAAAAAAATCGACATAAGTAAAAGTGTTAAAGTACCTGTTTAAAAGAGTAAAAAGTCAACGTATTTCATGCAGATTTTGATCTAATAAAGCTTCAAAAGTAAAGATTTTGATACAGATTTGTGCTGAATTTTACTCAACAGAAACAGCTGAATCAATTTGTTTGTTTTTGTCGCTTGTAGCTTTGTGTTTGCTCAAATTATGCTAAAAATAAACGCTCAGCCTTTTCAGCAGGTCTTAAATGATTATAAAAAACACTTTTCAGTTCTGTGGAGTAGAAAGCACAAATACCTGCTCTCAAAGTAGTGAAGTAAAAGTAAAAAGTACACATTTTAACAAGTTTTTTTACACTTAAGTACAGTATTTTACTACTTTTACTTCTATAATCGCCATTACATTGTCAGAATGTGCAGAAAAAAGCTCCTTAACCATGATGATCTCTTCTTTGTTTTCACTTATAACAAAGTACAATAACAGCTGTTTAAATATGGAGCCAATTCATAATATTAAATAATATTAAAATTATGGTTCATGTCCAGAACATTTACAGTATAACAAATTTCATCGTCCCATATCGTCTCCAGAGTCTTCACCTGCAGACAGAGACACAGAGACACGTCCTGCGTTTGTCTCAGTCTCAGTTTCTGGACAGGCTCATGTGAAGCTCAGAACCTCCAGAATTCCCTCCCTGAGCTGCAGAGGCTGCACTAGCACTGACTCTGGGGTTTAGGGAGAGACCGTTCAGATCAGAGACATTTTAGGTTTAAACACACTGGATTTCAACATTGAACCTGGCAACGCAAATGAGAGAGTCATGTGAGGCTCGTTCTGCGTTCTGATTGGAGTTCGTTCGTCAGACGTTATAGGTTGAATTCATGAGACGACACAAAATTGTAGAATCCTTTTAGTTTAAACGGAGCTGGAGGTCAGAACTCTGTAACTGTCAGATGCAGATTTGTTGACCTTGTTTATGGTTCAAATCTCTTTCATTCCTGGGCTTATCCAGGTGAAACAAAAACTGGCACAAAGTTCAGCGTCTTCTCTGTCAGGAGAAACAAAAGTGAAATCATCTTTTAGCTTCAGAAAGTGGGGCCATTATTCCACCTCAAAGTCGTGATTGTTGTTAGGCGAAAGGACTTTAAACCGTGCATAGGATTATAATGGCAGGTTCGTGGAGCCGATCCCAAACAAATAATGAGAAGGTTCGACATTTGTGGATCTGAAGTTTGGAGATTTCTTTCAAAAGTTTGGAGAATCTTCCATAGAGTTCTAGACCCCTGTCCTCCATCTGAGATCATGACAACATCAGATTCTAGAACGTGAACACAGCCTATTTTCACTTCCGCCGTGTTTTTGTCCTCTCCAGTAAAAAGTATAGACTTAAAGTGTGCAGAGTTTGTCTTTTTAGTTTATCTGTGTCTGGGTTGGACCTGTAAGACTCAGGTTAGTCCTGGTTTAGAACTGCTTTACGGGCTAGATCTGGGTTTGTACTGGTGTGTCTTGTCTAGTTCTACTTTGAATTTCCCCCCTAACATGAATCTACATCACTATTGTTGTTTTGTAGATATGCAAAATGACTATGGAGTGTATTGTTTAGAATGAAAAATGACTTTAAAAAGAGACATCCTCCAAACAAGAACACAAAGTGATATTTCTGCATTGTTGTGGTTCATTTTTAGCAAATCCCTTTCCACAGAAGAACCATAGATTGTGTAAAAAAGTGGACGTCGCACACAGAGTTCGGCTCCAGCCAAACTGAAGTATGAAGAAAAGTGAAATAAAAACACCAGGATCATAAGTAAAAATGCTAGGTATCTGTACTTTATTTGAGTAAATTTGTGGATACTTTTTACTTTTACTTCAGCAGGTATCTGGACTTTCTGCTCCACTAGATTTTTATTATAGTGTGAGACCTGCTGAAAAGGCTGAGGGTTTTTATTTTTAACACTTTCATAATCTGAGCAAAGAAAAATATACAAATAAAAACAGCTGACAAAAACAATTCAATTATTTCTGTTCAAAATCTGCATCAAAATCACCACATTTGAAGTTTTATTAGGCCTCAAAATCTGCGCGAAATACTTTTACTTTTGTCTCTTCAGGTACTTTAATACTTAACGATACTTTTACCTGTATGTGTACTTTTACTTTACAAAATGGAGTTCTTGTTCCACCGCTGGTCCCTGGAATCAACAAATCTGATTGGAGACAGAGAGGACAGAGGATGTGGGACCAGATCTGTGTTTTTATACAGTTTCCCGGCAGTAAATCCTCATTCCCTGTTCAAATACTGAATCTGAATTTCATTTTTGAGAGTATGGCTCACCCTGTACACATACGGTTATTATATCTGGTTTCCTCACCGCAGACGGAGGAAGTGCGTGTTTAAAGTGCGATGATTCTCTAATTTTGACTTGATTTGACGGGATAAAACCTGTTGTAATTATAAATGACACTTTTACACCAATCAAGAAACAATTTGCGAAGTTAGAATTCTCTGCTTCCTTTAATTATCAACAGATTTTTCCATTTCGCAGCGTTCCATATTGATGACATCACACTGGGAGAATTCTGTTCAAAAGTTCGGCACGATTTGCAAAAGAAATACATTTTTCTGACACTTTAAACATTATTTCAACAAAATAAAGGTGTTTTCTTGTATTTGTCAGATTATAATTCCTGTAAACATGAGAGGAGATTTGGTTGGTAACGGTTATGGAATTCCCGAGCGTGATGTCATGATTTCCAACCAGAAAGTCAAATTATGAAACTGTAACTTAAAAAATTTCCAAACTTGGATGGAAATTATTATAATTTTTTTTAAATAGTTTTATATTTTTCAATATAATGATCAAATGTGTGGTCTAACTTGTCATAGGCACTTTAAACTCATGTTTTGCTTACATTTTAAACCACATGCTTTTGAATAATCTTGTGATCTCCCCCGGGCACTAACCCTCCTTATGGCACAGCAATTTTACATAAATACAGACAACAATAAAAGGTAACCATGGTGATCTACCATAACACCCAAGTGATTTTTCTACTGAACTATAATAATAATAATAATAAATCGGTTTTATATAGGGCTTTTCACGGTAACACAAAGATAATAAAGTAACACTAAAATAAGAACAGGACAGATAAAAACAGTACTGAGGCGCGGGCATGTGGGGGCGCTGTAGGCTGTGAGGAAAAGGTGTGTTTTGAGCAGGTTTTTGAAGGTGTTTATTGTGAGTTTCTGATGGTTTCCAATGGTACTAGAACTGTACAATGTTCTGAATGTCTCCCCCCTGCTCTTCATCCCCGTTTACTGTCCTGTCCCGCCGTATGGACGCCATCTCTGTTCTGATGTCGTTTCATTCACATGTTTAACACACAAACCCTGCAGATTTAGGCTGAGTTCTTCTCTCAAACTGAAAACACTCTGCTCCACCTTATGATGTCATGCGGTGATACAGGAAGTGCTCCACTGTGTTTTTAAACTCCACACACCTTCACTAGAATCATCTGGATCATTTCAACACACTTTGTGTCAATTCTTGAGTCGAATTCAGTCACAACGAGGGGTGGGTGATGTAAGACAATTTTCTTAGATTCTGTGGGCAACAAGGTCCACAGATGAATGCTGTTGTTGTGTCCTGGGGCAAGACACTTAACCCACCTCGCCCCCAGTGTCTGCGTACACTGGTGTATGAATCTGTATGTGAATGGGTGAGTGGTTCCTTGATTTAAAGTGCTATATGTGTGTGTATGTGACCATTTACCATTAAAGCCAAAATCAGGATTTTGACTTGATCACAATTCATCTTTTTTAGTATCTTTTATACAGTTTTAAGTGGTAACTAAAGCTGTTTCAGAAAGTTCACGTGGTAATACAGGAAATGTGTGTTTAAAGTCCACACACCTTCACTAGAATCATTTGGAATTGTCGATCTCTACTGAACAAAAGGCAAAAGTTAGCTGTTCACTTGAAAACTACCGCTTCATGACATCACAAGGTGGAACAGAGCGTTTTGAGCTTTGGAGATGTAGACAGACTAATAATAAAGAGTTCCTCAAACATGTGAATGAAACAAAACACAACTCCAGGTCTGTTTTTGAGGAGGAAACCACATTCTAACACAATAACACGCGTAATACAGGACCTTTAACAGCTCACTGACCGTGCGTCTCTTGTCCAGCAGGGGGCGATGGAGGAGTGCGGCTCTCAGAAGCTGTCCTGGGATGGCGAGGCAAAGGCGGTGCAGCAGTGCCTGACGGACATCTTCACCAGCGTCTACACCACCTGCGACGTGCCCGAGAGCGCCATCTTTGGGCCCTGCGTCCTCTCGCACACTTCACTGTACGACAGCATCGCCTTCATCGCGCTGAAGGCCACCGACAAGAGGACTGCGCCGTATATATTCAGGGTGAGGGCAACGGCAGGTGTGTTCTAGGACTGGTTTAGTCCTGGTTTAGTCCTGGTCTTGGGTTTGGTACTGGTGTTGTCCAAATTTAGTCTTGATTTAGTTACGTTTTAGTTCGGACCTTGATGTTGTCGTGGCGTACGTCAGGGTTAATCCTTATTTAGTCTTGTTTAGTCCTTGTGTAGCCCTGGTTTAGACCCATTTTAGGCCTTGTTTGATCCTGGTACCTCTGTAGTCATAGGCCTGATTTAGTCCTGGTTTTATTTTGGTGTAGTATTGCTTTAGTCCTGGTGTAGCTCTGGTTTAGACCTGTAATAAACCTGATTTGGTTCTGGTGCAGGCATCGTTTAGACCTGCTTTAGTTGCAGTTGGTAGTTTAGTCCTGGTGTAGTTGGATTAGTTCTGATGTAAATCCACCCAGTTTGGTCCTGGTGCAGTCTCGGTGTATGTCTGAGCTAGTCCCATTTTATCAGTGTATTTTTAGTTTGGGCAGACACCTGAGGGAGGAATTCGCTCTATTTATCAGCTCCAAAATATCGACCAATGGCAACTCTGGATTCTAAAACAAATCCACATTAGGCAATCCAACATAAACCTGGCTTTTGGAATTTCATATAGCAACTTTTAGCGGTGTCCTTGTATAATACTGGTTTAGTCCTGGTGAAATGTGCCTTGTGTAAACAAAATCATAGACAAGTAAATCTAACCTTTACATTTTCATGATTTAAGAAAAACTCTCAACTGATTGGCCTGTTTGTAGAATCTTGTGTGGGCTCGCCGTATGAACGCAGGTGTGGAGGACTTACCTTGGGCTACAAGATGAATTCTCACCATATTTGTGAGTTCGCAAACTCTAAATATGCAGGGTTTGTGTGAATGAAACAAAACACAGCTCCAGGTCTGTTTGTGATGAGGAAACTACATTAGAACATGGATCAGAAAAGAGCGTAATTTGGGCCGTTTAAATATTTACAGCCAAATATACCACATGTATTGACTGATTCTCATACTAGTGTTGAATATTTCTCTGCACGCTTTAGGTGGACACGTCGGCGGCCAGCAGCACCTCGGAGGGCCTGATGTGGCTGCGTTTGGTGCAGTCTTCTCGGGATAGAGAGGAGCAGAACCTGGAGGCCTACGTAAAGAACGGCCAGCTCTTCTACCGCAGTCTGCGCCGAATCGAGAAAGACGAGGAGCTCCTGGTGTGGTACGGCAAAGAGCTCACCGACCTGCTCCTGCTCAGCGCCAACAGGGCCCCAGCCAAGAGCAAAGGTACGGGACTGTGTGGAGGGAGTTTAGATCATGGAAAGTTATACGTTTATTTTATATTATTTTATGGAGATGTCATTTCTCTGCCTGGAATGTTCCACAGTGTGACATTAAACAGCTCTACTTTACATTTATTCAATTACAGGTGGTTTTAGAGCTCAAAAATACCTAGAAAAACATTCTGACTGTGAGAGGGGTCGCCTCTCCACAGATCTGACCTGGTCTCCATGAAGATAGAAAGGTTTAATGCCATACTGTGAAACATTCCAGACAAAGCGATAACATCTCCATGGAGAAAAGCGTTTGAAGCCAGAAAAGTTACACAATGCATCTTTAAGATAATGTATAATAATTATGAACAGTGATTAAGAGACGCTGCAGGTGAATAGGAAAAATCTCAGAAATTTTTCTGTAGTTAAAAGTAAAAAAAAAAAAAAAAAAATCATCATGTAATGTTTTTATGTAAAGTCATTTTATGAGTCATTTTGTGATTAAAAAATAGACAATTTTTGGGACATTCAAAAGAGAAACATGAAAAGGTTTAAATTTCTTGCTTCTTTTTTCATATTAGACACTAAAAAATATACAAAAGGGATTTTGGATTTCTTATTTAGTATTTGATACTAGATATGACTGCAAATGTACCTACAAATTCTATTTTTTGCGTAATTTTCTGGAGTTAAAACTTGAATAAATCTCTTGGACTCAGAATTAGATATCAGTGTACGTTTGGTCAAAATCTTGTTCAGCAGAAGTCTAAAGTTTGAGCAGGTGTTTCTTTAAGGGCAGATCCTCATGTCCCTTTGAGAGGAAATGCATTTTCAGAAAATGGTCTTTGAAGTTACAATGTCCCATATTAATCTAAGGAAACAGCTTGATTCAGTTAAATATTAAAACATCTTTCAAAAACTCACACATTTTGAACCTGATCGTTTCTATTAGTGATGAGCCGAGAACTCAGTGCAGTTCAACCAAAACTGGTATTTTAACAATATTAATTTTAGATGCCGCCCATGTGTATTATATTATTTTACACAGCCTAATATTATAAAACTGGTGTGATATGATCTGAAACCCAGTACATGACATTTAATGATTTTATGGAGAAATAAATGAGTGACCCATGTGTGTTTGTAATATAGAAAATGAATCAGTTGAACATCTTTTTTATGAATATTTATATGTTGTGTTTTTTTGGTGTGAAATAGAACATTTTAAAATCTTTGTGTGGTGTGGGAACTCAGCTTTGAAAATTTATAGATTATATAATTTTTTGATAACAATATTGATAAAAAAACCCCATACATATATTTAAAATTTTCTCATTTTATATGGAAAAGATTTTAATCTTTCAATTCAAATGCAATCTACAATATTATTTTAAATCGTTAGAAAACCTTCCAAATAAACATGCAAACTACACATTATCAGTTTATTAAGAACTGAAATTATCTGAAACATTGAACTACGCCTATGTCTTGTAATCTTTGTGTGTACTGCATATGTTTGCATGTATGTATATGTTTAAAATAATATGTAGGTATGCAGTAGATTTAATGAAAATAATAAATACATGCTCTTACTGTATTAGCAATGAGTTTCATATTGGATCTAAGTCATTTCTCTGTATTGTTTCTAACACACACATCTTCTCTCTGTCTCCAGGCTCCAGTCACTACGTCTGCCCCGACTGCAGCCAGCGCTTCCAGTTTGAGTTTCCGTATCTGGCCCATCTCCGCTTCCGCTGCACCAAGAGACTCCAGAACATGAGCACATCCGAAGAGGAGGGCGCCAAAGAGGGGAGTCCAGACCGCCCGGCCGGGAATTCAACCAGCAACCCCCCGGCCCGGGCCAGCCCCAACCCCAAAATGGGCCGTTCCGAGGGCTACGGCGCCAACCAGGACAGCACCAAACCATCCACAGACTTCCATAACCTGGCGCGGGACTTAGAAAACAATCGCACCAGCCCGCCCAGCGATAAAGAGGCGGAAATCTGCAGCGAGAGTTCTGGAAAGAGGAAGTTCTCCGAGATCGACGAGAGCAGGGAGAGGATCGGGGCCGGCGTGTCCAAATCGAAAGAGGAACTAGCAACATCAGCGCAGAACTATAGGGGCGCCTACAGCCTGGAGGACCGATCGTTTTCCCCGCCCACCGAGATCGTGGAAGCCAAACGCAGCGCTTTTACGGAAGTGAAAAAGTCCCCGCAAAGCCTCAAACACCACAGCAAGAACTCGGAAAACAAAGACGGCGGACGCCCCAACGGAAGTCCGACAGAGAAGCATTTGAACATCCGGCAGGTTCTTTCGGAAACACAGCCGCCCCAGACTCCACCCATGGGTAGCGCCTTTACGTCCGTGGGCCAGCAGGGCGGCGCCGGTGGGAATGAGCGTAAAAGTGCGTTCAGCCAGCCCTCGCGTTCCTCTTTCTCCCAAATGTCGTCTCTGGTGATGCCGCCCAAACTGCTGGACTGTCACCCGGCGGTCGGCGACGCCATCTCCTCCAACAGACTCTACCAGGCCGACCATTTAGCCGCTAAGCTACAGGGAGCTGAGTTAGGAGCTAACTGCCCGGTACCAGGAGGGGGCAGTATGGCTAAGCAGAACCCGTTCGTGTACGCCACCGCCTTTTGGCCCAAGAACTCAGGGCCGATCCAGCTCCAGATGCCCTCGGCGCTCACCCTGCTCCCGCCCTCCTTCACGTCGCTGTGTTTGCCGGCACAAAACTGGTGCGCTAAATGCAACGCCTCGTTTCGCATGACCTCGGACCTGGTGTACCACATGCGCTCACACCACAAGAAGGAGTACGCCATGGAGCCGCTGGTGAAGAGGAGGAGGGAGGAGAAGCTCAAGTGCCCCATCTGCAACGAGTCTTTCCGGGAGAGGCATCACCTGTCACGTCACATGACCTCGCACAACTGAGGAGGGACTGCTATCTGAGGAGGCTTCCATCTGAGGAGGACTGCTATATGAGGAGATTTCTAAATGTGGAAGCTTCTATCTGAGGAGGCTTCAAGCTGAGGACTGCTAAATGAGGAGATTTCTAAATGTGGAGGCTTCTATCTGGGGACGCTTCCAGCTGAGAAGGCTTCAGAGAAGACTTCTAACTGTGGAAGCTTCTATTTGGGGAGGCTTTTATCTGAGGAGGTTTCTATCTGAGGAGGCTTCATCTGGGGAGGCTTCTGTCTGAGGAGGTTTCTATCTGAGGAGGCTTCCATCTGGGGAGGCTTCCATCTGAGGAGGCTTCCATCTGAGGAGGCTTCCATCTGAGGAGGCTTCCATCTGAGGAGGCCTGCTCACATGAGGCTCACAACGTTTACATGCACAGAGAACTCTGCGTGTTAAAGATTGCTCAAACATGCACTTCAATCAATCAAACTATATTTATAGAGCCCTTTACAACACTGAAGGTGACCAAAGTGCTTTCCAATAAAACCGACGCAATTTAAAAACATTCAAAACTTCTCCTGATATGTTATTTTGATCTGGAAAATTCAAACCACAACACCTCAGTTTTAGTTCCCAGGTTGCATTCTGAAAATTAAATTGTAGTAGGCCAGTTATCGTGTTTTCTTGACGTGCATATAAACGTAGTGCCTGAAGACGCTTCCATCTGAGGAGGCTTCTTCATATCAGACTCACTACGTTTACATGCACGTTTAGATGAGAAGTCCAAGTGTGCTAAACAACCAAATTCAATTCGTCTTTGCCAAAACCAGACCACAGCAGCTCAAAGAACCCAGTAGGCGTGAGCGTGGGGCTACGAGGCATTCAGGGGCGTAGTTTTTAGGATTTGAAAAACAACCAAAACACCTCAATTATAGTTCCCAGGTTGCATTTTGAGAATAAAATTGGAGTAGTTATCCTGTGTTCCCGACGTGCATGTAAACGTAGTGATTGAAGAAGCTTGTATCTGAGGAGGCTTCTATCTGAGGAGGCCTGTTCATATGAGACTTGAGGAGAACACTGGAGCTCCAACACGTATGGACTACCACAGCCCCTTTGCACTTCACTTTTTGGAGAGTGGATGTGTCTCATGAAGCAGGTTGGACCAGCGCCGACATAAAGCCTTTTGGAGTTTTTGTTTTTATTTCAAAACATTGTAATTGAAGAACTTCGTATTTGTATTTGAGGTTTTTCTTTCTGCTCCAGTACGGATGTAAACACAGCGCTAAGTGTCTAAAGAATGAGACCGCTGTGTAGTCTCTGAATCCAATTTTGATTAAACATCTGAAAACCAGGAAGGAAGTGCGCTATTAGCATGCTAGTTCTTCTTGTTGTTGCGTTACTGTGACATACAACATACAGTTTTTTGCCAGTATTCTGAATTTGCTCCTATGAAATTCCACAAATTCTACAAAAGTTTTACAAAAATTTTAAAAATACTCTTAATTTTTTTGAAACGTCCACCTGCTTCGTGAATCGGTCCGTTTCTTCAGACCTTTCACACCTGGCTCGGTTTTTCCTCTTTGTACAAATGTCCAGTTTTTTGGGTCTATTTGAAAATGCGTTTTGAGAAATTTGAAATCTATTTATTGAAGCACTTAGGCGTTGGCGGAGGGGGAGGCCTGTATGGAGTGTACAGTATGGGAGTGCATGTCTGTTTCATATATCTATCACGTGTACATACTCTGCTTTGCTCATACTCGTGTCCGTTGGGAATAGTTTCTGTGATTTCATAGTTTATCCAATCATGTTGAATGCATTGACAATAAAATAGCTTTATTTTCAACTGAAATGTCTCACAGTGTTTCTCATTCGACTTTTCAAACTTCAGATTTAGACAGAAAATTATGATCCACATGGAAGTATTCAATTCATCTAAAACACAGGGATACAGGAGGATGGGAGGGCATCTGACACACTGGGGTATAGGAGGATGTGAGGGCATCTGACACAAAGATATATGAGGATGGGAGGGCATCTGACACAAAGATATAGAAGCATCTATACACATAGACGCCCTCCTAAATTGATGGGAGGGCATCTGACACAGGATATTGAGGAATGGGAGGGCATCTGGCACAATGACATAAAAGAAGATGGGAGGGCATCTGATACACAAGGATATATGAGGATTTGACTGACTGTAAATATAGTACTGAAAAATAGTATAGGAGGATGGGAGGGCAAGATTTAGACCTGGTTTAGACCCAGTCTGATCCGGTTTAAAGTTTAGTCTAACTGTAGTTCTGACTTTGTTAAGTCCTGAGTTAGTCCTGGTTTAGACCTGGTTTAGTCCTGGTTTAGTCCTGGTTTAGTCTTGGGTTTAGTCCTGGTTCAGTCCTGGTTCAGTCCTGGTTCAGTCCTGGTTTAGTCCTGGGTTTAGGCCTGGGTTTAGGCCTGGGTTTAGGCCTGGGTTTAGGCCTGGGTTTAGTCTTGGGTATAGTACTGGTTTAGTCCTGGTTATATCCTGGTTTAGTCCTGATTTAGTCCTGATTTAGTCCTGGTTTAGTTCTAGTCAACAAACCCTTCTTTACTTTTCCTTGAGTATTTCTCGTGGATCTGGTCATGATTTTTGTCTCTAACATTATAAAAACATCAGTATTTCGCTGTTTAAAACGCGCAGGCGGAGAAACTTAAACCAATGGCGCCATCGTGTGGACGGTCACTGAACTCCACACAAAAACACAGGACGCATCATTTGTACAGTTTTGCAGCTCATATCTTCTTTAAAGGAACTGACACACCGATCCTCATATGTTCCTGTGTCAGATGCCCTCCCATCCTCACATTTTACTGGTAATGTTATCCATATACTGAGAATGAGATTTGTGAGTGTAATATATATGTTTTAAAGTTATATATTATGCAAAAGCTGTTATAATGCCGTTACCTCCTCAAAAACAGACCTGGAGTTTGAGGTGACAGTTTGAGAGAAGAACTCAGCCTAAATACACAGGGTTTGTATGTTAAACGTCTGTTTGTGATGAGGAAACAACATTAGAACAGAACAGAAAATACTTTAATATGGGCCCTTTAAACCAGTGGTTCTCAACCTGGGGTCCGGGCCCCCCCTCAAGGGGGGCGCTAGAGATCACAGGGGGTCCGCCCAATTTCGTCTGCATTGAGGTTGTGACTTTACCAAAATTATATTTGTGCACATTAAAATTATAGAATCCCAACAACACACCCAATAGGATAATCAAAATTCGGTGTAATTCAAATTAAAACATATTTTTGGTCCACATTTAAATTCATTAAGGTATTTATTACCTCTGACCTGAACTTGCGCAGGCAATCCTCAGGTCAGCTAACGGGCAGGTAATTCAGCCTGGGTAATTTATAGTTAAATGTCCTTGCAGTTATTTCTGAAGATTTTATACACCTGGTGACACACAGAAGAAAAGAAAGCCACATAGATACTGATATGTCTTAACAATGAGTCATTATTTTTCTGTTGTAATGGGGTGAACCTATTCTGTTTGGCTGTCAAAAGTTAAACTGTGTTAGATACACTTGATAACATTTAAGGAAGAATTTTTGCAAATAAAAGTTTGTAGTTAATCACTTTTTTCTTTTAGTGCGTATATGCAGGTAGGATTTGGGGTTAGGGGGGCCTGGCTTGTCTTGGACACAGGCAAGGGGGGCTTCAAGAAAAAAGGTTGAGAACCACTGCTTTAAACAATAGTATAAATACAGTTCCTTTAAATAATCCTAATATTGTGTACTACACGTGAACAACTGGTAAAATAATGATTATTTTTAATACTTCTACTACTACTATATTGTACCATAACTAAAAGTGAAGCAGCAGCACATTCTAAAGCAACCTCTGGAACAAAGAACCTGCTTTATGTAAGGATGCATGTACTTTTTAGTGCAACAAAAACTTCTAATGAAATAAATACGTGTGTTTTACTTTATTTTTGGGCTGAAATTGAACGTGTTGGGGTTATCCATCTTCTATCTATATTCATGGAGACCAAACCAAACCAAGTTACAGGTCAGATCTGTGGAGAGGCGACCCCGCTCACACTCAGAATGTCTGTTTTTCTAGGTATTTTTGAGCTTTAAAACCACCTGTAATTGAATAAATGTAAAGTAGAGCTGTTTAATGTCACACTGTGGGACATTCCAGACAGAACAGTGATGTATCCATAGAAACAAACAGGTGAGGGACCCCCAACCAAGAAGTTACACAATGCACCTTTAAATAAACATTTAAAGGACCCATATTAAACTATTTTCTGATGTTCTAATGTCGTTTCCTTGTCACAATCAGACCTGGAGATGTGTTTTGTTTCATTCACATGTTTAACACACAAACCCTGCAGATTTAGGCTGAGTTCTTCTCTCAAACTGAAAACACTCTGTTCCACCTTGTGATGTCATGTGGTAATACAGGAAGTGCTCCACTGTGTTTTTAAACTCCACACACCTTCACTAGAATCATTTGGATCATTTCAGTCCTGGAATTGCTGATCTCGACTGAACTAAAGGTAAAAGGAGCTGTTCACTTGAAAACTACCACTTGATGACATCACAAGGTGGAACAGAGCGTTTGGAGCTTTGGAGATGTAGACAGACTAATAATAAAGAGTTCCTCAAACATGTGAATGAAACAAACACAACTCCAGGTCTGTTTTTGCATAATATAGAACCTTTAATATTGCTGTGTTGAAATGGGTAATATCAGTAGTATTAGTAACCTGAGAAGTAGTAGTAGTAGTAGTAGTATGAATAGCACTTGTAGTATGTGCAGTAGTATTAGTAGTATGTGTAGTACTCATAGTATGTGCAGTACTTGTAGTATGTGCAGTATTATGGAGTACGTAATGGCGGGTGGTGACAGAAGAGCAGAAACATGAGGTCATCTAATCCACATGAGACCAGCAGAATGTGAGACCACTTCATCAAGAGACCTGGTCCAGACCTGGTCCAGACCTGGTCCAGTCTTGGTCCAGACCTGGTTCAGTCCTGGTTTAGATCTGGACCAGGTGTAGACCTGGTTTAGTCCTAGTTTAATCATGGTTCAGACCTGGTTTAATCCTGATTTAGTCCTGTTCTAAATTTGGTTTAGTTCTGCTTTAGACCAGGTTTAGACAAGCTTTAATCCCGATTTAGACCTGGTTCTGGTTTAGTCCTGGTTTTGAGGTGGCTTAGTCTGGATTTATAGTGTAGACCTGGTTTAGTCCTTATTTAGTCCTGGTTCAGACCTGGTTTAGTCCTAGAGTATACCTGGTTAAGACCTATTTTCATCCTTATTTAGTCTTGTTTTACTCTTGGTTTGGACCTGGTCAAGTCCTGGTTTATCTTCTCAGTGTGGAGGTTGTGGGTTAGACTCCTGATCTCTCTGAGTGTGCATGTTCTCCCTGTGTCACTGTGGCAGAGTGGTTAGCCTGTCTCCCCGGTGAACTCTACCAGACGAGAGAAGCAGAAGATGGATGGAGCACCTGATCCCAGTCCTAAGTCCAGTCTTGAGTCCGGGCCCTGGTTCAGATCTGGTTGTGATCCGGGCGCTGATGGAGGCCACATACCTGCGCTGGGGTTAAGAATCCACACGGTGCTCCATCTTGGACTCCGCTGACAGACCCGTTCTCCGCTGCTCCCTTTCACTCCCAAATCCAATTTTTTTTATTTAAATGGGAAAAAGTCCTCAAAATGTCGCCCGTAGTTGGGTTCTCATGACATCACAACATTCTTGAATACTTAGAGTTTAAAGTTGAGCTGGAGACGGGTCAGAACTGGTGGAATTTGGTGTTTAAAAGCTGCACTGTGTAACTTTTCTGGTGAAGGGTCCGTCAAACGCTTTTCTCCACGGAGATGTTATTGCTTTGTCTGGAATGTTTCACAGTATGGCATTAAGGCAAGGCAAGTTTATTTGTAGAGCACAGTTTGTACACAAAGTAATTCAAAGTGCTTTACAGAATAAGAAATACATTAAAATCACAAAACAAACAAATCAAAACATAAATAATCATCATTAAATTTAAAAAAAAAAAAAGGTATAAAACCACCTGTAATTGAATAAATGCTAGATGGATATGTTTGAAGTCACACCACTGAGCAATAACATCTCCATGGAGACAAGTAGACAGCAGACCCTCCACCAGAAATGTTACGCAGTGCACCTTTAAGTCCAGTTGGTTTTGTTTTATTTGTTGATAATTGTGTAAAAGTGTGTCAAGTCTTTTGAATGGGAAAAGTCCAGATTTTGTCCATTATTGAGCAGTATTTTTCCCAAATACTTTTTTATTCTTACTTGAGTAATTTCTTAGACCACTACTTTGACCTTGTACTTAATAATTTGTGAGTAATATTATTCTGAAGTAACATTACTCTTGAGTACTGAAGCAAGAAATACTCAAAGTAAAAGTATCACATGAAAAAATCTGAGTAAAAGTATTAAAGTTCCCGTTTTAAAAAGTAAAAAGCATTTTGCACAGATTTTGAGAACTATAATAAAGCTTCAAATGTAGTGATTTTGATACAGATTTGTGCTGAATTTTGTTCAACAGAAACAATCAAATCAATATTTTTTCCATCTGTTTTTATTTGTGCATTTATATATTTGTGTTGCTCAGAAAATGTGTTAAAACTAAACTCCCCAGTTGTTTCAGCAGGTCTTAAACTGTGTCATTAGTTTCTTTTTTTCAGACCAAAGAACCTGAAAACGTAAATTATCGGAAGACCAAATGAACCTCATTGGACTAGGTCTTAAACTAGAATAAAAATACTTGTACTTTTCAGTCCTGTTTAAAAATGTAGTGAAGTAGAAAGTACAGATACCTGCTCTCAAATGTAGTGAAGTAAAAGTAAAAAGTATCCACTGTAAAATATACTTAAGTAAAGTACAGATACCTCAAATGTACACTGCGGCACAGTACTGTACTACTTGTACTTGGTCACGTCCCTCCACTGCTTTCTACAGACTTTAAAGAGCCATGTTTTGTGTGTTTGTTATTGGAAGAGTTGTATTGGAGCGAGGAGCATCCATCATAGAGACGTGTGTGTGTGAGGGTTCAATTCCCGCTGTGGAACACTGCTCATGTGTGGGGCTGTGACTGATGAGCTGTCCGGGGCTCTCACACTCTCATTATCTCATTATGCCACAGGACCAATCAAAACAGCCTGAGACAAAGAGCGTAACCATGGAGATTATGCAACAAATGTAGAATAGTGTACGATTCTAACTCTGGAACAGGATTAAAGGCGGTTTACCTCACACGACTTCGCCCAGCGCCGTTTTGGGCCAAGTCCACACATGTCCTGTTTGGGTCTGTGTGTTTGGTCGTGGGGGAACGTGATGAAGTACAAGTATTAAAGTACTGTACTTAAGTATATATTTGAGGTATCTCTACTTTTTAAGTACATTTTACTTTTGCTACATTTGAGAGCAGGTATCTGTACTTTCTACTTCACTACATTTTTAAACAGGACTGAAAAGTACAAGTATTTTTATTCTAGTTTAAGACCTAGTCCAATGAGGTTCATTTGGTCTTCCGATAATTTACGTTTTCAGGTTCTTTGGTCTGAAAAAAAGAAACTAATGACACAGTTTAAGACCTGCTGAAACGACTGGGGAGTTTAGTTTTAACACATTTTCTGAGCAACACAAATATATAAATGCACAAATAAAAACAGATGGAAAAAATATTGATTTGATTGTTTCTGTTGAACAAAATTCAGCACAAATCTGTATCAAAATCACTACATTTACTTTTTACTCTGAGTGCATTTTTAAGCAGGTACTTTAATACTTTTTAGATATTTTCCATGTGGTACGTTTACTTTTACCTGTGTATTTTTTTTGTTCCGGTATTTGTACTCTTGAGAGAGATGAGAGAGAGATGAGAGAGAGATGAGAGAGAAAGAAAGAAAGAGAGAAAGAAAGAGAGAAAGAAAGAAAGAGAGAAAGAAAGAAAGAGAGAGAGAAAGACAGAAAGAGAGAAAGAGAGAAAGAGAGAAAGAGAGAGAAAGAAAGAGAGAAAGAAAGAAAGAAAGAGAGAGAGAAAGAGAAAGAGAGAAAGAGAGAAAGAGAGAAAGAGAGAAAGAAAGAAAGAAAGAAAGAAAGAAAGAAAGAAAGAAAGAAAGAAAGAAAGAAAGAAAGAAAGAAAGAAAGAAAGAAAGAAAGAAAGAAATGAGATGGGGAGAGAGAATGATGAGGGAGAGAGAAAAAGATGAGGGAGAGACAGAGAAAGATGAGGGAGAGTGATGATAGAAAAAGTGATGAGGGAGAAAGAAATGAGGAAGAGAGAAAGATGAGGGAGAGAGAGATGAGTAAGAGAAAGAAAAATGATGGAGAGAAAGACAGATCTGAGAGACAGAGAGAAAGATGAGGGAGAGCCAAAAAGAGAGATGAGGGAGCGACAGAGATAAGGTAAAGATGAGAAAGAAAGAATGATGAGGAGAGAGCGACAGAGAGGGGGAGAGAGGGAGAGAGATGAGGAAAAGAAAGATGAGAGAGAAAAAGAGATGAGGGAGAGACAGAGAGAACGATAAGGAAGAGAAAGAGATGAGGGAGAGAGATGAGAAAGAGAAAGAAAGAATGATGAGGAGAGAGAGAAAGATGAGAGGCAAAGCGAGATGAGGGAGTGACAGAAAGAGAGAAGAGGGAGAGAGAAACAAAGAATAATCAAGAAATAATCTATCCCTCTCTCTGCAGACAGAGAGAGGGATAGAGAGAGAGAAGGATACACGCAGGAGTACTACAAGATCAAAGTATCAAAAGTACTGCGCCCTGAGGGGGAGGTGTAAACGATCTGTGTCTGTTTGGTTCAGTGCTGGAAAAAGTACTATTTTTGTTACTTAAGTAAAAGTACAGATACTGGAGCAAAAAATACTCAAGTAAAAGTATAACATGAAAAAAATCACCTTAAGTAAAAGTATAAGTACCTGTTTAAAAATATACTTAAAGACTAAAAAGTAAAAGTATTTCGCACTGAGATCTAACAAAACTTCAGATGTACTGATTTTAATACAGATTTGTGCTGAATTTTTTTCAACACAAACAACTGAATCGTTTTTTTCCAGCTGTTTTTATTTGTATATTTTCTTTTGTTCAAACTACAAATGTGTTAAAAATAAACCCTCAGCCTTTTCTGCAGGTCTCATAAAATACTTTTACTTTTCAGTCTAGTTCAAAACTGCAGTGGAGTAGAAAGTACAGATACCTGCTCTCGGATTTAAAGTAAAAGTAAAAAATATCCACTTTAAAATATACTTACGTAAAAGTACAGATACTTAAAATGCAGTACTTGTACTTTTACTTCACTGTTTACGTTACACGGGACATATTTGGAAGAACAAGAGGCGGGGTCGTAGTTTCTCCTCTTCCCCCCTCTCCGGTCCCGCTGACAGGGGCAGTGACAGGGACAGACGGGGGCAGAGCGGAGGCATCTGCTGGAGGAGGTCTCGTGTCGTGCGTAAAACCGAGGCGCGCCGTGCGTCCAGTGGCACATCCACGCGCCCCGTCCGCGAGCCCAGACCGTGGCGGAGCGCGTGCCACGGGGCTCAAGAACCATGCCGCGAGGACGGGCCGGCGGAGGAGCGTCACCGGGGGAAGCATGAACGTGGCGCTGTACGTCGTGACCGTGGCTCAGTGCGTTTACGCCGCGTCCGTGGGAGTGGGGCGCGGGGCCGTGGAGGGACGCAGGACGTGCAGGCTCTACTGTCGCGTGGGCATCGGCTTCCACCTGCAGATCCACGAGGACGGGCGCGTGAACGGCAGCCACGAGCCCAACCACCTGAGTAAGTTTAGACGGTTCTTCGGTTAGACGGTTCCGGAGACGCAGTGACGCGTTCAGATCACGTTTTATAACCGGATTAACACTGCGAAATTAAAAATATCACGGACACTGGACTGCGATTATAACGGCGCACAGTCCCGCGAGGAAGTCCACAGCAGCGGTTCTCCTGTTACGGTTTATTTTGGCATAATTTAAGATCATTTAAAGCGCCTATATTACGCAAAAATGGAGCTTCAAGTCATGTTAGAATGTTGTTTCCTGCTCAAAAACAGACCTGGAGTTGTGTTTTGTTTCATTCACATGTTTAAGTTTACTAACTTTATTATTAGTCTGTCTACATTTACAAAGCTCAAAACGCTCTGTTCCACCTCGTGATGTCATGAAGCTGTAGTTTTCAAGTGAACAGCTCCTTTTTTACCGTTTGTTCAGTAAAGATTGGCAATTCCAGGTGAAATCATTAAAATGAGTCTAGTGATGATGAGGAGGAGGAGGAGGAAACAACATTCTAACATGACTTGAAGCTCACAATAGTCCATTTTTGCGTAATATAGGCACTTTAAATTGTCTTAAATTATGAGAAAATCACATGTAACAGGAGAATAGCTGCTTTGGGCATCCTCGTTGGACTGTGCGCTGTTATAATCACAGTCCAGTGTCAGTGATATTTTTATTTTTATTACATTAGAACACAGATCAGAAAATAGCGTCATATGTGCCCTTTAAATTGGCTGTACGTGTCTCCCTCTTTTGTAAAACTGTACGAATACTGATTACGATCCCGATCTTTAAGAAAATCTCCCCAGACATTTTAAAACATGAATGAGCTCCGACTGATGTTTATTATTTCAGGGGTCACCAAATCTGAGAGTTGCTGCGGCCCCTGAGCGCACAAAATGAAAGAGAATCTTAAAAAGTCGTTTTATTTGGGGAGGTTCCTGTAGTCGTTTAGACACATGAAAGAGCTGGAGCCACTGTTTAAGACTGTACGCTCTGGGACATGAGAGGGACTGAACCGGGACTGAGCCAGGACTGAACCGGGACTGAGCCGGGAGGACTGAACCGGGACTGAGCCGGGATAAACCAGGAGGACTGAACCAGGACTGAGCCGGGAGGACTGAACCGGGACTGAGCCAGGACTGAACCGGGACTGAGCCGGGACTGAGCCGGGACTGAGCCGGGACTGAGCCGGGATAAACCAGGAGGACTGAACCGGGACTGAGCTAGGAGGACTGAACCGGGACTGAGCTAGGAGGACTGAACCGGGACTGAGCCGGGATAAACCAGGAGGACTGAACCAGGACTGAGCCGGGAGGACTGAGCCGGGAGGACTGAGCCGGGAGGACTGAGCCGGGACTAAACCAGGAGGACTGAACCGGGACTGAGCTGGGAGGACTGAGCCGGGACTAAACCAGGAGGACTGAACCGGGACTAAACCAGGAGGACTGAACCGGGACTGAGCCGGGAGGACTGAGCCGGGACTAAACCAGGAGGACTGAACCAGGACTGAGCCGGGAGGACTGAGCCGGGACTAAACCAGGAGGACTGAACCGGGACTGAGCCGGGAGGACTGAGCCGGGATAAACCAGGGGGACTGAACCAGGACTGAGCCGGGACTAAACCAGGAGGACTGAGCTGGGACTAAACCAAGAGGACTGAACCAGGACTGAGCCGGGACTGAGCCGGGACTAAACCAGGAGGACTGAGCCAGGACTAAACCAAGACTAAACCAGGACTGAGCTAGAAGGACTCAACCAGGACTAAACCTTCTCCGGGTTGCTGCGTTGATGAATGGGTCAAATGCAGAGGACGCATTTTACTCCGGGACAATAAAGTGTGAGCTATAATAACTTTAAAGACATGGTTCTATGCAAACTGGACTTTTTGGAGCTTTCTCCCATGTCATAACATTGTTCCCTCATCAAAAACACGCCTGAAGAGGTTTTAGACGTCATCCATGCATGTTTGAGTAATTTAGCGATCTCTCTCAGACCCTATTCTGCGCAATGCTCCGCCCACAAGCAAACACCACCCCAAAAAAAAAAAAAAAATCTGGTATTTTCAAATCGTAGACTCAAAAAAATGGAAAGAACCTAAACATATCTGAAGGACCAGCGCAAGAAACGCAAATAAATTCAAAGCCTGATCTCATCTGGTTAGTACTTGGATGGGAGACCGCTGGGAATATCAGGTGCTGCTGTTATGTCCTTTGGCAAGACACTTCACCCACATTGCCAAGTATGGATGTGTTGACGAGCGTTATTTAAAGGGTCCATATTACGCTATTTTCTGATCTGTTCTAATGTCGTTTGCTCATCACAAACAGACCTGGAGTTGTGTTTTGTTTCATTCGCACATGTTTAACACACAAAACTCTCTCTTCCACCTTGTGATGTCATGTGGTAATACAGGAAGTGCTCCACTGTGTTTTGAAACTCCACACATCTTCACTAGGATCATCTGGATAAGGGATGGGGCAAGAGCTCGTGCCACTAGATCTCGCGAGACAAAATTGATCGTGAGTTTTTTGGGGGTTTTTTAATGTTTGGATTGGACATAAAGTGAAGTACTGGTGAAGTACATTTACATTTTTTGAGAAGCTGTAGTCACAAAAAGCAACGCTACAGCAAAAATATTAAATAAAGTCAAATCAAAAATGGTTAGAATAAAACTGGGAACTGAATTACACAATTTATTTATCTCTGGTTTATCTCGTCTCACCCTTAATTTGGATGATTTCAGCCCTGGAAGAGCCAATCTCTACTGAACTAAAGATAAAAGGAGCTGTTGAAACTGCCACTTCATGACATCACAAGGTGGAACAGAGCGTTTGGAGCTTTGGAGATGTAGACAGACTAATAATAAAGAGTTCCTCAAACATGTGAATGAAACAAACACAACTCCAGGTCTGTTTTTGAGGAGGAAACATTAGAACATGAATTAAAGCTGCACTGTGTAACTTTTCTGGTGGAGGGTCCGTCACCTGCTTGTTTCTATGGCGATGTCATCGCTCTGTCTGAAATGTTCCACAGCGTGACATTAAACAGCTCTGCCTTACCTTTACTAAACCAGGACTGAGCCGGGACTGAACTAAGACTAAACCAGGACTGAGCCAGGACTAAACCAGGACTGAGCCAGGACTAAACCAGGACTGAGCCGGGACTAAACCAGAATTAAACCAGGACTAAATCAGGATTGAACTAAGACTAAACCATAACTCAACCAGGACTGAACCAGAACTAAACCAGGACTGAACCAGGACTAAACCAGGACTGAACCAGAACTAAACCAGGACTAACCCTGGCACCACTGTTTATTGGAAGGGTCCATTGTAGATGGAGATGTACTGCTATATTTTATGTATATTTTACTTAAGTAGAAATAAAAGTACACAGTCTGAAAAGTACTACAGTTTTATTAAGTGTCTTAAGTGGTACAATAGTGTAATTACTGTACTGTACTGTAGTAATAGGAGTGTAATTACTGTATTGACTGTCATAGCGCTCAGTTGTTTCATGTGTAACTGAAGCCCCCTGAATTCTCCTGGTGGTGATTTAGACCCAAGTGAAGCTGTGTGGGATTATCCCGGTGGTGCTGACACGCTTTGCTCAAAGGCACAGGGGCGATGACGGGGCTCGTTGGGGGCTGAGGTCACTCTTGGCAGGTACAGAATCTGGAGAGCTATTTTGGGCTAAGACAGGTGCACTCCCGATCAGTGCGCCTGTCAGCACACGGGCTGCTCACAAAGGAACGCACTCACGACGCCGGACGCCAAACCGCTGATTTTGTTTTTCGTTGTAACGCTGCAGAGGGATGAAGGAGCTGTAAGTGAGATTCTGATTTGACCCATTTGTGTCCTCAGATTTAAGAAATGTTCAAATCAAATGGCTTTTACTGGTAACAATAGGGGTGTGCAAAAATACTGAAATATCGATATATCGTATTGTTTAATTTGATACAGTATCGATATCGTGAGCTGCTGTGTCGATATATTGCCAAGAGTATTTTTAAGTATATTTTACTAAATTATTTGGTGTAAGAGCTACAATTTTGTTGACATTTTTACAGTTTTGATGAGTAAAATGGGTGATTTTCATATTAACTTTGCACAAACTTATTAAACTTAGCAGAGTTTTAGTATCACAGCCATGATTTAGCCTTTGTTTTTCACTGAACCGTATCGAATCGATTTGAAATATATCGTATCGAATCAAAAGTGCATTGTATCAAAAATCATATCGTATTGCGGCCTGTGTATTGCGGTATGTATCCCATCGGCAACTTCTTAATGATCCCCAGCCCTATGGCAAAAGAAGAAATTCAATTTGTCAACTGGACAGAGTTTATTTGGTCGAATACGTTACGCAGCTCATCCGAGCTACTTCTTCAGTTTTGGTCAGACACTGGTGGACACCGCCTTATATCTGCCTGAAGGGGGCGCTAACTACACTGAAACTACTCTGAAACTACCATCTGTCAGAGTAACAAATTGAATTTCTCCTTTTGCCATGGATTTGACCTGGACGACTGAGGGATTTTATGCACATACCCAGCCCTAGTTAACAAATGTAATGTTTCCAGTATTTATTTTTAGTTTCACAATCACTGAACATCACGGCCAACTTGTTTATGTAATCATAGATATGGCCAAAAGATTTAATCTTGATTTTTGTGCACATACCAGGGATCTATAATAAAAACTGGATAAGCCCCTCCCCCTGTGTCCCCGCTCTAGTGGACGCTCCAAGTACTGCAGCTCCAGGAGCTTGGGCCCAGACAGAATTCTCCCACAGAGCGTAATGCATTTTGGGAATTCAAACTGCCCGTGTTCTGACAGGGCATCGACAACTTTTTGTATATTTTGATTTTGTAGGATTCTTTCTATTTTCACAACATAAACTTTTTAAAATGTTTAAATCCTCAAAGCTCCTAAAAGTGATCTTTGTCAGACTGAGCCTCGCCGCTCTGAGCCGCGCTCGCGCCGCTCTAGCAGCTCTCGCTCTGATTGGTCCAAACGCTCCACGCCGCGCTCTGATTGGTCCAAACGCTCCACGCCGTGCTCTGATTGGTCCAAACGCTCCACTCCGTGCACGTTACAGACGTCACACGGTGGGAGGAGTTCGCCCGGATTGAGGAAGTAAATGTGGAAGAGAAAATTATTTTTGTGCCCATGAGCCAATGAGCCCAGGCCCCTGAAAACAACACGACGCCATCTTGGTTCAGCTTCAGGTTTTATTCTAGTTCTGTGGTAGAATGTAGTATGTATGTTATTATAGTTCTATGGCGCACACTGGACAGTTTTGATTTTAAACGATTTTAATGGAAGTCAGGGCAAGGGGGAAGGTCTTTTCATTGTCATTGTCATCACATGCTGTCACTTAATCCTGCTCTCGACATAAACATCACTGGTTGAGCGGGTCAAATCCCTTGATCCACAGGTTGGCAGTGCGGTTCCACCTCCCACAGATGAATACTGTCATTGTGTTCTTGGGCAAGACACTTAACCCACCTCGCCCTTAGTGTCTGCGTACACTGGTGTATGAATGTGTGTGTGAATGGATGAGTGGTTCTTTGATGTAAAACGCTTTCAGAGCCTTGAAGGTGGAAAAGCGCTGTATAAAAATATGACCGTTTACCATTTAAGAAATTCTAAAGTGCATTGAGTTATATTTGCAGCCCTCATCCCTGTTTGGGCTTTTAAAAGATGTTAGTTAAAAAAGAAAAGCAAAACTGTAAAAAGGCATAGATAAGAACACACTTAAAAAAGGAATTGGCTGTATCTGTCCACTCTACATCCCCAGGCAGATTATTGTCACACTGTTGAGTTTCCTTCAGCCAGTTCTCGAGTTTTGTGGAGAAAAGTCTAAGGTTCGACTGTCACTTCAGCTCCAGGGCGAAGAGTTCCACCAGTGTGAAGCTCTCACCGAGAACAGACCGACCCAGAGCCCCCAGAGCCTTTTCACTCTGCACTACTTACTCCAGCTCTTGTCCTGACGCCTTCAGTCCTCTTCACTGGTGGACGTAGTCATCTCCAAACAGCATAGATGAGATCCTGTGGTCCTCAAACCGAACCCCCTCTGAAATTCTGTCCAGAAAAGTTTGTGGAGCCAAACTCAAACAAATATAATAAGGTTCAACAGATACTGTATTTCTCACAAAGACAGTTAATCATAGTAAAACAGGCCTCTCCTCTCCTCGATTCTGCAGGAAATGGGTGAGGAAGTCCCGCCCACAGAGGAGACAAAGTGAGGAGAGAGGATCTAAACTTCTCACTGAGACAAATAAAGTTTGGTTTTGTTTTGTTTTGGTTTTTTTTGGTGTTTGCTCCTGAAGCCTCCCTCGGGTTTACTCCTTCCTTCTGTGGTTTTCTTTGGGACACTGCTTAATATGACACATTTGATTGTTAGCTGAAACATGGAGGATCGAGGAGAGGCGAGGGAAGAGAAACGACACGTGGCCATTACGTTCTGCAGTCTGTAATAGCCTTTATGATGTGATGAAGACCCGTCCCCTCTCCCTGTGTGTGCAGGTGTCCTGGAGCTGTTCTCCGTGTCTCAGGGCGTCATCGGAATCAGAGGAGTCCACGCCAACCGCTACCTCTGCATGAACCACCGAGGAAGACTGCACGCCATGGTACGAGAGGGAGAGGGACTGAACCAGGACTAAAGCAGGACTGAGCCAGGACTGAAGCAGGACTGAAGCAGGACTGAAGCAGGACTGAAGCAGGACTGAGCCAGGACTGAAGCAGGACTGAAGCAGGACTGAAGCAAAATGCAGAACTGAAGCAAAATGCAGAACTGAGTCAGGACTGGAGCAGGACTAAAGCAGGTCTTAAGCAGCACTTAACAAGGACTGAACCAGGTCTAAACCAGGACTGAACCAAGTCTAAACCAGGACTGAACCAAGTCTAAACCAGGACTGAACCAAGTCTAAACCAGGAATGAACCAAGTCTAAACCAGGACTGAACCAAGTCTAAACCAGGACTGAACCAAGTCTAAACCAGGACTGAACCAAGTCTAAACCAGGACTGAACCAGGACTAAAGCAGGACAAAAGCAGGACAAAAGCAGGACAAAAGCAGGACTAAAGCAGGACTAAAGCAGGACTAAAGCAGGACTAAACCAGGACTGAACCAGGACTAAAGCAGGACAAAAGCAGGACAAAAGCAGGACAAAAGCAGGACTAAAGCAGGACTAAAGCAGGACTGAACCAGGTCTAAACCAGGTCTAAACGGATTACTTTAAACTCTACCTGTGCATGAACCAGAGGACGGCTATGATACAGTTCAACATGTGCCCTTAAAACACAACATTGTTCATTTCTTTTTTGTGATAATAACCCTTTGATTAGTTTAGTCTGGTACACGTTATGGACTAAACCAGGACTCTGACTGATTTTAGAAGTAATCCATAGCATTAAACCAGGCCTACACTGGGTCTGAACCAGGCCTACGCAAGGTCTAAACCAGGTCTGGAGCGCGACATGTATTTACATCTACATTCCGTCATTCCAGCCTGTGATAACACAGTCGGGGCTATGCTAAAAGCTCAGATCCGGTGTCCACTTCAGTCGCATGCACTTCATATTTGGAGGATTTAAAAGCTCAGGAGACCCACGGGACGGGCCCTGGGGGGGGGTCCTCATATAGAGAGAGGATGGGGGGTGGGGTATGTGGGGTATCCAGCACACGCCGTCCTCATTCATAAAGCCTGACACAGCACAGACACTGGGGGAGTTTTCAGAAAGCAGAAGAAAAAAAAAAAAAAGAAAAAAAAGGGATAGGAAGTGAGCTTGGATTCCAGCTCCATTGACTCTGGCTACAATTCACTTTGTATTGAAAAAAAAACAAAAAAAAAAACATTGCACCTGTCTCTGTAACTGCTGCCGTTAGGTTCCTCAGTTTCCTCAGTTTGGTCTTTAAAAAATGTCCATAGCCCGCTCTACACGATCCTGGTGTTTTAGTTTTGCCACGTTGTCCGTAAACCAATTCTCTTTTGGAACCTGGCTCCAAATTCACCTCTGTAACTGAAAGCCTCGTGTGCTTCATTAGACACCAAACGCTATGGAAATGTGAAGGCACTTTTGTTCTTTTACTCAAAACTCCTTTTATTACGACAGAAACTCATATTTAAGTAGCGCTAACAAGTAAAGCCCAGTTTTCTTACTTTGGCCAATTAATTTTTGGCTCTAGTTATTCGACATTTTTAGAAATACTTGCAAAGATTCTAGAACACTACAGTAGGTCTTTTACGTTTACCTTTGATTTTATTTGGATTGACTGAATTTCGACTGCTGTGATGGAAATGGTTGAAGGCTTTCTCCGCTGCTGAGCTAATATTATTGAAAGCCGTCCTTCCTGTTTGGCTGGCTGAAAAGCTTTTGTTTATTTTATTTTATTTTTTTGTTAGCTTCAGTCTCTAGTGTTTCTGTCGTAGCAGATATGCCTGGTCCTGTTTCACATTACGGTACACAGGGCACATTTCCATGACAAGTACCTGCAGAATTTTTTGTGTTTTTTTAATGGAATATTCATTTGAATCATCACTCAGTATCTGTTCGTTATTTTGCTCTGATACCAACAAAAATAATGACTGTAATAATGTGTAATATTCATACTTTTCTTGCTTCAGTCGAGTGTTACTGCATAATAGCAGCATAAAAAACATGGTAAAAGGATTTACCTCGTGATAATGGGGTCCCTTTATTGTAGGGACATTTATCCTCTACATTTGACCCGTGTTTCAATAGTATCAGGGTAAAACCTGTCAGGAGCAGCGGGTGCATGTGTAAAGACTATGCAGAAACACACGCGGCTGGGCTGGTTCAACTATAGACTATATAAATGGATACAGCTAGCTCGTTAGCCGCTACATTCCAAAAGACGAAGTGAGCATCAGTGCGCTTCGACTCAAATTCACGTTCTACTGAAAAAACACCACCCCTCTCTTTGTACTTGCTGCTGTCAGGCTCCTAATTTTGGTCTTAAAATGATCGTATTAACCGGCTCTATGTGATCCTAGTTTTTTATTTCACTATTGAGTGTAAATCAGGATATGAACATTAATAACAGACCAATCAGGGGCCTTGTTTCCCCTAGGTCACTCCTGCTAGCGTTAGCAACAGGTTTGATTGACAGCGTTGCCGGCCGCCTGGCAAACCTGCGGTGCGGGAGAGAATGAGGCTTTACCTTCAACACCCTCTCTTTTGATTAGCTCTTTGGTTGCTGTGATACACACTTGGATTTTCATCTAACCGTTAGCCTCGATGAGCTTCTGCTGAAATTCTACCCTGAAATGCAAACGAGTCCAACTTGAGGCGTTTGGTGTGACTGTTTGGCCGCAGTGTGAGCGCAGCATTAGTTTGAGGGGGAAACAGAACCAGAAACAGAACCTACTTTTCTAACAATAATATATAATAGTGGACAATAATACAGGCTGTGGTTTATGTAAAAATCAAACTGAAATCATATTTTAACAAAAGAAAAATACATAGATATAACAATACCATAGAAAAGGTTCAGATATGAGCAAATGTCATTCAGAGTTTTAAAACTAGGTCAGAATCATCAGTACTTCAGTATTTGTCATAAAACAGTACTCACCACTGAGCTGTAAGTCTCTTTATCTCCTCCGCTCCAAATGCCACGCTCTTTATTTGAACTATTAAAACATGAGTGCGTTTGTCCCATTGAGCCCAGTATAATCTCCAAAACCCGGAAAACTCGGATCAGTCCAGAGCGGGACCAGAGACCAGAGACCAGAGACCAGAGACGGAGCAGCTAGGCGCAACTTTAGACACTAACTAGCCCTGTTAGCGCATTATGGGTTTAATCCTGCTTAGACTGGGTTTGGTGTCGATTTAGATCTGGTTTTGTGATGTTTAGGTCACAGAAGCTCAGGTATGTTTTTGTGTCTATGGGCAAGACACTCGACTGTGTGAAGGAGTTGTTAGTGCGGATTCCGAGCAGGGGATGCAAGCTGCACGTTAGCCTCTTAGCCTCTTACAAGCCGATTAGAAGCGTGTGCAGCGTCTGATAGTGGACTTAACCATGAGGAGGGTTTCTGAGACCCGCTTCATGTTCTCCTCAGGCTAAAGTTCTGAACTTTCACTTGAGGTCTGTCCATATACTGAGAGCGAGACAAACTCAGAAGTGTCTCGATCTGCAGGTGAAGCCTCTGGAGACACAGGTTCAGTTGTGATTGTTCCAAAACTAAAGGATTCAAACTATACTGTGGGATGTATGTGAATATGTAAATACAAAGCTGATATTTGTTGGTATGGTACAAGTGTTTGTTTAACATAATGTAAATATACTATAGAAAGTCATATACTAGTATTTGTGCTGTGTGTACAATAAAGCAGCTCTATAAATACAAAATGAAGCTTTTAACCATGTTGTAGTTGTTTCCCGTCACCATTTACCCTCTCGAAGTTGTATTTGGAGTGACTCGTATGTAGATGTAAAAGAGTTAGGGGGGTTATTATAGGCTAGATCAGAAGGTATCAACTCTCTGAGGTATGTGACAGTAATAATACAATGGAACAGTAATTTGTTGCCATATATTAACAGTGACAGAAGTGCAAAGACGACAGAAATCCAGATATTTACAATCTGCAGATACGAATTTCAAGTTGGATACTTAAAGTACTTTGATTAGAAATTCAGCAGTTTGTTTTCCACAAATATTCAGTTCACAGTTAACAAGAGAGGTATTCAAGAGTATTCAACCATCCAGTGCAAACCCGACAACAAAAATACAGTAAGAGAGTCAGACAGTGAGTAATAGTTTGAGTGAGTGTCCGAAGTAGCAACCACAGAGTTTATGAATTGTCTTTATAGAACTGTTTGTGAATGTGAGCAGTGGATATGGAGGAGAAGTGTAGGGAGAGGACTGACTGTAGCAAGACTCCTACCAGACGCAGAAGGATGAAGGTCACAGTGATACAGCTGAGGTTCTGGGCTGGTTCTGGGCTGGTTCTGGGCTGGTCCTGGGCTGGTCCTGGGCTGGTCCTGGGCTGGTTCTGGCTCACCATCATGTGGGTTTGTACCCGACTGGGCTCGCCTGGCCTGTGTGGTAACAGGCAGGACCGACCATCTGTAAACATTATCGATAAGTACAGATTACCCACATAGTATTCTCAATTAATTCAGTTTCACATAAAAATTTCATAGTAAATACCATTTACATAAGTGCAAATAAACAACACTGAAGTAATACCCTTGCTTTAAGGCGCATTGAATTAATAGGTACGACATAGAAAACAAAAGCAAGTTACACTTGGAAAATATTCATAACATTAGTGTCAAATGGCTGTTAAACGCATGAGCCAAGCAAAACAGAAAGGCTCAAATAGCCTTGAATGGGCGATATTAGCACATGAATGCACTTTGACAACTGACAAGTAAAAAGACAAACAAGAGCAAAATGCCTGTGGGTTTTTTGTTGCTAAAGCTAACAGCGTTTAGCAAAACAAAACAGACTCACCACAACTCTGCTCCTGCGGCGGAAAACAGATCCATAGAAGACACAGTTTACGTTTTAAAGCGGATAAACATGATAAAAGTATTTTCGATGGTTTGGACCGCAGCGCTGTGGCTCCTCCCGAACTCCCGAACTCCCGAACACCGGAGAGAACCGCCGGAGGTTTGAATCGGCCGCTGCGAAGAACGCGATTGGCTGAGACCACGCTGTGTGTGCGTAACGTGTGCGTGTGTCACGTGACTTGACGTACGTTCACGGACAGGTAGTAAAGACTTTATGCAGTTTAAACCATGGATCAGTTTCCCAATAGACCGCGCCACAGAAAGAAAACCGAGCGCCACAAACTGATTCCACCTCTTTTTTTTTTTTTTTTTTTTTTTTTCTCAACGCGATTCTGAGAGAGAGAGAGAGAGAGAGAGAGAGAGAGAGAGAGAGAGAGAGAGAGTGAAAGAGAGAGTGAGAGAGAGAGAGAGAGAGAAAGAGAGAGAGAGAGAGAGAGAAAGAGAGAGAGAGAGAGAGAGAGTGAAAGAGAGAGTGAGAGAGAGAGAGAGAGAGAAAGAGAGAGTGAAAGAGAGAGAGGGAGAGAGAGACAGAGGGAGAGAGTGAAAGAGAGAGAGAGAAAGAGAGACAGAGGGAGAGAGATGAACAGCCTCTCGCGCATACATGTCAATGGCACTTATAAAACACTTGTTCTGTTTACACTCTCTCTTCTAATATTTCATGTCATTCAGGGTCAGCTTCAAATCTTCCTCACCTCTGATTAACATTTAGTGCTTCACCCACTGACAGAGGCTCACACTGATTCTCAGCCCTTTGTGTGTTTTATTTGTTTTATTTCTAAAGTTCCTTGATGCATATGTGAGACATAAGACAAGACAAGCATGAACAAATGGTCTAAAATAAAATAAGGAAAAAAACAGACTTTATTTTCTAATTTTCTTTATTTCATTTCAGTTTTTTCACCTCACAAACTTCACCTAAACCTCTTTCTAATTAAAAAAAAAAAAAAAAAAAAGAAGAAGAAAGAAGAAGAAATTACATATCTGAAGTCTTGCGTCTCTGAAGCCTGATCTCCAGCTTTTTGAGTCTTGACTTTAGGCTCACTTGATCCGGCCGCTGATTCGATGTTTCAGACGGTTCCTCACAGACCTGAAAGCCTTCCCTCTTTCTTCACAGTTGTGTGGTTTGTCTCCTGTGTGCGTTCGGTAGTGACCAGAGAGTCGCTGAGATGTTCTAAAAGCCTCGTATCTATTGAGATTGGATGATTGAGAGAAAACGTTCCCACACCGCTCACGCTCGTATGGCCTCTCTCCAGTGTGGACTCTCATATGTGAGTCTAGGGAGTTTGACAGTGAAAATGTCTTCTCACAAACATCACATCTGTATGATTTTTCCCCCGTGTGGATTCTCTTATGTTGAAGGAGATGACCAGACTCTTTAAATTTCTTCCCACACTGGCCACAGCTGTGTGGTCTTTCTCCTGTGTGAGTTCTTAGTGTACTTTCAGTTTGGAAGCATTTTCCCACATCTTTCCACACTGGTCACATGTGGACGCCATTCTGTTGGTGGATCTTGTAGTTCTTGCAAGTTCCATTTGGCTGAATGAATCAACTAAGTTTGTATTTTATTTTAAAGGCACTTTTTCTGTCTGTAGCAAAAGAAGATCAGATTAAGGTAACATATACAGAGATACACTATACTGACAAAAATATTCACTCACCCATCCAAATAATTGGTGTCAGGTGTTTCAATCACTTCCCTGGCCACAGGTGAATAAACTCAAACCCCTGGACCTGCAGATGTTTCTACAAACATTTGTGAAAGAATGAGTCGCTCTCAGGAGCTCAGTGAATTCCAGCGTGGTACTGTGACAGGATGAACCTGTGCAACAAGTCCAGTCGGGAAATTTCCTCACTCCTAAATATTCCACAGTCGACTGTCAGTGGGATTATAACAAAGTGGAAGTGATTGGGAACGACAGCAACTCAGCCACAAAGTGTTAGTCCACGTACACTGACGGGGCGGGGTCAGTGGATGCTGAGGTTCATAGTGCGGAGAGATCGCCAACTTTCTGCAGAGTCAGTCGCTACAGACCTCCAAACTTCATGTGACCTTCAGATTAGCTCAAGAACAGTGCGTAGAGCTTCACGGAATGGGTTTCCATGGCCGAGCAGCTGCATCCAAGTCATACATCACCAAGTGCAATACAAAGCGTCGGATGTCGTGGTGTAAAGCGCCACCACTGGACTCTAGAGCAGTGGAGACGTGTTCTCTGGAGTGAAGAATCGTGCTTCTCCATCTGGCAATCTGATGGACGAGTCTGGGTTTGGTGGTTGCCAGGGGAACGGTACTTGTCTGACTGAACTGTGCCAAGTGTAAAGTTTGGTGGAGGGGGGATTATGGTTTGGGGTTGGACCCTTAGTTCCAGTGAAAGGAACTCTGAATGTTTCAGCACCAAGAGATTCTGGACAATTCCATGTTCCCAATTTTGTGGGAACAGTTTGGAGATGGCCCCTTCCTTTTAAACATGACTGTGCACCAAAGCAACGTCCATAAATACCTGGATGAGAGAGTTTGGTGTGGATGACCTTGACTGGCCTGCACAGAGTCCTGACCTCAACCCGATAGAACACCTTTGGGATGAATTAGATCAGAGACTGAGAGCCAGACCTTCTCGTCCAACATCAGTGTGTGACCTCACAAATGCACTTCTGGAAGAGTGGTCCAAAATTCCCATAAACACACTCCTAAACCTTGTGGACCTTCCCAGAAGAGTTGAAGCTGTTACAGCTGCAAAGGACTGACGTCCACTCTAGCAGCTCTCGCTCTGATTGGTCCAAACACTCCACCCGTGCTCTGATTGGTCGAAATGCTCCACGTCGTGCTCTGATTGGTCCAAACGCTCCACCCAGTGCACGTTACAGACGTCACACGGTGGGAGGAGCTCACTCGGATTGAGGAAGTAAATGTGGAAGAGAAAATTATTTTTGGGCCCATGAGCCAATGAGCCCAGGCCCCTGAAAACAACACGACGCCATGTTGAGTTCAGCTTCAGATTTAATTAAAGTTCTATGTTTTAAGTGCATTTATAACCTGGGTCACATGTGCATGTTTGAGTAATCTTTAATGCTTATTTTTCAGATGGCGTTTTGCCCACTGCTCTGTATTTCATTTTCCAATTTGATTTTTCTAATCGGTGATACATGTAGGATTCAATAGAGTCGCGTAGTCATTTTGGTACAAATGAAAAACATCCTCTGCTTTAGTGTGATGTGCAGCTGTCCATAAGAGGGGCCCTCATGCGGCCTCATGCGGCCCTCATGCGGCCCTCATGCGGCGCTCTGTTGTGACGACGTTTGCGGTGACATCAGCTCCATTGGGCATCACAGTTTTCTAACGTGGAAGTCAGCACACCTGTTTCTTTTATTAGGTCGTTTTAAATCAATATTGTGATTTAAAATGTGCAAACACAATCACAGTATGTCTTCTTTAAACTATAGGCTGGCTGTCTGCTCCTGAGCTGGCCCCAGGGGATTATGGGAAAGTCCCTAACGCAGTGTGACAAATGCAGCTCTGTATGCCCGACAGCTGCACATGTATTTTACAAGTCTGATCATTTTAACTGGTCTGTCCAGGAACCTCCTCTCCGTAAACACTCCAGGGACCAGCACACAGCTCTGAGGCCCACTCCAGTAACAGGATCTACTGTACGTCAAAGAGAATCTTCTGAGGAGCTGTTCTGCCAAATATTCTCCACAATATTATTTTATCTTAAAGAGGGGCTATTATGGAAAATCGACTTTTTGGAGCTTTCTACCATAACGTTCGAAAACATTCCTGAAGAGGTTTTAGATGTCACCCATGCATGTTTGAGTAATCTCTCCCAGGCACTGTTGGAACGCTCCTTTCAGTTAGCAGTACGACCCTGTCCAAAGCTCCGCCCACAACCCTTTTTCACCCATGTTCTCACACAACTGTTCTCCATGAATATACAAAAGCAGAAAACAAAAGCAATAGACTACAACTCCACAAACCTGATGCAGTTTGCAGTTTTATTAGCAGAATGCACGCTGATCAACTCAAAAATGTCAAAAACTAAACTAAAATGTATTCAGATTAAGGTATACTAGTTCTCTGCATTTGACCCATCCTTCAAAACCACTGGGGCATCTCAACAGGAGCAGTGGGACCCATCTCCAGATCTTCTAGTTTTGGTTAGGACCTTAGGAGAATTTGACCTAAAGTGCATGTTTTGGGTTGATGGGGGAAATACCCGTTCTTTGAAGCTCACAGGAGTCCATTTTGACTAATCTAGGACCTTTAAATTCCCTTGTCTTGTGTTGCAGGAGCACTTCTCTGAGGACTGCCAGTTCCGCGAGCGTTTCCAGGAGAACAGCTATAACACGTACGCGTCTGTGGCTCACGGGGCCCCTCGCTCCGGGCGCCAGTGGTACGTGGCCCTCAACAAGCGTGGCAAGGCCAAGATGGGCTCCAGTCCCCGAGTGCGCTCCCAGCACATCTCCACCCACTTCCTGCCCCGCGGAGGCCTGAGCGGGCACGGGAGCCTGGGCTTCACCATCGCCCAGGGGCAAGAGGGGCAGGAGGGCAGGCAAGTCGGCAGGACCAAAGGGCTATCAAAGAGTTCTGTGAAGGAGGCCGAAGCGAGCGTGAACGTACCGGCGAAAAGGACGGTGAAATATTGGCCCAAGTATCGATTCGGATAGGAGGGTTTACGCAGACTTTGAGGTGATGTTGGAGTGATCGTGACTGAGGAAAAGCGCTGAGATCATTCCTGGATCCTGGAGGAGCTTAAGGGACGTTTTGACAAGAGCAGAGTCGGAGTTGGGAGATGCCTTCAAACGTGAGTACAGTTTAAAGCCACAGTATGTAACTTTTGGATGTTTTTATTGGATTGAAAACATAAAACCATGCATCCTTACTCTGAGCTTGGGCTTGCATCTCCACAAACCTGACTCTTACTTGTTTCTGTAGGCCTGTGACATAAAACTTCTACATCTGTTTCCATGGAGAATGTTCCGAAGTGTGGTTTTAACTTTTTATTTCCATGGACTCTTGCAGATGACCATCTCCCATCTCCAGAAAGTTACATAGTGTTACTTTAAAGATTCACTATGTAACTTTTCTGGTCTCCATGGAGATGCTATTACTTTAACTCCAATATTCCATAGTATGGCATTAAACTTCATTAAAATCTCCATAGAAACAAGCAGGAGACCCCATCAGGCCAATTTATAGGTAAGATCTGTAGAGAGGCGACCCCACTCAGTCAGAATGCTTGTTTTTAAAGGTATTTTTGACCAAATTAAAACGCCCATAATCGGATAAATGCGTCTTAAGTTTAAGCATCTCCATGGTAATGGACCCCCAACCTGGAAAGTTACGCAGAGCAGCTTTAAGTGCTTTGACTCGACTAATTGAGGGTCTTTTTTTTTCTTTCAGGAATTGGCGACCGAGCGTCTCTTTGACCCTCTGATCTGTGACACTGAAACGACTCTGAACCACAGCGAGATACATTTACCGACGGAGGAGAGAGAGAAGAAGAGGGGAGGAGAGAAAGAGGGAGAGAGGGAGATACAGGGGAGGGGGGGAGTGTGAGGGGTGAACGAGAGAAAGAAAGAGTGATGGGGAGAGAGAGAAAGGGAGAAAGAGAGGAGAGAGAGGGCGTGGAGCGTGTGTGAGGGGTGAAAAAAGAGAGAGGGAGAGGGAGAGAGAGAGTGTGTTGTGAATGAGAGAAAGAAAGAGAGCGATGGGGACAGAGAGAAAGAGAAAAAGAGCAAGACAGGAGAGTAGAGATATATGGGGCGAGAGTGTGTGGGGTGAATGAGAAGAAGAAAAAGAGAGAGGGGAGGGAGGGGAAGAGAGAGGGAGAAAAAGAGAGTGAGACGGTGGGAGAGAGGAGAGAGTGTGAGGGGTGAGAGAGAGAGAGGGATACAGGGAGGGGGGAGAGAATATGAGAGAATGAAAGAGCGATGGGGAGACAAAGGGAGAAAGAGAGGAGAGAGAGGGCTAGACAGGGGAGGAGAAAGTGGTTGGAGAGAGTGAATGAGAAGAAGAAAAAAGGGAGGGAAAGAGAGTGAGAGAGAGTGAAAGAGTGCTAGATGGAGAGAGGAGAGAGAGAGAGTGAGAGTGAGGGATGAATGAGAGAAAGAGAGAGAGAGGAGGGTCACAAAACACAGACAGAATCCTCTTCCGCCCTCTTATGGACAGCACTGGTACTGCAGGGGGATCCAGCTCAAAAAAGAGTTTCAATTTGTTGTTTTTGTTGTTGGTTTTTTTACGACTAAGGATCTATCTGTGGATATACGATGTTTTATAGACTTTTTGTGGAATTTTCAAAGTATTTTCAAAGCATGCAGTAAATGATAACAGTGTGAAGCTCACTACGTTCACATGCACGCCAAGAAAACCGGAGAACTGGGCTAGTCCGATTTAAACCGATTCATCAAAATGTATGTATATCCAGGAAATATGATTCATTTGACGTGAATTGAATCTCCCAGAGAGAATACGTGTTCAGTAGGGACGGAACGAGATACAATTTCCACTCTATTCACGCTCTGTTTACGCTGACGTCACAAAACCGGCAGACGTTTGGAAACATGCGGATGGCGACTTCCTTTGGGCTCTGTTGGCGATAGGAACTCTGAGAAAATCTGGGAAAAGTGAGAAAATGACCCGGTTTTCTTCATCTAGATGCCACTGTATTCTTTCTTTTTTTCCTTTTATAAATTGCTTTTTCATTTGTGTATTATAATTTGTCTAATGTAATAAAAAATAAATAAAAAAGATGTCATAGTAGCGTTCCGTTGTGTTCGGCAGATCGACAGTTATGACCAGAAGATCCAATTAGAGTCTCGTCCTCCGTGGAAAACTTCGGCAGGTTGTGAAGACGCTGCTGCTGAATCCGCGGTTTTATCACATGCCCACATAGAACTATAATAAAATTTAAACTATAATAAAATTTGATAAAAATAAAACTTTTTATTATAGATCCATGCATGCCCACTGTCGGGAATTACACCGGAAGTCGTCAAACGTTTCCGGTAAGCGTGAATAGAGCTTATACGAGACGAGACACGAGATTTTTCATAATAAATAAAGTGTACAATCCAGTTCCGATTTTTTAGCCTCACCATTTGTGATTTACTTTATTTAATATTTCAGCACTTTTTGGGAGTACAGCTTCTCCAAAAATGTAACTCACCAGTACTTAACTCCATTTTTTTATCCAATCCAAACGTAAAAACATGGGGGAAAAAAACTGACGAGATCATTTTCAGCATGTGGACACAATCTCGTGGCAATTTTGTCTCGCGAGATCTTGTGGCACGAGATTTTGTCCCGTCCCTGGTATTCAGAGTATTCATTTTGAGTATTTTGAGTTCTGCGTTCTGGGACATTTACTTTTTCATTTGGCGATATCAGAAAACAGTTATTTCCCTAAAGTCAGAGGAATAAATTAAGGTTTTATTTAGGTTCAAACTGCCCAGAATAAACGAGAAAAACAGAAAACACAGGTCGAATGGTGAGTGCTTGTGTGATTTTTACGTCTCCAGTCAGTGAATTGTAAGTTGCGTTTTGACTCTATAATTTAATTGTAACTCAAAGTAAAAGTATTTGAAGTATTCAGAATACAGTACTCTGCTGGCCCATGTATCAGAGTCAGGTATTTTCAGGCGACATTCAGACAGAACTCTGCTTAAGTATAAATTTGAGGTATCTGTATTTTACTTAAGTACATTTTAAAGTGGGTACTTTTTACTTTCTTCACTACATTTTTAACAGGACTGAAAAGTAAAAGCGTTTTTTATGATCGTGTGAGATCTGCTGAAAAAACTGGGGTTTATTTTTAACACTTTCATAAAAAAAGATCACAAATAAAAAACAGCTAGAAAAAATGACTGATTCAGTTGTTTCTGTTGATGAAAATTCAGCACAAAACTGTATCAAAATCACTACATTTGAAGCTTTATTAAATCTCATTCCGGTTATGATCGGGTTTTTTGAGTCTCCTGGTTCTGTGAGTGTCCGTGTAGACGCAGGATCCTGATTTCAGTCTCCTGGATGAGCCAGTGTCCCGGTGATGAGAAACCAGGAGACTCTCACTGAGTTTTCCTGAGAGGATCCAGGATACTGTGGCCTGGAGACGCAGGATCCTGATTTCTTAAAACCGAAGCTGTACTGAGCATGTGCGAACTCAAGGAACAAAAATGGTAGGAGCAGGTACTTTACCAAAACGACTCAAACTCCTGCAGGACTTTTTAACACAGCCACATTTTAACCCCAGGCTCACCTCTGTGTTAGTTTGTGTCGCTCTTGAACTAAACTGACGCTGTGTTTTATTTTTCAACTGTTAAAAACGACTTTTCCTGAAGCTGTGACAGAGCTCCACAGTCTCATGTTCTTACTTCAATGTTTGTCTTCTTTTTTGTTGTTAGAAACCTGTTAAAAAGCCTTAAGTTAGTAAAGTTGCTCCATGTTTAGCTCCTTGCCATATCTGTGCCATAGTTACCATAGCAACCAGTCTAAATATCCAGGATCCTCTGATTCCTCATGTGCACAGGGACATGAGTGTCCTGGTTTCTCTGAGCGCAGGTGAACGCCACATCCAGAACACTGTCAGAACCGGGATAAGACTCAGAACTGGGATACTCATGCACATGTAAACAAACTCATATTCTGTGTAAAATACTTGTACTTTATAGGCTGCTTTCCATTCCTCTGTCTCACCCCTTCGTCTTACTCCTACCCCTTGGTTTTGTGCGTTCATGTGAGGGCAAGGGGCGTCTCGATTCTAATTTTGATCACGGGCTAGGGCCACGACCTCGGGCTACATACCCCTTGAAACGAAGTAAACTCTGGACCAGACTTGAAACGAAGGGGTCGGCCTACGAGCTCAGGCAGGTGTTGGGATCAGGATGGAGCGTCACATCGACCAGCCAAGGAGTCTCATAAATGTAAGTATTTTCAGCAGTTGTAAATATCAATTAACAGTTTAGCAGGTTTACAATTATGACGCTTATGTTCTACGTTACTTTTAGTGAACTGTTGTTGTGGTTTTAATTGTAGTAATGTCTGTTTAGCCGACGTTATCGTTTTCATCGAACTTTCATGTATAAAAGAGCTCGTTTTTTGTCGAGCTGAGGTACCCGATAATCCTTGACGTGGCACTTTTTAGGTGAAATCAGTGTGAAGTCAATTTGCTTAACAGAAGCAAACGGTAATCGAGTGGTGTCCCATTTCTTAGGGGAACATTCGTACCCCGAGCCTCACAGCTCGATATCGAGGGGCAAGACAAAGACGTAGATAAAGGGGAAGGGGTAAGACAGAGGAATGGGACGCAGCCTTACACTTTAACTAAATTTTTAAGCGATTACTTTCCTTTTACTTCAGTTTTTTCATGTGATACTTTAATTGTACTTTTTTTTTTTTGCTCTAGTAGCTGTACTTTTACTTACATAACAAAACTGGGTACTTCTTCCACCCCTGTCAAAATCCCAACAACACAAGAGGAGCTGATTCGTACTCAGATACTCGCTGCGCGTAACAGCAAACACTAGGAGAGGCATTCAACTGCACGGGGTCATTTTAGATCAACAGCGAGGACAAACTACGGCCCCTCCACTGAGCGCATGTTGTTTTATTTTGATCTATTGTGTAAAAGTGAAATCAACCGGAGTTTCAGTGTTTTTTATTCTGCAAAGAGCAAATAACTGTGAGTAACTGCGTTTGTAGCGTGTCTGAAAATCAAACGCAAATGTGTGTAAACAAGATCATGTGTAAAAGTGGGTTATATCATAGACTGTAAATAGAAATGGACGTAGCTAACCTGCTAGATGCCACGTTCTAAATATGAAGCGAGCAGCTCCATCGACTCTGGCTCCGATTCACGTTCTTTAGAAAAAGCATCACCCCTCGCTCTGTAACTGCTGGTGTCAGGCTCGTCATTTGGTCTTAAAATGTTCGTATTAACCCGCTCTACGTGATCCCGGTGTTTTTATTTCGCTCTTTTGTCCCTAAATAAAGATATGAACATTTATAACAGACAAATCAAGCACCATGATGAGCTTCGTTTGACTGGAGCCGAGCGCTGTGGTGACGTCGGACTCACTTATTCCTCTTCTTTACACAGTCTGTGGGTTTTATGGGTGAAAGTAGTTTTTATTTGCAATTATAGCTGCAAAGTTTTAGTGCTAACGCTAAATTCCTACAAGCACCTGAACGCCTCGTAGCTCCCGGTCTATTCTCTGTGCATGTGAACGCAGCGACTGTGTGATAATCAATAACAAAGATTATTTTTATACTGAACACAAATATTTAAGTACAAAATCATTCAGTGGTGTAAAATATTGTAAAAATAATATAAGAGAAATGTACTGTTTGTTCATTTATTGGTGTAATTTACAAGATTGTTACAGTCCTGGTTTTGGTACTGGGATAAACCGGGTTTAGTCCTGGTTTAGTCCTGGTTTAGTCCTGCTTTAGTTCTGGTTTAGTCCTGGTTTAGTCCTGGTTTAGTTCTGATGTAGTCCTGGTTTAGTCCTGGTTTAGTCCTGGTTTAGTTCTGCGATGGTCTGGTTGCTGTAGGTGGAGGTCCAGAAGGAGACGTAGTCCTCTCTGAGGTCATAGCTGTGGGACAGTATCAAACATGAATCAAATATTTACAATAAAACAGGTTTTTTCTTAGTTTTACGTTTCACGTTCTGACCTGATGGAGTTCTTGGACATCTTGTTGTTGATTTTGAGGTACGGCTGGTGGGAGATGGTGAATTTGGGCCACGGGACTGGAACCCTGCTCTCCCCTTGGTTTGGATCACTGGAGAACAGAGTTAGTCCTGGTTTAGTTCCAGTAACGTCTTGGTTCAGTCCTAGTTCAGTTCAGGTCAAGTCCTTGTTTAGTCCTGGTTTAGTTGTGGTTTAGCCATGGTTTAATCCTGGTATAGTCCTGGTATAGTCCTGGTTTAGTCCTGTTTAGCCCTGGTTTAGTCCTGGTCCAGTCATTATTCAGTCCTGGTTTAGTCCTGGTCTAGTCCTTATTCAGTCCAGGTTTAGACCTGGTTTAGTCCTGGTCCAGTCATTATTCAGTCCTGGTTTAGTCCTGGTCTAGTCCTTATTCAGTCCAGGTTTAGACCTGGTTTAGTCCTGGTCCAGTCCTGTTTAGTCCTGATCTAGTCCTGGTCCAGTCTGGTCTAGTCCTGGTCTAGTCCTGGTCCAGTCCTGGTTCAGTTCTGACCCGGTGCGTGCGAAGTTGCTCCAGTATTTGATCATGTAGCTGGAGAGGTCTCTGTGTCGGGGGAAGTAGACCAGAGAGAAGGAGAAGGGTTTTCCAAACAGATACTGCAGGTCCTCCGCGTGCTCCGCCTCCACCCACGCCGGGAATCCTGGGATACGCGTCTTCATGTTGAACAGGTACGAGTAAGTCCGCGCTCCGCTGGACCTTCAGGGACAAAAGAGACGTCAGGAAAAAACTACTGATACTACTTTACTATTGAAGGGGGCAAAATTTGAAAACTGTAATTAATATACGTCCTTACACCACGGTCTGTGAGAATTCCAACGTCTAACTGCCGTGCGTTAATACTCCATAACGCACAAGTATTTAAGTTTAGTTTTCTCAGACCTGCTGTGCTTTAGTTTTGTTTTTTTCAGACCTGCTGTGCTTTACTTTTATTTTTCAGACCTGCTGTGCTTTACTTTTATTTTTCAGACCTGCTGTGCTTGGCGTGCAGCTTGAGGGCGATCTGTGTGGGCACCAGGAACAGGAAGTCCGTCTCGATGTCTGCCACGGTTCTCTTCACCAGCTCCGGCTCTGGAGGAACGCCCCAGTGGGACGAGTACAGGTCCAGAGCCTGGTCCAGAATGGGGCCTGACTTCTGTTTGGTCAGACCAGAGAGAACCCCACGGACCTCAGCCCTGAGAATGGGAGGAGAGAGAGAGGGAGAGAAGGAAGAGGAGTGAGAAAGAGGAATGGAAGAGCAAGGAGAGAGAGAGAAAAGGGAGGAAGGAGAGGAAGAGAGAGGAGATCGAGAGAAAGAGAAAGAGAGGAGAAAAAGGAAAGAGTGAAAAAGAGAAATGAGAGAGGTGGGAGACAGCGAGAGAAAGGGGAGGAGAGAAGAGAGAGAAGAAAGAGAGAGGAGAGACAAAGACAAAAGAAGAAGAGAAAAGGGAAGGAGAAAGAGAAAGAGGGAGAGAGGAGAGAGAGTTCACAGTGAATCCTCTACTAAAGACAAAAAGGTGTGTTTTTACATCCGGGAATGCTCACTGAAATATGTCAAGATAAAAACAAACCTTTTTGCCTCCTCCTTCCTGCTACTGTCTGTTCCTGCCTCCTTTGTACTTCTGCATACCTCTGTACTCACTCTGTACTCCTGCATACCTCTGTACTCACTCTGTACTTCTGCATACCTCTGTACTCACTCTGTACTCACTCTGTACTGACTCTGTACTCACGCTGTGGTATTGGCTTTGCGTTTGTTGATGGAGGGCACGTCCACCCCGGCAAAGATGTGCCCGTCCATGCTGTTGACCCCGGCCATGTAGTCAAAGTTTCCCGCGTTGGAAAACAGGGTGCTGGGCTCGCCTGGGATGAAGTCCCCATCCACCACCGGGGCCAGCTCCAGGAGGTCCATCACCACCCCTACAACAGCACAACACACAGGATGGATGGATGGATAGATAGATGACCTCCTGCCAACCGGTGCTGACTGGACTCTAGATGCCCCTCCTTTGCCCTGATCCTGTTCTGTGGACACTGTCTTGAGTCGGCTAAGAGGCTGCTGCTGTTGTGATTCTGAGCTTTACAAATATACACTGGATTGAAATAGTAATGCTACCTCAAAATAATATTACTAAAGAAAAAGTACGAAGTAAAACGAGTAAAAAGTATTTAGGGGAATTACTCAAACTGCAAGTCTCTGTCTGGATGAAATATCTGATTTACAATTTAAAGTTAAAATAATTGGGAGGACAAAACATTCAATAATACACAAAATATTTTTAAAGGATTAACACAAAAATGAGACATCTCTGAAGGAGCTGCAAGAAACACAAATGTTCAGATCAGTACAACTTTTCCTCAAGTAAGAGTACTGTTAGACTGCACAATGTGTTACTCGTATAGAAGTAGAGTGTAAAGTACTCAAGTAAATATACCTGAGTACTCACCACCACCCGCTCTGAGTAGTAGTAACAGTATTTGCAGTAGTACTAGAGGTAACAGTAGTACCTTTCCCCAGCAGCAGCAGCACGTCGATCTTGCCGGCCATGGTGAGTCCCACTGGGTCAGACATCTTCAGACAGGTGATCATCAGGTCCACGTCTGTCCTCCAGCAGCCCACTTTACTCGCGATCTGCACCAGGCGTCAACACGTGGATTACAGACGATTCATTTTATTTAGATTGTAAAGATTTATACGGGACAGCAGCAGAAAGGAGCGAGTGAGAAGTCTAATTTGTATTTTTTGGTATTTAGATGTGAAAAGGCAGATTAAACTTGTGAATCATGAGTTTAATGAGATGTTCAGATCTCTCACTCCCCTTCCTGCCTCTGGACCACACACTGACCTTCTTCAGGAGTTTGAAGGGCTCCCTCTGGTGGGCCCAGGGGCTCAGGGCCACACCACCCTGAGAGATAGCTCTGCGGAAGAGCCCCCTGCTGTACGGAGACAGCATCTGCACAGAGAGAGAGGGGAGAGGAGAGAGAGAAGGGAGAGGAGAGAGGGAAGAGAGAGGGGAGAAAAGAGAGGAGAGAGGAGAGAAGGGAGAGGGGAGAGGAGAGAGGGAAGAGGGGAGAGGAGAGAGGAGAGAGAAGAGGGGAGAGGAGAGAGAAGAAGTGTGAGGGAGAGAAGAAGGGAAAGAGGAGCAAGTAGAAGGGAGAGAAGAGAGAGAAGAGGGGAGAGGAGAGAGGGAAGAGAGGAGACGGGAGAGGAGAGAGAAGAGGGGAGAGGAGAGAGGAAAGAGGAGTGAAAAGAAAGGAGAGAGGAGAGGGAAGAGAGGAGACGAGAGAGGAGAGAAAAGGGGAGAGAGGAGAGAGAAGAAGAAGAAGATTAGAAATGTTTGATACATTTATATAAATGAGCCGCAGAACACAAATAAGCAGCCTGTCCTCCACTGGCAGAGTGGGTAGTATAGGTTATGGTTTGCATGTTCTCCCTGTGTCTGTGCAGGTTTCCTCTGAGTCTCCTGCCTCCACATTAAACTCTACTGCGTTTTTACAGTTTTAAAAAAGATATTTTAATCACAACTGAACTAATGAAATAAATCAGCATTACAATAGTCATCTGTGTGTATATTTGTATTATATTTATATTTATATTTATATTTCATTGTATTTATATTTTTATTATATTTATATTTTTATTGTATTTATATATTTTTTAATCATATTTATATTATATTTGTATTATTTTTTTTTTAATTATATTTACATTTTTATTCTATCAGGTGTTGCTCTGACCTGGTAGCTCACACTGGCGGCTCCGGCCGACTGCCCAAATATGGTCATGTTGTCTGGGTTTCCTCCAAACTTCTGGATGTTTCTTTTGACCCAGGAGATGGCGGCGTGCTGGTCCCACAGGCCGTAGTTCCCTTAGACACACAACAGACAGGGAGGGGGGTTTAAACCAGATGCCCTGCCACCACACAGGAGTACTGCAGTGAATGCATCTCATTTCCACGTGTAAAGTATTGATGATGATGATGATGATGATGTGGAGCTCATAGTGGGATTAATACAAATATACAGATTCTTTTCATGGACTGAAACCAAAGTTATTCATGTATTTTGCAATATTTTCCAGATTTATTTTTCAATATTTACTCCGACTTTATCTACAGAGGTGGGTAGAGTAGCCAAAGATGGAAAATAATACTTCAAAATAATATTACTCAAGTAGAAGTACAAAGTAGTGGTCCATGAAATTTCTTAATTAAAAGTACATTTGGGAAAACTACTATATTTTTTTAATAATGAATCATTTAAATAATAACTTCGCAAAGTAACATCTGATTTATAATTTAAAGTTAAAAAATGAATGAATGAAATGATTTTGTCATCTTTTGCTTTTGTCACTTTAGACTCACTCACAGTGGGAAGAGGAAGAGTACTGTTACTGCAGTACAAATATGACTCAAGTAGGAGTAAAAATATGCAACTAGAACTCTGAAAACTACAATTTCTTTAAAAAAAAAAAAAAAAAGTTACTCGTGTAAATGAAACTCTGCGGTAGTGGTGGGCCGTATTGCCAAAAAGTTGATATATGTTTTTGAATGATCCAGAAGACAAAGTTTAGGTGATAAAATGTGTCTCTAAATGTTTTTCGTCTGGATTTTAGCTTTGAACCAGCAACTCAAATGAGAGAGTCATTCTGCTTTGTGATTGGGTCTCGAGAATTAAAAAGAAAAATGAAAATATTAACAATTTAGAAGAACACATCAGAATTACAGTCGCTATTTGTAAAATCTATACTTGATTCAAACTCATGTTAGTGAAATTAGAGATAAAAAATTCTACATACCTTGAAATTAAAACGTGCAGAAGTAAAATTTAATACATTAATTTAAAATATTCCTCTGCAATATTGTTTTTGGAGCCTAATTTGAATCATATTTTTATTACAACCAATAATCATCTCAACTTTATACTTCTGCAGATCTCCAAAAATAACAGTTTGGCTCGGAGCCAGACGGTGAGAGTTTTGGTGTTTTGGTGAATCTCGTGTTTGTTTTCAGTAAATATTGTCCACAGCTGGGCTCGGCTCCAGGTTTATCTGACCCCGAGATAACCCAGAGCAAAGCATCATGGGAAACCTGCAGCCGGTCACTAAGACACGGGGCCTTTCCCAAACACCTCCCATCCTTTCCTCTGCCCTAATACTCGGTTTGGTTTTCATTTCTCTTTCCTCGATTCCTTCTCCTCGAGCAGAGGAGAGAGGAGAGGAGAGAAGGATAGGTGAGAGGAGAAGAGGAGAGGAGAGGAGAGAACGGGGGAGGGTAGTAGAGAGGAGCAGAAGAAAGAGGAAAAGAGAGGAGCAGAGGAGACACAGGGAGGAGAGAGGAGAGGAGAGGAGGAGAGAACGGGGGGTAGTAAAGAGGAGGAGCAGAGGAAAGAGGAGTAGAGGAGAAGAGGAGAGGAGGAGAGAATGGGGGTAGTAAAGAGGAGGAGAGGAGAGAGGAGAGGACAGAAGAAAAGAGGAGCAGAGGAGAGAAGAAAGAGAAGTAGAAGAGGGAGGAGCAGAGGAAAAAGGGGCAAAGGAGAGACAGGAGAGAGGAGCAGAGGAGAGAAGAAAGAGGAGCAGAGCAGAGAGGAGCAGAAGAACAGAGGAGAGGAGCAGAGGAGCAGAGAACAATACGCTACAACTTCTCAAACCTGATACAATGTGCAGTAGTTTCATCAACAAAATTATAATGTGACAGCGCTCTGAAGGGGGAGTGACAAGAGCAAAGAGCAGGGAGACTCACAGCGTCGAAAACAAAAGGGAAACTTATAAAACATATTAATATGTTGTTTTTGGTCAACATTTTAAATCAATAAAAGGAACATGGTGTTCTAAATTAAACCAGGGAAAAACCTGGTCTGAACCCGGTCTGAACCCAGTCTGGTCCTACCGGGTATCCGGCTGTCCCCGCTGCTCAGGAACCCCAGGGTTCCCACTCTGTAGTTGACGGTGACGACGATGACGGCCCCTCGGTCGGCGAGCTCCACGCCATCGTACAGGGACTGACCCAGGACCTCCACGTCGTTAGAGGCGCCCAGCAGGAACGCTCCCCCAAACAGGTACACCATCACGGGCAGGTTCGTGGAGACTGAGAGAGGAGAGCACGGTCAGAACCAGGACTGGACCGGGACTGAACCGGGACTGAACCGGGACTGAACCAGGATTAAAACGGGACTGAAACGGGACTGAACCGAGACTGAACCAGGACTAAAACGGGACTGAAACGGGACTGGACCGGGACTGAACCGAGACTGAACCAGGCCTAAATCAGGACTGAACTGGAGACTGAACCGGGACTAAAGCAAATCTAAACCAGGACTAAACCCGGACTAAAGCAGATCTAAACCCGGACTAAAGCCGGTCTGGTGTGTGCTCTTACGCTTGAGTCCTTGTGGTACAAAGATGTTGAGGTAGAGACAGTCCTCAGAGCCCTGGGTCTTGGTCTGGAGAAGATTCACCTGAAGACAACGTTCCCTGTACTTCGTGGCCTTCAACACACCTGGAACACAGACCGGACTGAACCAGGACTGAAGCAGGATTGAACCAGGACTAAACCAGGACTGAACCAGGACTAAAACAGGACTAAAACAGGACTAAACCAGGACCAAAACAGGACTAAACCAGGACTGAACCAGGACTGAACCAGGAACAAGGATTATACCAGATCTAACCAAAGTCTAAACCAGGTCTAAACCAGGTCTAAACCAGGTCTAAACCAGGTCTCGGGGCCTATACCGGTCCATCCAGGGTGTGGTTGGGGTTTTTCCCATCTTTTCGGGACGTCGGCGAAGGGGATTCCTTTAAAAATGTCCACACTGCTGAAGAGTCCAGTGCTGCGCTGAGTGCCCTCTACAGCGCCCCCTTCAGTCTGCACCACACCCAGCTGAAACACACACACACACACACACATTACACTGTTGTCATGTGGTGATACAGGAAGTGCTCCACTGTGTTTTTAAACTCCACACACCTTCACTAGAATCATTTGGATCATTTCAGTCCTGGAATTGCCGATCTCCACTGAACTAAAGGTAAAAGGAGCTGTTCACTTGAAAACTACCACTTCATGACATCACAAGGTGGAACAGAGCGTTTGGAGCTTTGGAGATGTAGACAGACTAATAATAAAGAGTTCCTCAAACATGTGAATGAAACAAAACACAACTCCAGCTCTGTTTTTGAGGAGGAAACAACATTAGAACATGATTAAAGCTCACAGGAGTTCATTCTGTGTAAAGCTACAGTATGTAACTTTCTGGAGCTGACACACCTGCCTGATTCCATGGAAACAGAAAGTATGGTTTTAATTATACTTCATGGTTTGATATTGTGGAACATTAGGGGCCAGGAGGAGGCTCTTCTCCAGGACAAGTGACAAACGTTTTATGTGACAATCTGAAATGATCTGAACGTTTGTGTTTCTTTCAGCTTCAGATCTGATTTAGTTTGTTTCATTTTTGTGTTTGTCCTTTAAAAAAAAAAACAAAAAAAACAAAAAAAACAATAGAATTTGTTTAATTTTTTAATATTTTCTCCTTCAAATCACTTCAAAATGATAAATCAGATGTTACGCCCCGACAGTTACTCTTTAAGTTACTCTTCCGTGAGGAGTAAGACCTCTACTTTTACTTTTTTGAGTAATTTCTTAAACCACGACTTTGTACTTTTACTTGAGTAATAATATTTTAACCCTTACTGGAGTAATTTCTTGGTCCACTACTATGTACTTTAGTAATATTATTTTGAAGTAACTCTTACTGGAGTAATTTCTTAAACCACTGCGTTGTACTTCTGCTTTCGTAATGTCATTTTTAACATTCTCACGTCTCAGTCTGACACGATCAAACTGTAGAATCTGAAAACCCCCCCTGATCTCACACGTTTGTACTCGAGTAAACTTCAGGGCGAGTCTTACCTTCGCGGCGGACAGCAGGTCCACCGACAGGAGGACGAGAATCGCGGCCAGAGCCTCCATCGTTGTCCAAATGTGAAAGAAACTCGTCCCGTCACAGCTGCTGGATTTATAGTGTGTCTTATCTGGACACAGGCACAGGGGACACTGCAGGGGGCGGTAGAGAGCCTCTTATCGCTAAACAAACACAGTGACACGGGTCAGCGGGGACCAGAGCCGACCAGAAGAACGATCTGCTCTGAACGGGCTCCACCTAAACCCCAGAGCCTGCACCCATCCTGAGGCAGTGCTAGTGCAGCCTCTGCAGCTCAGGGAGGGAATTCTGGAGGTGTCACACGTCACACCTAGAACACTTTTTATTTTATTTTATTATTTTATTTTTATTTTATTATTATTATTTTTATTTTATTATTATTATTATTATTATTATTATTATTATTATTATTATTATTATTCATAAAGTATAAAAAAACATTAACAGTGTCATAACGTTAAACAAGAAATGAATGAAAAGGAGCAGAAAGTCACTTTATGTTTTCTGTCCCCTTTTCCCTTTTCCAGACAAAACAGTAACGCCGATAGTTTCTATAAAACATTTCATTAATAAATTTCACCTCAGTCACAATTATTAATCAGTTGTAAACAGAAATCTTCACTTTTATGCGCAAAAGCTTAAGTTTTCTTTTTTATACAAACACACTGCACTGGATTTTATGTGTGTGTTTTTTTGTTTTTTTTTTAAATGCCGTTGTTCTTGATCCTTTGATTTATTTGATATTTTATCCTCATTGTACTGGCTCTCCGTTCATTTTAGAGTTGATTTTAAAATTGTATTTTTTTTTTTTTTATTACTTTTTGTGCACATAAAGCAGATGTCACGGAAAAAAAGTAGTAGTAATTTAATGTCCTCCTCCCATTACCCTCCCCCATTGTCTCCAGAGGAAAAAAATTAAAATAAAATAATAATAATAATAATAATAATAATAATAATAATAATAATAATAATAATAAATTAATACAGATAAAGTAATAGGTAAATACAATTATTTTTTATTGTTTGTTTTTAAATCTCTTCATGGACTGGCCCCAGTGAACATTTCAGCCCTCATTGTTCCTTCACTCCTGAGGTCTTATCGTTCCAAAAACGAGACTCAAAAGCCGAGGTGACCCTGGAGCGACCCTGGGGCGACCCTGGGGCGACCCTGGGGCGACCCTGGGGTGACCCTGGGGCGACCCTGGGGTGACCCTGGGATGACCGGACCTTTTCTGTGGTCGGCCCCAAACTTTGGAACGCTCCCTCCTCACATTAAGAGCGCCCTCTTCAGTCGATTCTTTTACGTCTCGTTTAAAAACACTTTTACTCACCGGCTTTAACGCGACGTGAGAACCGTGTGGTCCTCTGACTGTCTTTTACTGATTTTATTTGCTAATTTTAGTATTTTTTATGTTTGTTTTTTTTTTATTGACTTTGTTATTTGTTTATTTTATGCTTTATTTTATTTTGTTTGTTCTTTTATATTGTGCGTACTCTGTGCTGCACTTTGGAGAATTTTGTTGGTAAAATATACAAATAAAGTTGGACTGGATTTCCCATGAGCCTGTCCATAAACTGAGACAAACCTGGACGTGTCTCTGTGTCTCTGTGTCTCTGCAGGTGAAGACTCAGGGTCACAGGGTCAGAGGTCATGTTATACGGGCCCTTTAAAGCTGCACTGTGTAACTTTTCTGTTGGAGGGTCCGTCAGATGCTTTTCTTCATGGAGATGTTATCGCTTTGTCTTGAATGTTTCGCAGTATGGCATTAAACCTTTCCATCTTCATGGAGACCAAACCAGACCAAGTTACAGGTCAGATCTGTGGAGAGGCGACTCCACATCCCACCTCACAGTCAGAACACCTGTTTTTATAGTATTTTTTGAGCTGTAAAACCACCTGTAATTGAATAAATGTAAAGTAGTTTAATGTCAGACTGTGGGACATTTGAAGCAGAGCAACGACATCTCCGTAGAAACAAGAAAAGTTACAGAAAACAAGAAAAAAAGTTATAGAAACAAAAAAAGTCACACAGGGCACCTATAAAGGGCCTATATTACAATATTTTCTGAACCATGTTATGCCGTTTGATGCCGAATTGAATTTTATGTCGAACTGAAATCGCAATTTTAAAAAATCACAACGGTTGCAAACTTTTCAACACCATACTTTTCCTCCACAAAAATCTTGTGTTTTATTCTGTATAAAAATCAGATGCGCAGCCTGTCCCGAAATGTGATTCTCGTGTTCGTTTGTCAGTCCAATTCTTCTGGACATGTTTAAAATGTGATAAAAACTCGTAGAATCCTTTAATTAATCACAGTCCAGCCCCTCGTGGTGGGACAAGGACAAAAGAGCGCCCTCTGCTGGTGAACATGAGTCATTTCCAAAATAACCAGGGCAATAGTGATTTTCACATTATCCCCGTCCTGATTTAAAAAGAGGTGAAAATAATTACAAATACTCGTGTTACTGTAATAGAGTAGATCTTTTGGAGTTATTTTTTAAACCTGTACTTGTACTTAAGTATAATTCTAGCCATGTGATATTACGCATAAATACATTATAATATATGTATTTATTTATTTTACTGGCATTAAATGCAAATATACTGAGCCAGTAAACGGTATCCAGACTTGTGTGGTCCTCTGTGTCTTTTATTCAATTTTATTTACTTATTTATTTATTTTTATTAATTGTTTTTAAATCATTTTTAACTTTATGCATTTTAATAGTTTTTATTTATGATTTAGTGTCTTTTATTGTTTTCATTTGTCTGCGCAGCACTTTGGAAACCGTCATGTTTATAAAATGTGCTGTAGAAATAAAGTGGATTGGATATTTATATATTTATACATTTATGTTCTAATGTCGTTTCTGGACCTTCATGGTGGACCGACTTCTTTTTTGAGAAGGGATTAGTTTTTTGTTTTTTTTTATATACGTATATACAAACAACAACAGCACCTTATAAAAGTAAACAGAAAAACAAAAGTAAACATGAAAATAAATGTATAAAAAACACAACAGTCAATAAAAACATATTCACATATAAAAGGGGCAATTTTAAAGCTCTAATTTAATGGAATAAATTAAACTTATTCAAAAAGGACATAAGAAAAACAGTCTCTTTTCTCTCAGTTAGGCCCAGTGAGCAAATAAAAAGTTTCAGGTCATTCTTTAAGGTGTTATGACATTTGGGAAAAAAATATTTACGTAAAAGCAATACATTTTTAATACTAAATTCTGTTCTTGTATCATCTACTTCAATAATTGCAGCCTTTACAGTTTCCTATTTGTGTCCATTCAAACCGTGATTTTGTTTCATCGTTGAGTACGTTATTATCCATGTAACTGTACTTTTACTACACTCCACATTTTTAACCCACTGACTGTCCCCTGGCTCACAGATCTGACCTGTAACTTGGTCTGGTTTGGTCTCCATGGAGATAGAAAGGTTTAATGCCATACTGTGGAACATTCCAGACAAAACAATAAAATCTCCATGGAGAAAAGCGTTTGACGGACCTTCCACCAGAAATGCTTTAATAATTCTATTCTGTATAAGGTGACCAGACGTCCCTTTTGTCCTGGGACAGTCCCAGTTTTGACCTGTGTCCCCTGTCCCAGCAGATTTATACAAAACCACTGATTTGTCCCAGTTTTATACAGAAAATGTCCCAGGTGTCCCTATTTTGGACCAATTTGATGCCTTCCAAACAGTAATGAGAAGCATAAAGTGTCATTTGTTTAAGTAAAATACAGAAAAGCTGCTTAAAAACGACCAAAACACAAAGAAAATGTGACTAAACTGACTCATGTTTTTCATGAATGGGCCGAGTGCAGAACAATTCTTTGAATTACGCACTCGTTTCACAATTTTATTATTAACAACCACAAACCGAGTGTCCCAGTTTTTTATTTTGAAAATCTGGTCACTCTACTACTGACTATACCCCAAAAAAATACAGTTCATGTAAAGTGTTTTTTCTTTTTTATCTGTTTATGTCACTTCAGATTTACTTTATCCTTCAGAAATTTTGATTTCATAATAAATACATGAAATAAATCCACTAAAATCTGACACTGTGACATCCAAACCTGCTGTTTTCTCACAGTCCAGCCATAGTGTTGTTATATTTATGCTTCATGAGGAGGTTTGTAATGCACTTCTCCTTTAGTTTGTTTCACATTTTAAACACGTCCAGAAGAACTGACAAAAAGACTGAAATGTAAAGTGACAAACTAAAACAAAAACCACATGTTTGTGCAGGTCTAAAGTACAGGGTGAGCCGCTTTTAAGCAGAATTACTTTAACTTGTACTTTTCCTTGTACTTTTCCTTGTACTTTTCCTTGACATTTTTAACCTGCTGTTTGTCCCTGGCTCGGTGATTGACAGGTGTGTGTGCGCGCGCGTGAGGAGGGCGGGGCCAGAGCTCAGGTTACGTGGGAGGCGTGGCCTGCTGCTGCTGATGTCTGCGTGCGTCCTGACGCATGGCCCGCAGGTAAACAACTGTCCTTCTTTAACCGCCTTTTGTCCGTCTTTTCTGTGGTTTTCCTCTAAAGTGTCTCTGTCCGCGCGCACCGGAGGGGTCCTCGCGGCGGTACGCGGGTGCACGCGGACTGTCAGCTCACGTGCGCTGCGTGTGGCTCCTGTTTTAGCCGTTAGCATGTTAGCATTAGCCCTGTTAAAAGTTCACAGCTGCGTGAGGCGCGTGGCCGCAGCTCCGCCGCTCGCGCTCCCTCCTCCCGCGGTGACGTCACACAAAGTTTCTGCACAAGTAAACACGGCTCAGTGCGCATGCGCGGTCCTATTCCGCCTTTAGGATCTGAGCCAAAACACTCAGATGTTTCCAGTGTTTGTGTTTAGAAGCTGAAGTTTATCCATGACAAATGAAGTTCAGTGAAACTCTTTTGTAAAACAGCCTAAACTCTTCAGTCACTTCAGAGATTTTCATTTTCAGTTCGACTTAATCCAGTTTCAGGTTCATTTCAGTTCAGAGCAACACAAAAAGAAGTCCCTATCAGACAGTCCGCCAGGTCAGAGTGACCAGACGTCCCTGTTTACACTGGACAGTCCCATTTTTAAGCCTTGTGTCCCTGTCCCAGTAGAATTATCTAAAACCAGTGATTTGTCCAAGTTTTATACGTGAAATGTCCCAGGTGTCCCTATTTTTGACCAAACTGATCCCTGCCAACAGTAAAGAGACGCAGGCGTTGCCATTTGTTTTGGTACAATTACAGAAAACACAAAGAAAATGTGACTATACGGACTGATGAATGGGCCAAGGGCAGAACAGTTTTCCTTAATTACGCACTCGTTTCATAATTTTATTACTAACCGTCACAAACCAAGTGTCTCAGTTTTTGATTCTGAAACGGCTCTAGGTCTTTAGTGGTTTAGTCGTGGAGTCGGTCAAAATGTGTAGTGTAATAATCATTTAATTAGATGATAAGGATCTTTCTTTTTCTTTTTTTTCTTTAAAATTGCATTGTGTAACTTTTCACCTGTTTGTTTCTATGGAGATGTCACTGCTCTGCCTGGAATGTTCCACAGTGTGACATTAAACAGCTCTACTTTACATTTATTCAATTACAGGTGGTTTTATAGCTCAAAAATACCTAGAAAAACAGACATTCTGACTGTGAGCGGGGTCGCCTCTCCACAGATCTGACCTGTAACTTGGTCTGATTTGGTCTCCATGGAGATAGAAAGGTTTAATGCCGTACATGTGCAATGTGTGAGCTGAAGATTTTTTTATTTTTTTTTTAATATATATTTATTTGTAAAAAGTCAGTTTAAACTCAGGATTCACAAGTTGAATCTGTCTTTACATAAATACGTTGTTTTGTCGTACTGTTCATAGTAGTTTTTGCATGAGCTCCCCCTGCAGGTGAAGTCTTGTTAGCGCAGTTTGGGTCAGATACATTGGCCACGTCTCATTTCTCTTTCCTCGCTTCCTTCTCCTTGATTCCTGTCCGTGTTTCAGTTGTCAATCAAACATGTCGTATTAAGCAGTGTCCCAAAGAAAATCCTGGAATGAAGGAGTAAACCTGAGGGAGGCTTCAGGAGCAGACGCCGGAGAAAACGATCAAACTTTCTTGGTCTCAGTGAGGAGTTTAGATCCTCTCTCCTCGCTTTGTCTCCTCTGTGGGCGGGACTTCCTCACCCACTTCCTGTAGAATTGAGGAGAAGGAAGCGAGGAAATGAGACGCGGCCACAGAGATACGTAATAATAATAATTAATTAATTGACCCACGATAGTTTTTGGAACTCAATATTTATCTAGTTTGGAACTTTTTGTTATACTTTCTGTACTACAACAATATTTGAGCTGGAGAGGGTTGAATAAATAAACTTTTATTATAGATACAAACCATAGACTGTAGATAAAGTGTTTCATTCTGCTGTTTTTTTAAAAAGAATTTCAAATTTTTGTATATTTTTTTTTGATAATCCTGCTTTTGTGTTATTGTGTCAGTGGTATCATTTAGTTTCAGTATTATCTTTATATTTTCTTCAGTAATAAAGTCAGCAGTTTTTATGCAGAATCACGTGGTATTTTGTTGTTTGTGGAGGAAATTAACTTAAAATTGCAGACTTTGTGTTTTTCTAATTGCGATTTCGATTTGATTGCGATTAATCTTCTTACCATCTGACGTCTTTGTAATTACTGGTGTGCGTTTTTCTGTTCTTATTGTGCGTTTGCTGCAGGTGTTAGCCATGTCCCGGGAGCCTGTGGTCCTGGACCTGTCCCTGCTGGACGGGTCCGATCTGAAGGAGGCCGAGCTGGTGAAAAACTCCCTGTCACAGCAGCTCAACTCAGGTCAGACACAAACACAAACCCTGCTCACATATTCAATACAGTTACATAAAAATGAATTTGTCCAAAGATTTAGATTTAGACTTAAACTTAGACAAACTTTACTGATCCACAAGGGAAATGATTTGGACACAGCAGCTCAAACATCACAATATAATATAATAACAGAGAGAAACAAAAATAGATGGTGTAGCAAAAAGAGCAAGAGACACGTGTCAAATGAGACATAATTATAAAAATAAATGTATATGTACAAGTCAAAATAAAATAGAAAAATAAGTAATAAAATATAAAATAAACTATAAAATCACAGCTATAAACAAGAGACAAGAACGACAGTGTAAATACTCTGCTGATTGACAGGGCAGAAGGTTATCTGGTACTTAAGATTGAGTTGTTGTACAGTTGTAGGGAGTATTATCTGTTACTTAAGACTGAGTTGTACAGTTGTAGGGAGTATTATCTGTTCCATAAGGGTGAGTTGTTGTACAGTTGTAGGGAGTATTATCTGTTACATAAGATTGAGTTGTTGTACAGTTGTAGGGAGTATTATCTGTTCCATAAGGGTGAGTTGTTGTACAGTTGTAGGGAGTATTATCTGTTACATAAGATTGAGTTGTTGTACAGTTGTAGGGAGTATTATCTGTTCCATAAGGGTGAGTTGTTGTACAGTTGTAGGGAGTATTATCTGTTACATAAGATTGAGTTGTTGTACAGTTGTAGGGAGTATTATCTGTTCCATAAGGGTGAGTTGTTGTACAGTTGTAGGGAGTATTATCTGTTACATAAGATTGAGTTGTTGTACAGTTGTAGGGAGTATTATAGTATGAATGTAGTCCTGTATCTCTCACTGTTTGAGCGGAGCTGTAGGAGCCTGTTGGAGAATGAGCTCCTCTGTCCCTCTATAGTCTGGTGTTGTAGGGAGTATTATCTGTCCCTCTATAGTCTGGTGTTGTAGGGAGTATTATCTGTTCCTCTATAGTCTGGTGTTGTAGGGAGTATTATCTGTCCCTCTATAGTCTGGTGTTGTAGGGAGTATTATCTGTCCCTCTATAGTCTGGTGTTGTAGGGAGTATTATCTGTTCCTCTATAGTCTGGTGTTGTAGGGAGTATTATCTGTTCCTCTATAGTCTGGTGTTGTAGGGAGTATTATCTGTTCCTCTATAGTCTGGTGTTGTAGGGAGTATTATCTGTCCCTCTATAGTCTGGTGCAGTGGGTTTGTCCAGTGTCCTTTCCACAAACAAATTTCCTGGGATCCAGAATATTCCATCACAAATCATTAGAACATCATGAAAAAGTTCTATATTTTTTGTCAAATCCACATATTTCCGGTTTCAGATCACATCACAGCATTCTAATATATATATTCTAAAATATTTAATACAGACAGAGGGCCGCTAAAATTAATATTAATATCTGCAGATTTTTGTCTTGGGTCTAGTGAGTAATAGAAATGATCAGGTTCCATATTTGGGAATGTGGATATTTCATGGCAAAGTACAATGTATTTAATAGGAAAAACTGTCTCGTCATTGATGATTCAATAAGCACTAGTTTAGAGCGATAACTTTTATTTTACTCCCATTTGCTTGGCGTACCAGTCAACAAGTGCCGCACACAAAACAAATATGGCGTGAACTCTCAGTGTGCAGTAAACATCCCGTTACTCCCACCAGCCGTCACATACGGAACAGGAGAAAAACGTAAACTAACAAGAATCTGAAAACCACCAGTTATATCGACTCATGAAACACAGAGTTAAATATTTCAACAGTTTATTTGTTGAATTTTGATGATTGTGGCTTACAGATAATAATTTAAAAAAAAAAAAAATTCTGTGTCTCAGAAAATTAGAATATTACATTTACTTGGTCTTTTATTTATTTCTGGTGGATTTTTTTGTGGTGCTTGTGTTGCTGTGTTGTCTTGTCTTTGTGTTAAAACAACAAAAAAGGATTATCTTATCTTAAAAAAGGATATTTTAAACGGAATTCTCAGGCTTCTGAAAGTCTCTTCATGTCTGTGCACTTGGTTGGGCCTATTTTGTATTTTATGTTATTTATGGTTTTGACTTTCTTAAAAGAGTGACAAAAAATATTGAATTTTTTCGTGATTATTTAATTATTTGTGATGGACTAATACATACATAGGTGTGACTGACAGGTGGATCAGCCAATCAGGAACACACGTGGTCTGCCCTATCCAAATAAATATGAAAAAGGGACAAAAATCACAAGAGACTGAAAAAACATGGAGGATTTCTGCAGAATCAAGAGGAGGTTTTGAGCAGATTTTGTTGAAAATGATTTTGTTTCACATTCATCACTGAAATGAACAGATCTGATTGGACGGTCGATTTTGAGCCTGGCTGGAGATGGGGCGGAGGGTGTGGTGACCAGACTCATGTCAGTTTGTACAAAAAAACAGAGATATCAGTCTGGACTTGCCAGGAAAACAAACCAAAACAAAGATGGCTTCCAGAAATGCACTGCCTTGTTGCGGCTCATTTCGTTTTACATTTGATCCTCATCATTGGCACAATATCCATGTTCCGGCTTTTACTTATTTGCAAAACAACAATAACTCCGTGACTTAAATGTATCTCTTACATTTAAAACCTCTAAAACGTTTTTGAGGCTCAGAATTGGGACAATTTATGGAATTACAAGCCGGAAAAGTTTGCCTTGGGTCCAGAATACACACTACTGAGCGTGATTGACAAATGGATCAGCCAATCAGGGACATGCACGGTCTGTCCATATCAGAAAAAAAAACAAAGGAAGAGAGGCGACTTATGACATCATGAGAACAGGTCAGTTCAAAGCATCAGGTCCGAGCGGTGATAAGGTGAAATCAGGACTGGAGCGCGGTGTTCTGAAGCAGCAAAAACGACAGAAGCAGAGCCAGGTGCCTTCAGACCAACTGGGATCAAAGAGCTTATCTGCTCTCCTCCTGCACCAAGGACATTGTGGAACATTTTTCGGGTAATAGTTAAGATCACAGTTGTGGTTTTGGATATGTGCTCATTTTAAATTTTGATTTCAAATAAAAAGAACAGAAAAATGCACAGTATTGTTCTAGAGAAGGTCATATTTATTAAAACGTGTGGTTGATTTTTCACATTTTGTGCTGTATTTCTACCACAACATCTACAGATATTTTTGATGGACGGCCCTGTATTGTCAGGATATTCTAATCAGGATAATAAAAAAAATAACAAAAACGTTCTTGTATCATTCAAGAACGAAATCTGTAACTTCTTTTTTTCTTCTAAGAATTTGGTCCTTCCTTTTTCTGTCTGTTGTTGTTTCTCAGTCATTGTAGTTTGTTTTTTCCCCCTTTACTTATTTATTTTGACGCGAATGGAGCACTTGTCTCTCTGATTGGCTAATCCACCTGTCAATCGTGTCCTCTGGAATCGGCGTCACAGGATACAGCTTCACACACGCTTGTTTTTGTAACGTTCTGTCAAAGAGAAACTGAACGTAATGAACTAATATTTAATAATGTTCGATTCTAAATTATTATTGTTTTAGCCATTATCTATTATCTTGTTTTATTGCATGTTCCATTTTCCTGCTGTTCTTGAACTGTGCGTTGCAACACTGGAATTTCCCCACTGTGGGACTAATAAAGGCATATCTTATCTTATCACTTAGTAATGAATTAAAACTGAAAACTGTGTTTAACATGCAGTTCCTCTTTCAGACAGAGGAGGCGTGGTCCTGACATCCCTGGTGGACTTTTACCTGGAGACCTTTTCTTCTCAGGCTGTTTCTCTCCTGTCCACCGTCAGGGAGCAACTGCACAAGGTAAACGCACCCGTGTCCCTCAGCCTATCAGAGAAGAGCGGCGAAAAGTTGTACTGTGTAGCTTTTCCGCTGGCGGGTCCCGCAAATGCTTTTCTCCATGGACATCTTTGTTAGAAATGTTTCCCAGTGTGGCTTTAAAGCTTTCTATCTTCACAGAGACCAAACCAGGCCAAGTCACAGGTCAGATCTGTGGAGAGGCGACCCCACTCACAGTCAGAATGTCTGTTTTTCTAGGGATTTTTGAGCTTTAAAACCACCTGTAATTGAATAAATGTAAAGTAGAGCTGTTTAAAGTCATATTGTGGAACATTGCAGACAGAGCAGGTGACATCTCCATAGAAACACAAAGGTGATGGACCCCCCCAACCAAAAAGTTACATAATATTACGTGAAATTGACTCTTTTGAACTTTAAGTCATGTTCTAATGTTGTTTCCTCCTCAAAAACAGACCTGGAGTTATGTTTTGTTTCATTCACATGTTTGAGTAACACTTTATTTTCAATCTCAAGCTCAAAACGCTCTGTTCCACCTTGTGATGTCATGAAGTGGTAGTTTTCAAGTGAACAGCTCCTTTTCCCTTTATTTCAGTAGAAATTGGCGATTCCAGGGCCGAAATTATCCAAATGATTCCGGTGAATGACTGTGTATGAGTTTAAAAACACAGTGGAGCGCTTGCAGTAACACATTTTCACAACTTTTAGAGGCCAGAGCGAAGTTTATGACAGAGTATAGCCAACAACAATACACTTCCTGTTTCGCGGACAATAAAACGCTCTATAACCAGTGATAGGCGTAGGATTTGATCGTGTTTCGTTGCCATTTTCATACAAATAAATTAAAAAAAGTCTGCCATTCGCTGGTGTGATCTGCAGCCCACAGCACGAGGCGTTTTGTTGTGATGGACAAACTTTATTGATTCACAAGGGAAATTATTTGGACACAGCCACACATCACAATATATTATAACAACAAAGAGAACAAATATAAATAGTAATAATAAATTCTAAAAATAAGTAGCAAGAGACTGGTCAGGTGGCTTGCTTCTTTTATTACGTTGTTTTAACTCAATATTGCAATTTAAAATGTCCAAAATATAACAATGATCCACAGATGTTATAGATTATAATTATACAGCAAACACAAGCACCATATTTCTTCTTTTAACTTTTTTAACGCTGATGTCTACTGTTCACACCTGCCCTGTTTTCGAAGGCGCTGCTGGAGAAGCTCAATGATGCGCTGAGTAAATCTGCAACGCGATTGGCCGCCCTGACGCTGCTGGGTCACCTGACCAGGAAGCAGCCCTCGTGGGTGCACCTGGTCACACGCTGCCCCCTGCTGGCCTCCCTGCTGCGCTGCCTTAAGGTCTGTCTGCACAACCACCTCACAACCTCCTCCAGACCAGACGACATTCTCCTGGTGACGGGTTTAATGGACTTTTTTGTTTTGTTTTGTTTTGTTGAGTATTTTAATGATATGATAGATTAAAAATGGGGCGTTACAGTTTTATGGGGGTATTCGTCAAGTTAACTTTTATTGTTTCGAAAATGCTGTGTTCGCCAAAAACTAAGTATTAAAAGTGCATTGTTTAACTTTTCTGTTGGAGGGTCCATCAAATGCTTTTCTCCATGGAGATGTTATTGCTTTGTCTGGAATGTTTCACAGTGTGGCATTAAAACTTTCTATCTTCAGATGAGAACCATTAGGAAACAGCCTCTGTCCTCCTTGCTTCTGCCTTGGCGTCTCGGCTCTTTGCTGTGAAATTTTACACTGCGAATTTTACGCTCTGAATTTTGACTGTTGAATTTGAGGCTTGAAAATATCTGTGCTGAATATTTAAGAGGTGAAATTTTCACTGAATTTGAAACATATTGAAAATGTACACTTAAAATTTCAGCAACTAAAATTCAGAATAAAAATAATTCAAAAAAATTTTTCAGAGTTAAAAAATTTAAAGTGAGAAATTCAATGGCGTTTAAAATTCAAAATGTAATGGAACGGATCTATAAAACGATGCCACATCGCAGCCACCACCCTTGGCGGGATTTAATCCACACACTTAGTTGTGGGCAGCTGACCTAAAACAAATCGCAAATGCTTTACTGGAGCAGAGAAGAGCAGTTTAAATCTTTGGGACTTCATTGTTCTTCAGGTGGGCACCTCCTTTCACCAGTGTTTTGTGAATTTGCCCACGACACCTCAGGGGGCTTGACGGCAGAACCAGCATCCTGGAACCACCTCCTCCGTCCCTCTGATCTTCTCCACTCAACTCTATGCTCCCTTTCATCTGCCAGCTTGGTTGGACCATTGCTCGTTCCTCTTAAGCCAAAGCCGTCTTGATGCGGTTTCTGCCCACTTAGTGATGTTCCCAATAAGCGTCTCACGGGCAGAACCTCTCACTCCAAGGGCCCCAAGCGCTTTCCGCAACGACTGCCCTGGGAAACCCCGACAACCCATTTCCACCAGCAGGTTCCAACCTTTCCAGTCCTTCAGCTGGATTTCAAAGACCAAGGACTGATACTTCCCTTGCTTTCGCTCATGTGCCTCCTCAATCCTTTCCTCCCAGGGTATAGTTAATTCCACAAGAGCCACGTGTTTGGTTTCTTTTGACCAAATTACAGTATTGGGCTGGAGGCTGGTTTCAACAACCTCTGCTGGGAATTTAAGCTGTCTTCCAAGATCTACTCTCATGTCCCAATCATCTACAGACGTGAAAATCCCCATGGTGCCAGTGTCTTTCCTGGCCACGTCCCCTAGTCTAAGGAAAGGAACAAATTATCTTCCATTAGTGCCTTGCACCAGTGATGTGCGTAGACCTAAACATGTTCTGATAGTCCCCAGCCCACCTGTATCTATGACACAGCAGGTGGAAAGCTTACGTGGAGTTGTTGCTTTGGTTGTCACTTGCTAAAACACAAAATATTTCCTAGCTGATCCTACCTGCTGACTAAAGGAGTACAGTCTGGTGACTCAAGATGCTTTGGACAAAGAACAAAGTGAACTCCTGTTTATTGTTCAGGTTAAAGAAAATGTCACAGCAATAACTTTGGTGTACCTTTCATTCAGACTGATGGTGACGCTGTAGTCCTGTCCACTGGAGTCCTGGTGCTGGTGACTCTATTACCCATGATCCCTCAGTGCGGGAAGCAGCTCGTCTACGATTTCTTTGATGTGTTTGGGCGGCTGGCCTCGTGGAGCCTCAGAAACCCAGGTAAAATACAGGTCAGATCTATGCAGTACTGTCTGGTCACCGCTCCCTCCGCCACGTCTGGAGCCAGAACCAAACAGGATCGCCCAATCAGATCAGTTTATTTCAGTGATGCAGGTGAAACCAAAGAGCTCATTGGTCGTTCATTATGTTGAACAAAATCACATTTCTCTGACCTCAGATTAAGAGGAGAGTTTAATGCTTCAAGGATTAGATCAGAATTGTTTTTTTATATAATAATCCAGCCAATGGTGAATACATTTTTATTTTATATACGTTTATATTTTTTATTTATTTTATAAAACGTGTATTCTTCTTTGGCCATTTTGATTTAATTACCAATTGGAATTATTGCTTCCGTAACATCATTTGTTTAGGATTTTTTAATCTCGTGTTTTAAAGATAGATCTGTAATTAGATTGTTCAATCCGACTATTTTATTCTCACCACCACAACTATGTTACTGCAGCCTGCCAGAGAGCACAGGTGAGCCTGAACAAGAGCCAGGTGAGGGGCCAGGTGAGGGGCCAGGTGAGGGGCCAGGTGAGGGACCAGGTGAGGGACCAGGTGAGGGACCAGGTGAGGGGCCAGGTGAGGACCAGGTGAGGACCAGGTGAGGACCAGGTGAGGACCAGGTGAGGGGTCTTCCAGCTCAGTTTTAAACCATAGGGATTCTATAATGTTGTGATATCTTGTGCCTGTAGAAGTTGTGTGTAGAATCCCTCAGTCGTCCAGGTAGAATCCATAGCAAAAGGAGAAATTTAATGTGTCAACTGGACAGAGTTTATTTGGTCGAATACGTTTCGCAGCTCATCCAAGCTGCTTCTTCAGTTCTGGTCAGATGCTGGTGGACACTGCTTTATATCTGCCTGAAGGGAGGAGCTTAATTACAATGAAAATGACTCTGAGACACACATATTTATTTACAGTTTCTGTTAGTCAGGTGAGTCTATTCATTATGGAGTGGGAGTGGGGGAGTAGTTAGCAGATCCATTCAGGGCCATGATGGTGTTTTCACACCTCTGGACCTGACCTGGCTAGTCCCATTGTTTTCCCAGTTTGTTTTGATTTAGGTTTGAGGATAGAGTTATAGATGGAGACAAATGATGTCTGAGACCCCCATTTCTGTTCAAGGAAGGATTCTCTTTCTTGACAAAAATAGCTTCTTTAACTCCTCCTCTCAAACCAGTTCTTTTCTCTGGCCAAGATCTGGACCTCACTGTCCTCAAAGGAGTGGCCCGTGGCTTTTAGGTGGCGATGTACGGCAGACTGAGGTCCTTTTAGGTGGAGATGTACGGCAGACTGAGGTCCTTTTAGGTGGAGATGTACGGCAGACTGAGGTCCTTTTAGGTGGAGATGTACGGCAGACTGAGGTCCTTTTAGGTGGAGATGTACGGCAGACTGAGGTCCTTTTAGGTGGAGATGTACAGCAGATTGCGGCCCACCCTGGTTTTCCCGTCTGTGTTGATACATCCTTTTGTGAAGTGGCTGTTTTGTTTCTCCAGTGTAGCGCCCCCTGCAATCTTCACTACACTGAATGGAGTAGACCACATTGCTTTGTTTGTGGCTCGGTGTTTTGTCCTTAGGATGGACCAGTTTTTGTCTTAAAGTGTTTGTGGGTTTGAAATAGACTGGGATTTCATGTTGTCTGAAGATCCTCTGTAGTTTTTCAGAAACACCAGCCAGGTAAGGAATAGTTACACCCTTTCTCCTGGGCTCTGGTTCTCTGTTGTCCTGTTTCTTTGCTCTCTTCGTTTTATTGAAAGCCCATTTAGGATCTCCACAAACGGAGAGGGCTTTCTCCACGTGTTGGAACCACTTGGGCCCTGTGTTGTAATGTCCGAATGAGAAAAGAACTGGTTTGAGAGGAGGAGTTAAAGAGGCTATTTTTGTCAAGAAAGAGAATCCTTCCTTGAACAGAAATGGGGGTCTCAGACATCATTTGTCTCCCATCTATAACTCTATCCTCAAACCTAAATCAAAACAAACAGAGAAAACAATGGGACTAGCCAGGACATGTCCAGAGGTGTGAAAACACCATCATGGCCCTGAATGGTTCTGCTAACTACTCCCCCACTCCCACTCCATATTGAATAGACTCACCTGACTAACAGAAACTGTAAATAAACATGTGTTGTCTCAGAGTACCGTAATTTCCGGACTATTGAGCGCACCTGAATATAAGCCGCATCAACTAAATTTTCAAAGAATTTTATTTTTGTACATATATAGGCCGCACCTGTCTATAAGCCGCAGGTGTCCACGTCTTCAAGAAGTTTTCAAGTTCCGAGCATCTGCTTGTATTGCCTCTAAAGCTTTTGTCGTCTTTTTGCATTGAGTCAGTTCGTCACGCTGCCGTCGCCAGCGTCTCACCATCGACTCATCGATGCCGCGCTCACGTGCAGCAGCTCTGTTTCCTTTGACAGTCAGATCAATTGTCTTTAACTTCAAAGCTGCATCATATGCATTTCTTCGTCTGTTTTCCATGAGGAGGGTGTATGCATGAAGCACAAAATAACTGTTCAAAACAAAATCAAACGAGCATCTTCCTCAGCACATCATCTCTTCACCTGTCTGTCTCGCTCTTGCGCCCCGTCACTTGGCGCTCTACAGCGCATGTCTCGAGCAGAAAGAGCCGCTGTCCTGTCTTGTATCATGTCAGTGTCTTGTATCATGTCAGTGTCTTGTATCATGTCAGTGTCTTGTATCATGTCAGTGTCTTGTAGGATTTCAACAGGATTTGAGGCTCTCCCGGGGGTCGGGGTTAGTTGTATCGATCATGTATGAGCGGATGTCCAGCTACTGAAGTTTGAGACGTTTCGTCTTGTCATTTACGCCTCACCTGCATTTAACACATACGGGTCATTAAGACGTATCCCACTCACTAATGTTCATTTAGCAGCAGAACTTATTTTATCACGCAGCGATAAACTGTTTTAGTGCTGACAACAGCGCTAGCGAGTGTTCTAACTAACCCTAACCCATGTTCACCGCACAGACAGCGGCGCTTTCTGCACTCAAGCTGCGCGCGCATCTGCTGTGTTCATAGACGAATAATCCGTCCATATATTAGCCGCATCGGTGTATAAGCCGCAGGGTTCAAAGTGTGAGAAAAAAGTAGCGGCTTATAGTCCGGAAAATATGGTAATTTTCATTGTAATTAAGCTCCTCCCTTCAGGCAGATATAAAGCAGTGTCCGCCAGCATCTGACCAGAACTGAAGAAGCAGCTCGGATGAGCTGCGAAACGTATTCGACCAAATAAACTCTGTCCAGTTGACAAATTAAATTTCTCCTTTTGCTGTGCCTGTAGAAGGTAATTGGTCCTGTTGTTATATTTTGCAGCTCAGGTGCCTGTGTTGCAGCTGCTCCACCTGCAGGGGGCGCTGTACTCTCTCTTCCACAGACTCTACGGCATGTTCCCTGTAAACTTCCTGTCCTACCTGCGGCTGCACTACAGCATGAAGGAGAACATGGACACCTTCCACCGAGTCGTGAAGGTCTGAGCACCAGAGAGAGAGCTTCTGGTGTTAAAATAAAACAGAATCAGTTTCAGCAGAAAATATTTATGTTACTGCTGTTTACTGTGTTACTGTTAATTTGATCAGATTGATCAAAGTTTATTTGAGGGAAAGTTGATGTATGTTTGTTTCAGCCGATTCATGTGAACGGCACAGGTCGATACTGATATGTGTTTGTTTTAGCCCATGTTGGATCACGTCAGAGTGCACCCAGAACTGGTCACAGGAACTCAGGACCAAGAGCTGGACCCCACCAGGTAATGCTCTGCTCTTCTTACCTGTTCGGTCCACCTGCCCTCAGTGTTTGCTCTGGAACCAGTGACAGACGGTTTAAATGTTGCTCTCAGCTGGATATTACTATCATATATTGCTGTTGTGAGTCTGTCATGAGCTCCACCCTAGCTACTCTCGCTCTGACTAAGTGTGGTCCTTGGTCCTTTTTCTCCCGTGGGAGAAAAGAGTTCCAGCGCTTGGTGGGCAGCAGCATCATGGGATGTCCCTAGATGCTGAGGCTAATTCCACCACACTCTGAGCTCAGGGCGGCCATGTTCTGTCCTGTGTAGAAGTTGACCTGTGTGTTTTCTCCAGATGGAGGCGTTTTGAGGTCCACGACATCGTGATGGAATGTTCTCGTCTGTCCTTGGACCCTCTGGAAGCGTCCAGTGAAGACCTGCTGTACTGCTCCTCCTCCCTCCCCCCTCTGCCCTCTGTGCCCCCTCTGCCCGTCACTGAGGGGGAGAGCAGCCCTCACACGTCACTGCAGGTATTGGACTGTGATTGTGCCTGTGAACACCTGGGCCTGGGCCTGGGCCTCGACACAGGTGTTCACAGGGCTTGATGGAAGAAAAGGACAGTATAACCATTTATAAGGTTTACTTATTCTAGAATCTCTGCTGCAGTTTAATCAAACAAACATATTTATGATCTGAGAAGGAGAATTGTGAACTGAAGTGATAGAACCGAAAATCCCTGAACGGATCCTCTTGAATGAAATAACAAACCTTGGCCAGTTAATTTTGTCCATTTGCACCTCACAAATATGAACCCTGTGTCTGTGCTCAGGCTGTAGATCTGGACTGGAGCCCCTCGTCCCACTGTGGCATGTCCACACCTCCACCTGAAAGACACGCCCCCTCCACACCAGGCCCCACCTCATCGACCCCAGGCCCCGCCCATTTGACTCCAGGCCCCGCCCCCTCCACGCCAGGCCCCGCCCCCTCGACTCCAGGTAATCACATAATCCCGTTTTTACTTGAGATCAGTGTTTATCTAATGCCGCTCATTTAACACTGGCTCTTGGCAGTGACATCACCCTTCCCGGTTTCCGTCCCTGTAGCTCCGCCCCCTGAGCTCTCACCCGTCTCCTGCGACCTCCAGGTTAAATTATTTCCTCTTTCATCGAGAACGTGCAGACTTTGCAAACTCTTGTATGATATGAATGAACTCTGAATGTTTTTTCCCAGCAGCAGCACAAGCAGCCAATCACAGATCAGGATGGACAGAGTGATGTCATGAAGCCCCGCCCCCCAACACATGACCACAGCCGCCCCGCCCACTCTGTTCCTGACCAATCATATGAGGCGCTTTTTGAACTGGCTCTGCCTCGAGCTGCGCCGCTGTTTGTGGCCAAAAAAACAAAGGTTAGTCAGTATTTTATTCATTTAAAGTGCGTTTGACAGATTCAGATGTTTTTTAATCATCTCTTGGTTCGGTTGGATAACACCTGTGGTAAATGGCAAAAGGAGAAATTCAATTTGTCAACTCATCCAAGCTGCTTCTTCAGTTCTGAACTCAAACTTTTGTCCAGTTGACAAATTGAATTTCTCCTTTTTGCCATGTATTCTACCTGGACGACTGAGGGATTCTACACACCTGTGGTAAATATTTATCAGAGTTTTATATCAGTTAAGAGGCAGTTTGTGAAGAAAAGTGGAAACTAGAAAGCTGGAAAACACAGGAAGTAGCTGTGAGTTCTGAAACAATCCCTCATTTCTCTTTCCTCTCTTCCTTCTACTTGATTCCTCGTCTTGATCCTCCATTTTTCAGCTATGAATCAAATGTGTCATATTAAGGGTTTTCCCAAAGAAAACCACAGAGTGAAGGAGTAAACCTGAGGGAGGCTTCAGGAGCAGAGAACATCAGAGAAAAGAATCAAACTTTCTTGACCCGTGTCTCATTTCGGGGTCTGCAGCCTCAAAGGCCGGTGCCTCAAAGGCTGTGAAGGCTGCAGCCTTCAAACCAGCCTCTGAGGACAGCATGGGCGTTGGCAAAATGGGACAGGTTCAGCCTACGGCGCGTGCGTCAACAGGTGTCTCTGATCTTACGTTAACACACCGTCGCCTAGCAACCGTTACAGCTGCTGACAAATCTATTCATTTGTGCTCACAAATTAGCAAAGTTGCGGTGAAATGGAGCCCGAAGTGCTTACAGTCATATTTATGGTTATATATTTGTTTTTACAAGAGGACTCAATTTATCGCCGTGCGGACTCCATTTTTTCCCGTAGAAGAAGTAGCGTGCAGTGCATGCTGGGAAATATAAGGCCTCGAAGGATACATTTTCACGTCCTTCGTTCACGGCCTGATCTCCATGGAAACGAGGCTGGTTTTCAGGCTGCATCCTCAGAGGCTACATGAAATGGGACAGGCCTTGTCGCGCCGGAAGTGACGTATGTGGCCTGAAAACCAGCCAGGCTGCAGACCCTGAAATGAGACAAGGGTATAGTCTCAGTGAGGAGTTTAGATCCTCTCTCCTCCCTGTGTCTCCTCTGTGGGCGGGACTTCCTCACCCATTTTCTGCAGAATCGAGGAGAGGAATCAAGGAGAAAGCGCCCATTTTTCAGACAGTTTAGTTATTTATTTATTTATTTATTTTTTTACCTATATCTAACCAGGAGGTCCCATTGTGATTCAGAGTCTCTTTTGCAACACAATCAATACAAAACATTCGCATCTCTCAAGAAAAACACACGTCACTGTCACTGCACTCTTTACTATTTTCTTAAACTTATCAAGTGACACCATAGATTCCAATTTAAGACCTCTCTGTGAATGATTCCCAGACTATGGAGCTGTAGGAAAAGGCAGATTTTCCAGATCAGTGAGGCACCGAGGAAGTTTTCCCAGTATGGCTTTGTAAATAAATATTAACCGCTGCTGTTTTCTGCGAATTGTTAGCGATGTCCAACCAACGAAACCATAAAGAGACACGTGATACACAGAGTCCAGTCTGTGCAGCGTGGAGGAGGAAGCATGAAATTTAGAGCTACTTTAAAGTCAATGTGCGTCTCAGTACGTGGAGTTAATCTGTGGAACGGATTCTCAGAAGAACTAAAAGTGTGTAGGAACCTGGTCCAGTTTAAAAAGCCATTTAAAAGAGAAACAGCGCGGAAAACCTGGATGAGAGACAGTGATGCCCTCGGCAGAGAGCTCGATGTCTAAAATAGAAACCAATCTTTTGTTTGAGTTTTTTAATTAGTGTTGTAATATGTTGAACCTTTTGTCATACCTCTGTGTTTCTCATATCTGTTGCATCTGTCCAACCTTCATCTGCATTTTAAGTCTCAAGTAGGGATGAACCTGGTCTGAGCCAATACAGATTCAGGACTGATCCAGGACAAAGATCACACTGAACCTGTTCTGTGTGGCCTGCAGGAGGCGCTGCAGAGAGCAGAGCTGGACCACAGTCCTGTGTCTCCTCTGGAACTTTTGGACCAACTGAAACCTGTCCAAGACCTGCTGATCCTGCAGGGAGACCACGCCCACCAGCAGCTGCTCAGGTCAGTGTAGACGAGGCCTGCTCTGATAATAACATTATAAAATCATATACACTACCAGGCAAAGGTTTGGACACACTCAGTGTTTTTTTCTTTATGTTTACTACTGTTTACATTTTAGATGCAGAAGGCACAGAATATATGAAGCAAGACACATGGAGTTATGGAGCAGAGAAAGAAAATGTTGAAGCAAAACTGACTCCTGTGAACTTTAAGTCGTGTTTTTATGTTGTTTCCTCCTCAAAAACAGACCTGGAGTTGTGTTTGTTTCATTCACATGTTTGAGGAACTCTTTATTATTAGTCCGTCTACATCTCCAAAGCTCCAAACGCTCTGTTCCACTTTGTGATGTCATGAAGTGGTAGTTTTCAAGTGAACAGCTCCTTTTACCTTTAGTTCAGTCGAGATCGGCAACTCCAGAGCTGAAATGATCCAAATGATTCTAGTGAAGGTGTGTGGAGTTAAAAACACAGTGGAACACTTCCTGTATTACCACATGATGACATCACAAGGTGGAACAAGGTGTTTTCCGTTTGAGAGAAGAACTCAGAACTCTAAATCTGCAGGTTTGTGTGTTAAATATGTGAATGAAACAAAACACAACTCCAGGTGTTTGTGATGAGGAAACGACATTAGAACATCAGAAAACAGCGTAATATTGTCCCTTTAAATTAAACTAAATATTTGTTTTATATTTTTTATTCAGATTCCTCCAGTCTCCACCCTTTGCTTTGTGGACAGAGCTGTAAACCCTTGGCTTTGTCTCACTGAGCTTTATAATGAAGTCTCCTGAAATGGTTTCCACTTCACAGCTGGACAACGTCAGGGTCGAGAAATACCAAAAGTCCAAAGCAGTGCTCAAAACAAAGGGCGACCATTTAAAAAATTCTAAAATCTAAAAGGTTCTGAATTATTTTGACTACATTTTTTTCTTCTCTACATTCCATCTGTGTTCATTCATAGTTCTGGTGCCTTCAGTGAGAATCTACAGTGTAAAAGTCATGAAAATAAAAACAAAAACACTCGAAAGGCTGTTAATCTACGCCCAGAACTCACTCAGACCACAGTCACAGAGGGTTAAGGCTCAAGGGCACGAGGGCACAGAGGGTTAAGGCTCAAGGGCACGAGGGCACAGAGGGCTGGGGTAGAACCATCTCTTCTCTAGTTCATCTGTGTGTTTCAGATCGGCCATGAACAAGAGTTTGGACCGAAGCTCTACAGGTAAAATCCACAACACAAACACAAAACACGCTAAAGTTGCACTGTGTAACTTTTTGTTTGGGGGTCCATCACCTGCTTGTTTCTATGGATACGTCATTGTTCTGCCTGGAATGTTCCACAGTGTGACATTAAACAGCTCTACTTTACATTTGTTCAATTACAGGTGGTTTTAGAGCTCAAAAATACCTAGAAAAACAGACATTCTGACTGTGAGCGGGGTTGCCTCTCCACAGATCTGACCTGGAACTTGGTCTGGTTTGATCTCCATGACGATAGAAAGGTTTAATGCCATACTGTGGAACATTCCAGACAAAGCGATAACATCTCCATGGAGAAAAGTATTTGACGGACCCTCCACCAGAAAAGTTACACAGTGCAGCTTTAAAGGGCCCGTATTACACTAAAGTTCTAATGTCGTTTCCTTGTCACAAACAGACCTGGAATTGTGTTTTGTTTCATTCACACATGTTTAATACACAAACCCTGCAGATTGAGGTTCTTCTCTCAAACTAAAAAACACTCCACTGTGTTTTTAAACTCCACACACCTTCACTAGAATCATTTGGATCATTTTAGCCCTGGAATCCTCAATTTCTGCTGAACTAAAGGCAAAAGGAGCTTGAAAACTACCTCTTCATGACATCACAAGGTGGAGCAGAGCATTTTGAGCTTTGGAGATGTAGACAGACTAATAATAAAGAGTTACTCAAACATGTGAATGAAACAAAACACAACTCCAGGTCTGTTTTTGAGGAGGGAACAACATTAGAACATTAGGACCTTTTAATAAAGACCCAGCCTCATTATATTTACACGGCTCTTCTCCAGGCCCCGCCCCTCTGGCCCCCTCCATAGCGCCCCCTGCAGTGTCGGTGGAGGAGCTGAGCATTGAGCTGCTGCTGGTTCAGAATCAGCTCCAGTTTGAGAGGTTTAAGAGACAACAACACGCCATGAGAAACCGGAGGCTTCTGAGGAGAGTGATCCAGACGACGGCCCTGGAGGAGCAGCTCAACGCGATGGTGAGGCCAGAGCTCGTTTTAAAGTGTGGCTCCTCATTTTACTAAAACACAGTTAAGATCTTTATATTTAAGGTTTTACTAAAGAAATTACAATGTGTTTCCCAGTTTGGCGGTTTTTTAGGTTTCAGATTTTACTTCCTAGTTCACTGGGCCTAAACTCCTCTAATGTTCACAGAAATTATGACTTGACAAATAAAAAGATACCTTAATTTTTGTCTAATTCATGTTTAAAATATCAGAATTATTTGTTTCTTTTGTGTAAATTGTGCCGAACTTTTGGACAGAATTCTCCCAGTGTGATGTTATCAGTGTGGGACTCGCTAAAATAAAACTCTCTACCTCCTGTAATCGGGGAAAATGGAGCTTCACTCTAGACCGAGGAAATGAGGAAGTACATATGTCTCGAACGGACAAATGTCTTTTTTTTTAAGATTAAACCAAACATGACACAATTGAAGAACGACCTGAAATTTTTGTTCGCTCATTGGGCCTAATTGAGAGAAAAGAGGCTGTTTTTTTTTTTGTTTTTTTTTTTTAAATTACATGGAATTATTATTTCCATGTAAACTCGAGGGAGAATAATTTAATTCCGAACTATTTAATTCGGAACAATTAATTCGGAATTAAAAATCATCATGCTGTGAAGTTGGCTGTTGAGAGCAAAGCGTGCAGAGGAGAGAGTCCGATGGAGCAAAGGATTCAGGGTGGACTCCTGAAGTGAAAAGTCGTTTTTATTCTGACTCTGTCCTCCCTGTCCTGTCCCGTCCTGTCCTGTCCCGTCCCGTCCTGTCCTGTCCCGTCCTGTCCCGTCCCGTCCTGTCCTGTCCTGTAGAGGGCACAGCTGGGCGTGCTGGAGGCAGAGCTGCGTTTTCTCAAAGACAGTCTGGAGGTGGAGCAGAGGCGTTTCTCTGAGCTGAAGCTTCACTCCGAGACCACCACCTCCCAACTGCAGGCGCACATACAGGACCTGAGCTCCAGCCAGCAGGGGGCGCTGCAGGACAAGGCCCGCCTACAGGTAATGCACACGTCTACATCTACAGGTATTTGAGTCACTATTTGAACAAACCATGGTGGATGCATTCTCCTTTCTGCTGTGATTATTATTATTATTATTATTATTATTATCATTATTATTATTATTATTATTATAAACAGTAATAAAGTGGTCATTATCCCCGTGCGTTCCTCCACATCGGCGTTCTCTCGTGTTCCCAGAGCGAGCTGCTGCAGTGTCAGACGCGCCTGAAGGAGCAGGAGGCGGAGCTTCAGAGAGCCAATCACAAGGCAGATAACGCCCAGCACCAGCTGTCACAACTGTCACTCAAAGTCAGAGCTACTACAACTATTACTACTACTACTATTACTACTTCTACTGCTAGTACTACTACAACTCATATTAATACGGTGTTACCTCTGTGTGTGTACCTGTGTGTTACCTGTGTGTGTGTTACCTGTGTGTGTACCTCTGTGTGTGTTACCTCTGTGTGTGTACCTGTGTGTGTTACCTGTGTGTGTGTGTTACCTGTGTGTGTGTGTACCTGTGTGTGTGTGTACCTGTGTGTGTACCTGTGTGTACCTGTGTGTTACCTGTGTGTGTACCTGTGTGTGTGTTACCTCTGTGTGTGTACCTGTGTGTGTTACCTGTGTGTGTTACCTGTGTGTGTGTGTACCTGTGTGTGTGTACCTGTGTGTGTGTGTACCTGTGTGTGTTACCTGTGTGTGTGTGTACCTGTGTGTGTGTGTTACCTGTGTGTGTGTACCTGTGTGTGTGTGTTACCTGTGTGTGTTACCTGTGTGTGTGTGTGTACCTGTGTGTGTGTGTTACCTGTGTGTGTTACCTGTGTGTGTTACCTGTGTGTGTGTGTGTACCTGTGTGTGTGTGTGTTACCTGTGTGTGTGTTACCTGTGTGTGTGTGTTACCTGTGTGTGTTACCTGTGTGTGTGTGTACCTGTGTGTGTGTGTTACCTGTGTGTGTGTACCTGTGTGTGTGTGTGTGTTACCTGTGTGTGTTACCTGTGTGTGTGTGTGTACCTGTGTGTGTGTGTTACCTGTGTGTGTTACCTGTGTGTGTGTGTTACCTGTGTGTGTGTTACCTGTGCAGGTGAGCAGTGGGGAGGAGCTCCAGCAGCACCTGTTCCTCATGAACCAACAGCTGCTCCTCCTGCGAGAATCCAACCGAACCCTGAGCCAGGCCCTGAGCGCCAGAGGGAGCGGCTCTGACACGGTACAGCGCCCCCTACAGGACACACACCACACACAACGCACACCACACACACGACGCACAACACACACCACACACACCACACACACCTCTGTCATCAGGCTAATGGAGAAAAACCACATTCACATGCACCTTAAAACCCACCGTATAAGATTTCAGCTGAAAAATAAACCCTTCATATTTTCATATACCCTGAAAAACAGACGTCCCTGTACAGAGCAGAGGTGCCTCTTCACAGATGTGTTATATATGAGCGATAACGGACCTGGACTATAAAATAATACTCCTGATTTTCATTTTGGATTTGATACATTTTTGATACAGCGCTCATGTGACTGTGACTGACAGGAGGCGTTGCTGCTGCAGGGGATTGTGGGTAATGAAGTCCAGCAGCTGAAGGAGAGTGAGGTTCAGCTGAAGCAGGCCCTGGATTCAGCCAACGACAGACTGGAGGAACTGGAGACCCAAGTGGCCCTCAAAGACCAGCTGATCCTGGACCAGAAGAGACTCCTGGAGGACTGCAAGGCTCTGAGCAGGTCAGGGGACAAGAAACTTTAGACCAGTGGTTTAGTCCTGTTTTAGTCCTAGTTTAGTCCTGGTTTAATCCCTTTTCCCCTCAGGTCCTGCCTCTTGATTCTTGGTTTAGTCCTGGTTTAGTTCTTCTTGGTTTAGTCCTGGTTTAGTTCTGTTTAGTCCTGCTTTAGTCCTGGTTTAGTCCCGTTGTAGTCCTGGTTTAGTCCTGTTGTAGGCCTGGATTAGTTCTGATTTATTCCTGGTTTAGTCCTGTTTTAGTCCTGTTTTAGTCCTGGTTTAGTCCTGTTTTAGTCCTGGTTTAGTCCTGGTTTATTCCTGTTTTAGTCCTGGTTTAGTCCTGGTTTATTCCTGTTTTAGTCCTGGTTTAACCCCTTTTCCCCTCAGGTCCCAGCTGTCTGCGTCTGAATCTCGGTGTGTGGCTCTCAGGTCCATCACTCAGAGCCTCCAGACGGAGCTCCTTCATCTCTACAGCCAGATCCAACTCCGGTCCAATCAGGGCCAAGACCAGGATCACAACCAGGACTGGGGCTACAGCAGGTCTGTGTGCTCATAGTCTGAAAAGCACTAAATATTTAACTCACTAAATATTTGGATATTTTCATTTCAACATCATTTGTGTGTCCTCCGCAGGCCCCGTCCCTCGGCTTCTGTCAACATTGCGAACAGCGCGAACACCAAACTGCAGCCTCTGTACTCTCCTCCCGTCGAGTCGCCACTAACCATCGGCTCCTTCCTCGAACGGGAAGCACGGCGATTGTTTGGACCGGCCAATCAGAGCCCCGAGATGGAAGAAACAACCAGTCACAGCCCAGAGGAGGTAGAGAGCCATGTCGAGTTTGAGTCAGAAGAATCCAATCACAGCGTGGAATCCGAGGGAGCAGCCAGTGACAGTCCAGAGCAGGCGGGACAAAGGGAGCAGGACGCGAAACCAAAAGGAAAAGACCGCCACAGTCAAGAGCAACCAGCACTTCCTATCCTAGAGCCCGCAGCCAATCACGGCTCAGAGGAGGCGGTGCTAGAGGAGGAAGCAGAGGAAGTGCAAGAAGAAATGCTACTGGCTGCAAGTCCCCCAAACCAGCCTCAGAACTGGGCTGGGGTCGGTCGAAACAGCAGACCAGGACCCGCCCACGGTGACCTCACACTGGCAGTTCGACAGCGCAGACTGGAGCTCAGTCTCATGGACTACAACGAGACCGGACTGGACTCCTGACCAGGATCTGGGTCGGTTTAGATCAGGGAGTCCAAAGGGATTCAACTGAGATGTTGAATGGCTGGTACAGATCAGGAAAAGGAAGGAAATCTGGGACTAAAACAGGACTCAGGTCTCAACCAAGTCTAAACATTGACAACACTAGGAATAAATCAGGTCTAAACCTGGACTAAACCAGATTTAAACCAGGACTAACTAAACCTGCTGCTAAGTTACGTGAAAAGTGCCTTAAACTCCTCTTTTGTCTCAAGGAAACCAAAGCCTTTGAATGAACCGGGTATTTCAAATGTCAGCACGACTTTATGATGAACTGTATTCTGTAACATTTCCTCTTACCCTCGGGTTAAAGTGCACTTGCCCTTTGACCCTGAAGTGAAGGCAGCACACAAACGCCCACAAACATTCTTCAAACACATTCTAGTCCAGGTCTGATTATGATGAAGAGACAATGTTATGCATAGTTTAAATAGTAAAACAATTTGCACAGAATGTCTCTTATGGAGGATGTAGGGATCATTTAAGCTCACATAATACTGACATTTTTTTGTCCACCTAAAACAAAAAGGGAAAGATAACAGAGCGAACGATAATTGAAAAATTAAAATAAATCTTACAAAAATGTCCAATCATAAAAGGAACCTCAGTGTTATTTGTTGGAATTTTGGTCTCTTTATTTTTAGCCAAAATCCAGTTCATTTTGGATGTTTACACTGTTTACCGCGGCTCACTGCGTCCTGCTGTTTCCAGCTGCAGTCGTTAATTTTCACTGCCCCATGTGAAACTGTGAAAATAAAAAGAACTCCACTTGAGCACGAGTCTGGTGATTTACATTTGTTTTTATTATTTGTTAGAGTTGCTGAAGTCCTTCTCTGTCCTGGGCGTCCTCTGGGTGTTGGGACCATGAGTGTTACTGCCCCCTGCTGGACGTGCAGGGGTCTGTCCCACCTGCTGCTGTCAGTCTTCAGAATGTTTTCTGCATGTTCTTATTCTGTTTTATAGTGAACACTGCAGTATGATGCTCATCACAGACTCTAGACACTCACATACCCACAATGCATTACTGCGCATCCCATTTAGAACATTTTAGTGCAGAGGCCCGTCTCCCCTGGGGGGCGCTAAAGAGCCACTGGGGAGATGCGACACAGGTGAAGACAAAATAACGGTCCACATCTGTCCACTGCAGCAGTAGTGATATCTGTAATTGTGCGTGCGTATTAGCTGTAAAATGCATCGTTTTCTGATTCCATCTCAGCAGAAATCAGCAGCAAGGGAGGAGACAGAACCCACCAAAAAACCGTAGGAAATCTGATCCTGATTATTTAAAGTTTGGTTTCACCTGGTCGGGTTCTGAGTCTGCACCTCTGCCACAGTGTGTGGTCTGCAAAGAGGTGTGTGTGAATGAAGCATGAGTCCATGAAAACTTCAGTGACACTGACACAAAGCACGAGAATTTAGTGAAAG
>CM057089.1:33426846-33741846 GCA_029959045.1 Taenioides sp. WSHXM2023
AGTCTTGTCGCCTACAGAAAATTGAACAAATAATTTACTTCAAATACAAAAATATGTTGCATAACGTCAGTGAATTAAGTAGTGGTGCTGTGAGATCCATATTTAATATCTTGTATGACTTCCATGAGCTTGAAGGACTGCATCCATGCGGTTCGACAATGATTCATACAATTTGTTGATGAAGTCATCAGGAATAGCAAAGAAAGCAGTCTTACATGCCTCCCAGAGTTCATCAAGATTCTTTGGTTTTGCCTTCCATGCTTCCTCTTTCATTCTACCCCAGACATGCTCAATGATGTTCATGTCTGGTGACTGGGCTGGCCAGTCCTGGAGCACCTTGATCTTCTTTGCCTTGAGGAACTTTGATGTAGAGATAGAAGTATGCGATGGAGCACCATCCTGCTGCAAAATTTGACCCCTTTTATGGTTGGGAATGTAAGAGGTAGCTAATACTTCTTGATATTTTAGGCTATTGATATTGCCTTCCACCCTGCAAATGTCTTGCACACCCCCATACTGGATGTAACCCCAGACCATGATTTTTCCACCACCAAACTTAACTGTTTTCTGGGTGAATCTTGGATCCATGCGGGCTCCAGTAGGTCTCCTGCAATATTTGCGGCGGCTGTGCTGTAATTCAACCGAGGATTCATCTGAGAAATCCACCTTCTGCCACTTTTCCAGTGTCCATCCTTTTAGCAGGCTGTGGGCCTTGGCAAATGCCACACGGTTTTTTAATTGCCTTTTGTTTAGTGCTGGTTTCTGTGCACTGATTCGACCATGGAGGCCATTTCGAGACAGAATTCTACAAACTGTTCTGGTTGACACAGGGACTTGAGGTGACCAGGCCTGGTGGAGCTCTGCTGCAGTGGAAAAGGGGCTGGCTTTGGATCTTCGAATCAACAAACAGTCCTCCCGAGCAGTTGTCTTGCGGGTCTGCCGGACCTGGGCTTGTCAAAAACATCTCCAGTCTTTTCAGATCTTTTTCTTATTCTTTGTACTTGACGCTGAGACACATTGAAGGTGTCAGCCACCTCAGCAGTGGATCTGGTCTTCAGCCTCTTGATAATTAACGCTTTGGTCTCAGGGTGGATCTTAGGCATGTTGTCAGAGGTCAAGTTGCAGTTGATGTGAAGGTCTGGTGTGCTGGGGTTCTTTTTATACACACCCACTAATTGATTGATCAGTAACTGATCACAGGTGAGGCTGTAATCTAGGATTGGGTGCATCATATGACAAGGCGACAAGACTTTTGTCTTGCCAAAATCTGACCTTTCTGTGTTCATTAAATGATCAATCTTTCTTCAGTGAAGCAAATTTATTTTAGTATATTGAGCATAATTTGGGAGGGTTTTAGCTTTCATATGAGACATTTCTAAAACCAATCGATTAATTTAAAGTCAGGTTATAAGCTTTTGTTTCTACAAAATGGATAAGCGACAAGACTTTTGTCAGGGACTGTACTGCTAACTACTACTACTACTACTACAACTACTACTACTACTACAACTACTGCTAACTACTACTACTACTACTACAACTACTGCTAACTACTACTGATACTACTACAACTACTGCTAACTACTACTACTACAACTACTACTACTACTACAACTACTGCTAACTACTACTACTACTACTACTACTACTACTACAACTACTGCTAACTACTACTACTACAACTACTACTACTACTACAACTACTGCTAACTACTACTACTACTACTACTACTACTACTACTACTACTACTACAACTACTGCTAACTACTACTACTACTACAACTACTGCTAACTACTACTACTACTACAACTACTGCTAACTACTACTGATACTACTACAACTACTGCTAACTACTACTACTACAACTACTACTACTACTACAACTACTGCTAACTACTACTACTACTACTACTACTACTACTACTACTACTACAACTACTGCTAACTACTACTACTACTACTACAACTACTGCTAACTACTACTGATACTACTACAACTACTGCTAACTACTACTACTACAACTACTACTACTACTACAACTACTGCTAACTACTACTACTACTACTACTACTACTACAACTACTGCTAACTACTACTACTACAACTACTACTACTACTACAACTACTGCTAACTACTACTACTACTACTACTACTACTACTACTACTACTACTACAACTACTACTACTACTACTACTACAACTACTGCTAACTACTACTACTACTACAACTACTGCTAACTACTACTACTACTACAACTACTGCTAACTACTACTACTACTACAACTACTGCTAACTACTACTACTACTACAACTACTGCTAACTACTACTACTACTACAACTACTGCTAACTACTACTACTACAACTACTGCTAACTACTACAACTACTACTACTACAACTACTGCTAACTACTACTACTACTACTACTACTACTACTACTACTACTGCTAACTACTACTACTACTACTACTACAACTACTACTACTACTACTACTACAACAACTACTGCTAACTACTACTACTACTAACTACTACTACTACAACTACTACTACTACTACAACTACTGCTAACTACTACTACTGCTAACTACTACTACTACTACTTCTACAACTACAAATACTGCCTAAGTACTTTAATTTGCTTCATTGAGGAACTTTCTCCATCCATCAGCTGTTGTTGACTATTGACTATATTCCAAAAAAACATCTTTTTAATCTGTTTATGTCACCTCAGATTTACTTTATCCTTCAGGAATCTTGATTTCATAATAAATACATAAAATAAATCCATACATTTTGGATTTCACTGTTCATAGGTTCAGTGTTGATGAATAAATGTTAAATTGTGGTGTTCTTTTCTCACAATAATCGCGATACAAAAATCTGACATTGTGAGGTCTTTGCTTTCTGTTATGTCAGAGTCCAGCCGTAGTGTATTTACATTTATGCTTCATGAGGAGGGCTGTAATGCACAAAGTATTTTTAATTTGCAGTAAAATAATCCAAACTATTTCCATGCGCCCAGTTCTCGATAAACCGTGGTGCAGTGGGGAGTTTTTAAGTAGAGGTGCGCGATTCGTGACGTCGTCGATGTGCGGCGTCTTTCCGAAAATAAAAATCAATATTTTTCTGTTGAGTTGGTATTTTAAAGGAAAACCGAAGCAAAATCGAAATGCTCAACACGTGATAAGTTAAGTCTTCGTTCTAGTTTTGTTTTTTTAGCGGTGGGGCTCAGGTTGACGTCGTTCATGGCGGTCGTGTGGATGTTCGTGTGCGTCCCCTCGTGTCACAGGTCACTACAGGACAGTACTGGAGATATCACAAGCCTGTGTGGGTTGTTTTCACCATTGCCAGTACCTCCAGTTTGATATTTAAGCTGTAAACTATTTTATATTTGTTTTTTGTTTTTTTGTGATGGCGCTCTGAAGGGGGAGTGACTTCTTGGCTCTTGGCGAGGGCGGACACATTTTCTCTCCTCTCCTGCCCCTTATCTTTCCCTGCTTTGCTCTTTGTCTCGTCTGTCTAGTGTCTAGTGTTTTTCCTTGAGTGACTCTCTCCGCTCTGCTCTCCAAAACCAAATTAACTATGGATTTGATAAGTTGGTCTCTGAACGCAATTGACACTATTTTTTCAACAAGACAAGCAGGATCGGGCGACCCTGCGTGCCCTGCGGGAACCTACGCTGCCGGATACACGATGGACGGTTGGGACAAGTGGAGAGTTGTGTGTCTGTCAGCGCTTTCCGTAGAGGACATAGAGGATTTATACTTATTCGGAACCATGATTACAGGACTTTTGCTGATTGGATTAGGCGTGGCTCTGTCTTTCAAGAAAAACCGGAGTACCGAGGCAGCTGTTCAAAGCCCCATTTGGCTGCCCAGATTGATTGAAGCGATGGGCAAAGCTGCCGATAGTCAAACTGTGACTTTGAGCCGTATTATGGAAGGTTTGGCGGCCTGGCACCGCACTTTGGAAAACATCTCAGAGAGGTTAGCGGTCATGGACCGCAGACTGGATGGAACTTTGGCTCAAATTCGCAACAGGGGTAACATCTAGGAGAATTTTGGCGGCTCGGCATAGAGAGATGAGAAGACCTTGAGACCAATGGACAAACAGAGCAGTGTTGTAGAAATTGGACGCAGCTGCTGCTCTAAACCAAAACAACCCAATCTTATCTTTTGGCCTCCCCAAGCCGCACTGGTCCTGACCAAGGTCGGGCTGGTGTCAAATCGCCCTGAGATTACAGCGGAGGGAGCCTGGCCCCTCCCCAACCCCTCGCAGCTTCATACCCCTGACCGGGTGGGCGGGTCTGTCGCATCAGCACCGTCAGTGGCTGATGGATCCGGATGCTGCTCGCCTACGTTGGACTTCCTCCACACCCCTCTCCTCCCCTGTTGCTCGTCATGGAATGTTTGTTCTGTGTTTTGACGATGTTGCTGATGCTCGGAGGTGTTTTTTATTTGTGGACTCACTCCATCCGATGCCCCGTTAGGAGCATGGTCTGGGGGTCTGGGGGTCTGGGGGTCTGGGAGTGGTTCTCTTTTTTTTTTCTCCTCCCCCTGTCCTCATGTGATGCTGTCTTTTGTTTATTTCTACAGGAATTTCCCCACTGTGGGACTAATAAAGGCATATCTTATCTTATCTTATATTATCTTAACGCGGGGAGCAAACGGAGAGGAGACTCGGAGCATCAAAAATGAAACGTGAAGTGAAACTGTGAATACATTGTTTTTGGTGAATACAGCATTTTCAAAACAATAAAAGGAAGAAATAGAAACAGAAATAAAATCCCCGTTTTTAAATAAAATGGAGTTCACTTTTTTTGTGAAGTGAGTCGTCGAACGTGTCAGATGCACTTGTAGCAGCGGGGAAAGAGCTGAGTGAGAAATGAAACCATAAATAATGAAATAAACGCTGGTTAACGGTGTATGTTGTTTGCAGATGTCTCCAGAGGACAGCCTTTCTCTGAACATTTCCACTGAACCCATCTCAAACCAGGACTGGATCCGGATTCAGAGGAAGAGACCAGGATCTGCCCAGGACAAGTGGACTCTGGTCAGTATCTGTGTGTTGGTTTGTTCAGAACGGAGCTGCACCGTTCACTCCTGGGCTTCTTTTTAGAGTCAGTACAGTAGGAGTTGTATTGTGAGATGTGTTGACATGTTTTGGGTTCTTTTTAATGCACAAAACAAAACAAAATGAGTGTTTTTGGACCTGGCCGTGCTGTGGAGAACACTGTCAAATATTCTTGGTTCAAGGGATGATTAAAAAGTGCACTGTGAATAGAATCCTGATTTGAAATAATAAATCTATCTCAAATATAATTAAAATCACAATACTTTCTGAACAAAATACAGTTGCATTTTATTTAAAATTGTGCAGCCTTATAGCTTGGACCGACTGCAGTGCAAACAGCCACTTCAGCACCGTTTTTGCACAGCTTCACTCCTTTAGTGAAGTGGCTCTTTTTGTGTGTCAGTTTACAGCCTTTAGTTGTGTTGTATTTGACACATAAAGGCTGGTTTATAGCTGTTTTCTGCAGCTAAACCTGGAACAGTTTTCTTGAACATGTGACTCAGGCCTCTGCTCTGACTCTGTTTAAATCCAGACTCAAAACGCTTCTGTTCAGCTGCGTCTGACTGAAAGGTTTTCATTCTGCACTCTTCTCTCATTCTCTCTCATTTAGTTTGTCTTTCTTTTTTAATTTTATGATGCTTATTTATGTTTTGGTTTGTTTGTGTTGTGATTTTAATGTATTTCTTATTCTGTAAAGCTCTTTGAATAACTTTGTGTACGAATTGTGCTGTACAAATAAACTTGCCTTGACTTTATAGCTGTTATTGTTATAGTTTATAGTTCAATGTCAAATCAACATGGATGTGCTCCACAGTTCCCCGCTGCACCACACAGCCAATCAGAACGCTCTGACTCACCTGACAGCCAATCAGAACGCTCTGACTCACCTGACAGCCAATCAGAACGCTCTAACTCAGTTGACAGCCAATCAGAAAGCTCTGACTCACCTGACACAGAAATCACAGAAAAGCGTATGAGTCTAATGTGTTTGCGTCCTATTCCAAAAATGGTCTGGATTCCCACGATGCACCTGGACCCTGATGAGCTCCACAGAACCTGGTCGGATTCAGGACGTCAGCTTTTATCATTTAAATCTCCATGGAGACAAACAGACCCTCCAACAGAAACAGAGTCCCCCTTTAAACTGTAACTCCCCTGTTGAATTATTTCATTTTTGTTTGTGTTTGTTTAGAAAAAGCAGCGGCGTCTCCAACAAGAAGCAGCATCGCTCCATGAAAACCCCCAGGAAGTCACTCCTGAACTTCCTCCAGCAAAGGTCAGAGGTCACTGTGTTTCTCTGTGTGTTTTGGTCTGATGTAGTGCTTTTTGGATGGTCAGATTTGATTTCCACTTATTATATATTTATTCACTCCTTTCACTCATTTGTGGCAAGATGAATCGCAGGTAAATCAAAAACTTCACTTAGCAAATCGCAACGTTTTTTGAAGTACCACAAACAACAAACTGGACTTTTCGAAGCGTTTAACCGTGTTACAGTTGTTAACTTCTCATTTAATCTCTCACAGTTGTATTTGGAATGATTCGTGCATGTTTGAGTATCGCTAAGCTTTATTCTCCTTATTTAAGACGTCTTTGCTCTGATCGAGCCGCATTTTCATCTGCCAAAAGTGAACTTTGTCAAACGCTCCACGCCATGCTCTGATTGGTCCAAACGCCGTGCTCTGATTGGTCCAAACGCTCCACGCCGTGCTCTGATTGGTCCAAACGCTCCACGCCGTGCTCTGATTGGTCCAAACGCTCCACGCCGTGCTCTGATTGGTCCAAACGCCGTGCTCTGATTGGTCCAAACGCTCCACGCCGTGCTCTGATTGGTCCAAACGCTCCACGCCGTGCTCTGATTGGTCCAAACGCTCCACGCCGTGCTCTGATTGGTCCAAACGCCGTGCTCTGATTGGTCCAAACGCTCCACGCCGTGCTCTGATTGGTCCAAACGCTCCACGCCGTGCTCTGATTGGTCCAAACGCTCCACGCCGTGCTCTGATTGGTCCAAACGCCGTGCTCTGATTGGTCCAAACGCTCCACGCCGTGCTCTGATTGGTCCAAACGCTCCACGCCGTGCTCTGATCGGTCCAAACGCTCCACGCCGTGCACGTTACAGACGTCACACAGGTGGGAGGAGCTTATAAGATTTTGTAATATGTCTTCTGACGGTTTAGATCCCGCCCCCTGATGACAGCGCCGCTACAAAACCGCAGAAGAAGAAGAAGAGGAAGAAGGAAGGAGGAGACGAGGACAGAGGAGGCAAGGATGTAGGAGGCGAGGAGCTAGGAAGCGAGGACAGACCAGTTAAAGTCAAGAAGAGAAGGTTGAAGGACGGACTGGCGAAGGACAGAAAGGAGGGATTTGGAGCAGATGAGGACACAGGCAAGGAGAGAGGAGGCGAGGACAGAGGAGAGAAGGAGACGAACAAAGGATCCTTCAAGACGTCCTCTCTGTTCAAGCACAACCCGGAGATCCCCGTCATACAGAGGTCAGATACTCACAGGGAAAATTTAAACTGAAATAAATATGTTTTAATAAAATACTAAAAAAATCCCTCTCATCTCCTCTCTCCTTGTCTCCTCTCTCCTCATCTCCTCTCTCCTTGTCTCCTCTCTCCTCATTTCCTCTCTCCTTGCCTGTTCTCTCCTTGCCTCCTCTCTCATTGTCTCCTCCTTATCTCCTCTCTTTTGCTTCCTCCACCCTCATCTCCTCTCTCCATGTCTCCTTGTCTCTTCTCTCTTTTCCTCCTCTCTCCTTGCCTTCTCCCTCCTTGGTTCGTCTCTCCATGTCTCCTTGTCTTTTCTCTTTTTGTCTCCTCTCTTCTTGTCCCCTCTCTTTTTGCTTCCTCCATCCTCTTCTCCTCACTCCTAATCTACTCTTTCCTTGTCTCCTCTCTCCTCGCCTCCTCTCTTCTTGTCTCCTTGCCTCCTTGTCTCCTCTCTCCTTGTCTCTTCTCTCCACGTCTCGATTCCTCTCTCCTTGGTTCCTCTCTTGTCGCCTTCTCATTCCCTGTCTCCTCTCTCCTTATCACCTCATCTCCTTTCTCCTTGCCTCCTCTCTCTTTGTCTCCTTGCCTCCTCAGATCCTCGGTGTCTCAGTTGAAGGAGGAGGTTTTCAGTAGTTCATCTTTTGAGGATCTGGACCTCCATCCCCACCTGGTAACACGCCTTCTCCTCTGATTGGCTGATTCAAACGTTCTTCTGCTCTGATTGGCTGATTCAAACATACCTCTCCTGTGATTGGTTGTTTCAGGTGGCGACGCTGAATAAAGTCCTGAATGTGTCCACCATGACCAGGTCTGAACCGGGATTTGTTGATCAGTAAATGTTTTTGTTCATTTCCTGTTCTCCTGTGACTTCACTTCCTGTCCCTCAGTGTGCAGCAGAGGACCATCCCGGTGCTGATGTCGGGACGAGACGCTGTGGTCCGGTCCCAAACCGGATCAGGTCAGTACCAGAACTGAACCAGGACTAAGATAAGAACTAAACCAGGGACTGAACCAGGGACTGAACCAGGGACTGAACTAAAGGCTTGAACAAGGGACTGAACCAGGGACGTGAACCTGGCACCAAACTAAGGACTGAACCAGGGATAAAACTAGGGACTGAACCAGGGACCAAACTAGGGACTGAACCAGGGACCAAACTAGGGACTGAACCAGGGACCAAACTAGGGACTGAACCAGAGACCAAACTAGGGACTGAACCAGGGACCAAACTAGGGACTGAACCAGAGACCAAACTAGGGACTGAACCAGAGACCAAACTAGGGACTGAACCAGGAATAAAACTATGGACTGAACCAGGGACCAAACTAGGGACTTGAACCTTGGCGGAAACTCAGGTCTGTACCAGAGCCTGAACCAGGACTGTTGTTCAGTTCAGTTTAGTTTTGGGACAGTTGGTATAACGAATCCTTGTACCTTCCTGCAGTACTGGACATGTGTAAATGTAAATATGTGTGTTTGGTGCAGGAAAGACCCTGTCCTACGCCGTCCCGCTGGTTCAGAGTCTTCAGGCTCGTCAGCCCAAAGTCCACAGGTCCCAGGGTCCTTTGGCTCTCATCCTGGTCCCCACCAGAGAGGTAAATACTACAAATACTCCCTGTGAAGTACACAAACATGCAAACACTGACCAAACATACAAACACTGACTCGATTTCTTCTGTTTTCACCTTGTCTTAGAATATTTATAACTTCAGCTGTAGATTAAAACATCTAGATATGGGTCCATGCTCCTGGATTGGTCAAATGCAAAGGATAAATTAAAAAAACACATTGAAGTATACCCTAAAAATGCATTATGTAACCTTTCTGCTAGATGTCGTTATTACTGTGCTCTGAATGTTCCACAGTAGTGCATTAAACTAATCTGTCTGCAGTTATTTCATTATAGTTGGCTTTTTTTTAGTCAAAAATACTACACAGATCTGACCTGAAATGTGGCCTGCTTGTCCCCATGGAGTTAGATACATTTACCCTCATACTGTGGAACATTCAAGCCATTTTATGTGGCCCGCAAGGGGTTAAATTAAAGGTATAAATTATTATTATGTTGTGATTCTGGGCCGCTACTATATCTCCCACAATGCGCCACAGTTGTTTCCCACAAAGTGACTGCATCCCGCCACTAGAGTGGGGTGTTTCCCCACTTGTGGTTCCCCAACACGCTCTGGCTGAGAAAAGTCAACAAATCTCCCCAAAATGTCCAAGAAAAGAAATTGATGCAGAAGGACGGCTATTTCAGGAAAGATGGGAAAGTGAATACATGTTTGTACTTCAAGGAGATAAACCGGTGTGTCTTTTATGTAACGAGACAATGTCGGTGATGAAGTAGTACAATATATGTCGGCATTTTGACACAAAACATGGCACTAAATCTGCTAATTTTAGTCTCCAACAAAAACAACGAGTTGTCCAAGAATTAAAAGGAAAACTAAAATCGCAGTAGGACGTGTTTACAAGAGTTACAGCCGAGAACGAGTCAGCGGTGAACGCTCGAGTCAGAGGAAATCGCTCGTTCATGATTACTGGACTGGACTTGTGTGTAGAGACGAGCAGCAGTGATAAGAGTCAATAGATCAATACAAATAAATTCAATATTATATCATATTTGAAACTTAAATAAATATTATGAAAAATCAAATACAGACTCTCATTTGTAACATATCGATATAGTATTTGTTACAGTCTTAACTTTACAACCAGGATCCAAATGTGGCCCTTGGTGAAAATGAGTTTGACACCCCGTTCTAGCTCATAGTAATAACATCTCCATGGAGACGAGCAAACGGTCAGATAAGTTACATAGTGCACCTTTAACTGTTTGTTTTGCAGTTGGCTCTTCAGACCTTCCAGACTTTGCAGAAACTTCTAAAGGTGAGAAAGTGTTTACATTAACAGTATGTATTAAAAGAGCACTATGTAACTTTTGTTTGGGGTCCGTCACCTGTTTGTTTCTATGGATACGTCATTGCTCTGCCTGAAATGTTCCACAGTGTGACTTTAAACAGCTCTACTTTACATTTATTCAATTACAGGTGGTTTTAGAGCTCAAAAATGACTACAAAAACAAACATTCTGACTGTGAGCGGGGTCGCCTTACCACAGATCTGACCTGTAACTTAGTCTGGTTTGGTCTCCATGAAGATAGAAAGGTTTAATGCCATACTGTGAAACATTCCAGACAAAGCAAAAACATCTCCATGGAGAAAAGGATTTGACGGACCGAATTTTGACGAGACGAGACACAAGAACAAGATGAGATTTAAAAATAATTTACATTTATGTTTATTCAGCTTCATTCACAGTTTTGGTCACATGTTGCTTTTTAATTGTTTCTCTTTTTATGTTGTGGATGTATTTTTATGGTATTTTTATAAACCAAATTAAAGGTCCTGTATCACACAAAATGGACTCTTGTGAGCTTCAAGCCGTGTTCTAATGTTGTTCCCTCCTCAAAAACAGAGCTGGAGTTTTGTTTCATTCACATGTTTGAGTAACTCTTTATTATTAGTCTGTCTACATCTTCAAAGCTCAAAACGCTCTGTTCCACCTTGTGATGTCATGAAGAGGTAGTTTTCAAGTGAACAGCTCTTTTTACCTTTAGTTCAGTAGAGATCGGAAATTCCAGGGCTGAAATGATCCAAATGATTCTAGTGAAGGTGTGTGGAGTTTAAAAACACAGTGGAGCATTTCCTGTATCACCACATGACATCACAAGGTGGAACAAAGCGTTTTCAGTTTGAGAGAAGGACTCTAAATCTGCGAGGTTTGTGTGTTAAACATTTGTAAACGAAGCACAACTCCAGGTCTGTTTGTAACGAGGAAACGGCATTAGAACAGATCAGAAAACAGCGTAACTTGGACCCTTTAAGTGATTTTTTTTTTAATGTTCCTGTCACTACAAAATAAAAAAAAACTGAGACAGAGTTTATAGTGTTCTCTGTCAGAATATGCTCACAACTTTCCAGAGCTTGAGCGTCAAATGTAAAGATGGAGGATCAAATCTCTCGAGATCGTTTTTATCATGAGACTCATTCTGTCCATAATCAGTAACACGACGGTGCATTTGTGTCCAGCCGTTCATGTGGATTGTGCCTGGAGTGCTGATGGGAGGAGAGAAGAAGAAGGCGGAGAAGGCCAGGTCTGGACCACGTCATATCTGTTTTTTGTTCTTATTAAAGAGATGCATGTTTCAATAATTTAGCGATCTCTCCTGGACACTGTTCTAACCCCGCTTCTCCATAAATTCTCCATAAATATACAAAAACATGATACAAAACTGTACACAACAACTTGACAAACCTGACGCGATGTGCAGGAGTTTCATTAGCTGGTTGTGTTGTTATAGTGCTCTGAAGGGGAATGACTTAGCACGGGGAGCAAAGCGATAGGAGACGCTTAAACAACTTGATATGCTGTTTTCGGTGAATACATTTTTACAATAAAAGGAACACGGTGATTTAAATATGTGTGAGCAGTTAATCCTCCACAACAGTAAAATAAATAAAAGCCAAATAGTAGTAATTATTTATTAATAGTAAAATAAATAAAAGCTAAATTCTCTCATTAGTTTACACAATAATTCTGATCTTCATGTGTTTAAACTGTCAGGCTGCGTAAAGGCGTCAACATCCTGGTAGCGACTCCGGGCCGTTTGGTGGATCACATCCAGAACACCCTGAGTCTGGCCTTCAGCGCCCTCTGCTGGCTGGTGCTGGACGAGGCGGACAGGTGAGGCGCGCGCACACACACACACACACACACACACACACTTGTATCTCACTTTCACTGGGATTTTCATGTTTGTTGTTCTTCTGGTGCAGGACGCTGGACCTGGGCTTTGAGAAGGACCTCACAGTGATCCTGAACTCTTTAAACTCGTCTGGATCTAAACGTCAGAATGTCCTCCTCTCAGCCACCATCTCCCAAGGTACGACTGTCCACCAGCAGCTCGTGTGTTTAAAGAACAAATATTATGCATCATTTTTACTGTTATTGGCCTTTAAACAGGCTCTTGTGTGCGTTTGTTTGCTCATGTTTTACAATTTTAATATAGCGACTATCCTCTGACTGTCAGACTTTCACTTTATTTGTCCTGAGGGTCAGTTTCAGCATCGAGCAGTAAAATATAATCATGATTCAAAAAGCTCAAACAGAGGTCTCAGTGCAGCTCAACAGGTGGAGTCATCAGATCCAGGGTCAGGGCAGTTTGAGGTGAGTAACAGCTCTCAGGACCAAAGTGTCCCTCCTCTGTGTCCTGCAGTATCACAGCAGCCTCCAGGGGGAGCCAGGTGGAGACAGAAGCATCCAACTTCTAAGCCTCAGTCTTACTCCCTCATTTTAGAGCTTCGCTGGCTCCATGCAGGGTCGTCACGGATACAAGAAAAGCAAACTGCAAATCACATGAATCAGTTTGAACTGCAGTTGGTCAAAATCCCCAAATTTTACGATAAAGTTTAAATAAATGTGACTGCAGATTGAGATTTACAGACTTAAAACAGCTCAGGAGCCCCCCGGACCTTTGACCTTATGTCTAGGCCCGTCACAGTAACACATTTTGCCTTATCTCGGTGAATGATAGATGGATAAGTTTAATGCCATACGATGGAATATTCTCCACATCTCCATGGAGACGAGCAGAAACAGACGATTTACGTTGTACACATTTTTTAAATAACGCAACATGGTATTTTCAAAGTTTAGAACACCAAAAAAGAGACAAAGTAAATTATAGAAGAGTACACAAAACTTTTACTCAAGAGTACTGTTAAAAATATGACTCAAGTAGAAGTAAAAGTAAAAGTACTGCTTGAAAATAACAATTTATTTAAAAAGTTACTCAAGTAAATGTATCTTGAGTCCCACCTCTGAGTAATATAATATTTTGTGTTTCTTTCGCAGGAGTGACGCGATTGGTCGACGTCTGTTTGAACGATCCAGTCACGATCCAGGTGTCTGACTCTGAGCCCGCCCCCTCCTCTGCTCTGGTCCAATCGGAGAGCTCCTCCAGCCCAGCCGTCCAATCAGAGAGCTTCACCGTTCCCGAGGGGCTCAAACAGTTTGTGGTGATTGTCCCGTGTAAAGTCCGTCTGGTCTGCCTCGCTGCGCTTATCCTGGACAAGTGTCAGGTGGGACGGCTAATGTAGAGAAATAAATATGTGTATTATTGTATTATTGTGTATATTAATGAAAAAATTAAAAATAAACTGTTGTCTTTAGGTTAATCAGAACAAGATGGTGGTGTTCGTGTCCAGTTGTGAGGTGGTCGAGTTCCTCCATCGGCTCCTGTCCTTCGTCCTGAACAAGCCCTCGGCCAATCAGGCGCTGAGTTTTCTGCGTCTCCATGGTAACATGAAGCAGGAGGTACGAACCTGTTCTGTTCCATGCAGTTTGTCACTTGATTACGCCCGTCAGTGCAGTTTTTCTGTGGTACGGTTCGTTTGGGAGCCACACCCTGAAAAGTTTGGGAATTCCAGAGTCCTGTACGACGAAGCCGACTGAGCCTAGATAAGTTGGTCTTACCCGGATAAACTTTTCTGGATCAGTGGTTCACAACTCGCTCTGTCAACTCCGGATTGTTCATTTTAAGTTCACTTTAAATGTTCACTGACCAGGGGGCGGGGCCAGGACCAGCTGACCAATCAGAATGAGAGAAAAGGTTTGATCCAAGTACATCACACACAAACTGTCAATCAAAATCACCAAATATACGAGGAATTAAAAACATAAAGTAAAAGTAAAAGTGCGTTCTGGTGAAATCATCCTCATGTAAGTTCCACCACGTGAGCTTTAAAGGTGCATTGTGTGACATTTCTGGTGGAGGGTCCGTCAAATGCTTTTCTCCATGGAGATGTTCTTGCTTTGTCTGGAATGTTTCACAGTATGGCATTAAACCTTTCTATCTTCATGGAGACCAAACCAGACCAAGACTCCTCCTTTTATCTATGTCTGTCTCTTTCTCTTCATCTCTCTCTCACCTCAGCAGCTCGATTCTCGTCTCTGATTGGTCAAAGAGTCGTCTTTTTCTTTTCTTATCCGGTTCAGGTCCCGGTCCAGGGCAGGTCCTGGTCCAGGGCAGGTTCTGAGTTCAGAGCAGGTTCTGAGTTCAGAGCAGGTCCTGGTCCAGGGCAGGTTCTGAGTTCAGAGCAGGTTCTGAGTTCAGAGCAGGTCCTGGTCCAGGGCAGGTTCTGAGTTCAGAGCAGGTCCTGGTCCAGGGCAGGTTCTGAGTTAAGGACAGGTTCTGAGTTCAGCTCTGGTCCAGAGCAGGTTCTGGTTCTGAGTTCAGGGCTCTGAGATTCACCCCGATAAAAAGTGATCCATCTTCGTAGTTCTGCTAAACCAGAGTGAACCCCATAATCGTTCTTCGTAGTACAGGCCTCTGGTGTCATAAACTTCATCTCCTGCCCCGATGTGAAGATACAGTGGCATGAAAAAGTGTCTGAACCTTTTGGAATTTCTCCCATTTCTGCATAAAATCACCATCAAATGTGATCTGATCTTTGTCAAAATGACACAGATGAAAAAACAGTTTCTGCTTTAACTAAAACCACCCAAACATTTATAGGTTTTCATATTTTTAATGAGGATAACATGCAAACACTGACAGAAGGGGGAGGAATAAGTAAGTGAACCATCACATTTAATATCTGGTTGCCCCTTTGGCAGCAAGAACTTCAACCAGACGCTTCCTGTAGTTGCAGATCCGTCTGGCACATCGATCAGGATCAATCTTGGACCATTCCTCTTTACAAAACTGCTGCAGTTCAGTCAGATTCCTGGGATGTCTGGCATGAATCGCTGTCTTGAGGTCATGCCACAGCATCTCAATGGGGTTCACGTCAGGACTTTGACTTGGCCACTCCAGAACGTGTATTTTGTTCCTCTGAAACCATTCTGAAGTTGATTTACTTTTGTGTTTTGGATCATTGTCCTGTTGCAGCATCCATCCTCTTTTTAGCTTCAACTGTCTGACAGACGGCCTCAGCTTTTCCTGCAAAACATCCTGATAAACTTTTGAAATCATTTTTCCATTAAAGATTGCAAGTTGTCCAGGGCCTGAGGCTGAAAACAGCCCCAGACCATGATGCTCCCTCCACCATGCTTCACGGTGGGGATGAGTTGTTGATGTTGGTGAGCTGTTCCATTTTTCCTCCACACATGATGTTGTGTGTTCCTCCCAAACAATTCAACTTTAGTTTCATCAGTCCACAAAATATTTTGCCAGAAGTTCTGTGGAGTGTCCAAGCGCTTTTTTGCGAACATTAAACATGCAGCAATGTTTTTTTTAGACAGCAGTGGCTTCCTCCGTGGAGTCCTCCCACGAACACCATTCTTGGCCAGTGTTTTACATATAGTCGATGTTTGCACAGAGATATTGGACTGTGCCAGTGATTTCTGTAAGTCTTTAGCAGACACTCTAGGGTTCTTTTTTACCTCTGAGTATCTGCACTGAACTCTTGGCGTCATTTTTGGTGGACGGCAACAGTGCCAAACTCTCTCCATTTGTAGACAGTTTCTCTAACTGTGGATTGATGAACATCCAGACTTTTAGAGACGGTTTTGTAACCTTTCCCAGCTTTATACAAATCAACAATTCTTGATGGCAGGTCTTCAGAGAGCTCTTTTGAGCGAGCCATGGTGCACATCAGACAATGCTTCTCATCAAGACACAGTTCTTACCAGGTGTGTGTTTTATAGTGGGCAGAGCAGCTTTAAGCCACTCCTCAGTGACTGGACACACCCCTGACTTAAACTGTTTGGTAAAAATTGGTATTAATTGTTCTCAAAGTCTCCTTAGGCAGAAGGTTCAGATACTTATTCCTCCCCCTTCTGTCATTGTTTGCATGTTATCCTCATTAAAAATATGAAAACCTATAAATGTTTGGGTGGTTTTAGTTAAAGCAGACACTGTTTTTTCATCTGTGTGATTTTGACAAAGATCAGATCACATTTGATGGTGATTTTATGCAGAAATGTGAGAAATTCCAAAAGGTTCAGATACTTTTTCATGCCACTGTACGTAGACCTGACGTGAACACCTGTATGACCCTGACGTTTACACCTGTATGACCCTGACGTGAACACCTGTATGACCCTGACGTTTACACCTGTATGACTCTGACGTTTACACCTGTATGACCCTGATGTTCCTGTGTTTCCCTTCACTCTGGTGTGTTCTGCAGGAGCGTATGGAGGTGTTTGGACAGTTTTCCGAGGCGCGCTCTGGAGTGCTTCTGTGCACGGTGAAAACACTCACAGCTTCACATCCACGTCAGAAAAACTACAAACTCTAACCTGGTCCAGTTCAAACCCATTTGTAAATATGTGTGTAAACCCGAGAACTACGATTGAAGAGCCGTGAATCAACCCCAAAAACGCACCCTACGTCCACATCCGAGGAATCCGAACGCAATAAACAAACAAACAAAATCATCTTTGGCCCAAAACCTCAGACCCAGTCCGAGTCTACTGCAGCTCAAAGAACCCAAACAAAGACGGTTTCCAAAGCGCTGCATATGGAAAATAATCTACAGTTTAATACAGTAAAAATATAACAAACAACGGTGTAAAAACAAATAAAACCAGAAAATATTTGAGGCTAGTTCAGGGGCTTGTAGTGCGTCACAAATAAAAATGTCCACCATGTGCTCGTGAGGAGGCCGTAGTTTTTCATCACTGCTGATTTACATATTTATATTTTCCTTCCGTTTCTTACCCCGTACGGTTGAACGAAATAAAGAATTGTTCGTTATTGCTCAGAAACCTACAAAAACATGAAAACACAAAAACACTGCAGGCTTGCATCTCCACAAACCTGATTTGGCCTATTTGTTTCCATGGAAATGTTCCTTTGGCTATTATATCCCACAGTACGGCATAAAACCCTGTCTGTCTGTCTGTTTCTTTCTTTCTGTCTGCTCTTTCTTTCTGTTTTTTTCTTTCTGTCTGTCTCTTTCGTTCTGTCTTTCTGTCTCTTACTTTTTTCTGTCTGTTTTTTCTTTTTTTCTGTCTTTTAAAGTGAAAGTAAAAACTACCAAATTCCTGAATACAGAGTTTGTAGCGTTTTCTGCCCAAACTGTAGTTGTATGTAGTTGTATGTAGTTGTATGTAGTTGTATGTAGTTGTATGTAGTTATATGTATTTATATGTATTTATATGTAGTTACATGTAGTATGTACGAAGGCCGTTTTAAAGCTGCAGATTTAGTGCTGATGCTGAATTCCCTGAAGTCCCTGAACGCCTCACAGTCTCTTTTCACCGCTGAAGTGTTCGGTTTAGTTCCCTCACGTTTGTGGACAGTTTGGTTCTGTTCTCTGCTCTAACTCTGTGTCTTCTTCAGGACGTAGCAGCTCGAGGACTCGATCTGCCTCAGGTCTCGTGGATCGTACAGGTACTCTTTATGTCTTGTTTCCATGGAGATTTCTTTGCCTGGAATGTTCCGCAGTGTAAAATCATCCACTCGCTTGACTTCACGGAGTTAATTAAAGTGGAACTAAACTGTAAATAAACTGTGTATCTAGTGTTTTAAAGGTGCAGTAACTTTTTAGTTTTCTTGTTTCTATGGAGACGTCATTGCTCTGCCTGGAATGTTCCACAGTGTGACTTTAAACAGCTCTACTTTACATTTATTCAATTACAGGTGGTTTTAAAGCTCAAAAATACCTAGAAAAACAGACATTCTGACTGTGAGCGGGGTCGCCTCTCCACAGATCTGACCTGTAACTTGGTCTGGTTTGGTCTCCTTGACGATGGAAAGGTTTAATGCCATACTGTGAAACATTCCAGATAAAGTAATAACATCTCCACGGAGAAAAGCGTTTGAAAACAGTCAGAGTGTGCTGCCTCTCGTGGCCACTACAGTTTCAAGTAGTTGGTGACATCACGCAGCACTGCCCTGATCACAGACGGGTGTTTGATTTACAAAATGTAGTCAGTCCTGGATGAAGTACTCAATTTTGTTACTTAAGTAAAAGTACAAATACAAAGGTAAAAAGTTACTAAAGTAAAAGTATCACATGAAAAAATCTACTTAAGCAAAACTACTGAAGTACGTACTTACTTTAAGAGTAAAAGGTAAAAGTATTTTGCAGAGATTTTTAAAACAATTAAAGGATGAAATGTATATATAGTGATTTTAAAAAATAATTTAGCAGACTTCTTAAATTTCTTAAATTTTCTAGCCGCTTTTGTGTTTTTGGTTTGTCTCAATCATTTCAGCAGGTCTCACACAGTCAAGAAAAGTAAAACTACTGAAGTACCTGTTTAAAAATGTACTTTAAGAGTAAAAAGTTAAAGTATTTTGCAGAGATTTTTTTTTTCTTTTTTTTGTGTTTTTGATTTGCTCAAAATTGGAAACTCAAAAACTTTAAGAGTAAAAAGTAGAAGTATGAAATGTGTGTGTGTGTGTGTGTGTGTGTGTGTGTGTGTGTGTAGATAGATAGATAGATATATTGATATATTTCAGCACAGATTTAAAATGTAATAGAGTAGAAAGTACAGATACCTGCGTTCAAATGTAGTAAAGTAAAAGTATCATGAAAAAATCTACTTAAGCAAAACTACTGAAGTACCTGTTTAAAAATGTACTTTAAGAAAAAAAGTAAAAGTATTTTGCAGAGATTTTTTTGTGTGTGTTTTGTGTTTTTGGTTGGGGACGGAAACTCAAAAACGTTAAGAGTAAAAAGTAAAAGTAAGTAAAAAGTAAAAGTATGTTGCAAAGGATGAAATTTGTATATATTGTGATTTTTAAAAAGAATTTATGTGTTTGGGTTTTTTGTTTTTTTTTTTTTTTACTCTTTTCGTATTTTTTTGTGTTTGTTTTTGTTTTGCTCAGAATTGGGACAGAAACTCAAATAAAGAAAAGTACGTTTTACTTTTCAGGACAGATCAAAAATGTACTACAGTAGAAAGTACAGATACCTGCGTTCAAATGTAGTGAAGTAAAAGTAAAAAGTATCCACTGTAAAATGTACTTAAGTAAAGTACAGATACATGAGATTTGTACTTTTATTTTGTACTTCGTTATCTCCCTCCGCTGATCCTGTTCTCCGTGCGTGTTCCAGTTCACGGCGCCGGTGTCGGTGGCGGAGTACGTGCACAGGGCGGGCAGGACCGCGCGGGCCGGGCACAGCGGGTACAGTCTGCTCCTGTTGGCACCGCACGAGACCGGGTTCATCCCAGAACTCAACCAGCACCGCCTGGACCCAGAACCACTGCCCCTCACAGAGCTGCTGTCAGTCCTGCTGAGAGTGGAGCGGTACAAGGGCCGGGGCAGGTACCACAGCCAGGTACTGCTACTACTACTACTACTACTACTACTACTACTACTACTACTACTACTACTACTACTACTATTACTACTACTACGCCAGCTATTATTACTACTACTATAATCATCAATGCCATTACTGCTACCCCTACAATTCACCTGTCATAGTTCGAGTACTACTACTACTACTACTATTACTCGTACAGTTACTGCAGTAGTAGTAGTTACCAGACTCTGTGTTTTTCTCCCAGAGTTCAGAAAAGGCTCGTGAGCAGGAGATCCGGGAGAGAGCCACAGTTCTACAGACAGAGTTTGAAAACTTTGTCCACTCTGACCCAGAGAGACTCAGCGCTGCCAAGAGAGGTACTATTACTACTATTACTACTACTGCTACTGCTACTAATAATACTATGAGTACTACTGTTAGTGTACAGTGGGTAGTATTCCTGCTTTTAATATTTGAACGGGTCTGTGGTCAGCTCTGCAGTGTTTCCTTCGGGCCTACACCTCATACCCGTCTCACCTCAAACACATCTTCCACATCCGACACCTCCACCTGGGGCACAGCGCCAAGAGCTTCGGCCTGAGGGACGCTCCACGAGGGCTGGGAGAGGCCACCAGGAGCTGCAAGGCTGGAAAGAGACCGGAGAAGAGACGGGACCGGAGACAGGACCGGAGACAGGACAGGAGGACAGGCAAACCACAGCCATGGAAGAATCAGAAGGAGTCAGGAGCAAAGAAGAGGTGAGGGTGGAGACGTGTGTGGGGCAGAACGATGGAACACGGGTTTGATGGTGTGAAGTTCAGGAGCTGTGGTGTAAAGTGCTGGAAACCTGAAAAGGTTTAAGTGCAAAAGGGAGTTTAAAGTGCAGCTGTTTCATGTTTTTCTAGTGATTCGTGCAGCTGCTCCAGCCGTGACTCCAGTGTGGGAGTCGTTTAAATGACTCCAGTGTGGGAGTCGTTTAAGTGACTCCAGTGTGGGAGTCATTTATCTGTGACTCCAGTGTGGGAGTCGTTTAAATGAATCCAGTGTGGGAGTCGTTTAAGTGACTCCAGTGTGGGAGTCGTTTATCTGTGACTCCAGTGTGGGAGTCGTTTAAATGAATCCAGTGTGGGAGTCGTTTAAGTGACTCCAGTGTGGGAGTCGTTTAAGTGACTCCAGTGTGGGAGTCGTTTAAATGACTCCAGTGTGGGAGTCGTTTAAGTGACTCCAGTGTGGGAGTCGTTTAAGTGACTCCAGTGTGGGAGTCGTTTAAGTGACTCCAGTGTGGGAGTCGTTTATCTGTGACTCCAGTGTGGGAGTCGTTTATCTGTGACTCCAGTGTGGGAGTCGTTTAAATGAATCCAGTGTGGGAGTCGTTTAAGTGACTCCAGTGTGGGAGTCGTTTAAGTGACTCCAGTGTGGGAGTCGTTTAAGTGACTCCAGTGTGGGAGTCGTTTAAATGAATCCAGTGTGGGAATCATTTACCTGTGACTCCAGTGTGGGAGTCGTTTATCTGTGACTCCAGTGTGGGAGTCGTTTATCTGTGACTCCAGTGTGGGAGTCGTTTATCTGTGACTCCAGTGTGGGAGTCATTTACCTGTGACTCCAGTGTGGGAGTCGTTTAAGTGACTCCAGTGTGGGAGTCGTTTAAGTGACTCCAGTGTGGGAGTCGTTTAAGTGACTCCAGTGTGGGAGTCGTTTAAGTGACTCCAGTGTGGGAGTCGTTTAAATGACTCCAGTGTGGGAGTCATTTACCTGTGACTCCAGTGTGGGAGTCATTTATCTGTGACTCCAGTGTGGGAGTCGTTTATCTGTGACTCCAGTGTGGGAGTCGTTTAAGTGACTCCAGTGTGGGAGTCGTTTAAGTGACTCCAGTGTGGGAGTCGTTTAAGTGACTCCAGTGTGGGAGTCGTTTAAGTGACTCCAGTGTGGGAGTCGTTTAAGTGACTCCAGTGTGGGAGTCGTTTATCTGTGACTCCAGTGTGGGAGTCGTTTATCTGTGACTCCAGTGTGGGAGTCGTTTAAATGAATCCAGTGTGGGAGTCGTTTAAGTGACTCCAGTGTGGGAGTCGTTTAAGTGACTCCAGTGTGGGAGTCGTTTAAGTGACTCCAGTGTGGGAGTCGTTTAAATGAATCCAGTGTGGGAATCATTTACCTGTGACTCCAGTGTGGGAGTCGTTTATCTGTGACTCCAGTGTGGGAGTCGTTTATCTGTGACTCCAGTGTGGGAGTCGTTTATCTGTGACTCCAGTGTGGGAGTCATTTACCTGTGACTCCAGTGTGGGAGTCGTTTAAGTGACTCCAGTGTGGGAGTCGTTTAAGTGACTCCAGTGTGGGAGTCGTTTAAGTGACTCCAGTGTGGGAGTCGTTTAAGTGACTCCAGTGTGGGAGTCGTTTAAATGACTCCAGTGTGGGAGTCATTTACCTGTGACTCCAGTGTGGGAGTCATTTACCTGTGACTCCAGTGTGGGAGTCGTTTATCTGTGACTCCAGTGTGGGAGTCGTTTAAGTGACTCCAGTGTGGGAGTCGTTTAAATTAATCCAGTGTGGGAGTCGTTTAAGTGACTCCAGTGTGGGAGTCGTTTATCTGTGACTCCAGTGTGGGAGTCGTTTAAGTGACTCCAGTGTGGGAGTCGTTTAAATGACTCCAGTGTGGGAGTCATTTACCTGTGACTCCAGTGTGGGAGTCATTTACCTGTGACTCCAGTGTGGGAGTCGTTTATCTGTGACTCCAGTGTGGGAGTCGTTTAAGTGACTCCAGTGTGGGAGTCGTTTAAGTGACTCCAGTGTGGGAGTCGTTTATCTGTGACTCCAGTGTGGGAGTCGTTTACCTGTGACTCCAGTGTGGGAGTCGTTTACCTGTGACTCCAGTGTGGGAGTCGTTTAAGTGACTCCAGTGTGGGAGTCGTTTACCTGTGACTCCAGTGTGGGAGTCGTTTAAGTGACTCCAGTGTGGGAGTCGTTTAAATGAATCCAGTGTGGGAGTCGTTTAAGTGACTCCAGTGTGGGAGTCGTTTATCTGTGACTCCAGTGTGGGAGTCGTTTACCTGTGACTCCAGTGTGGGAGTCGTTTACCTGTGACTCCAGTGTGGGAGTCGTTTAAGTGACTCCAGTGTGGGAGTCGTTTAAATGAATCCAGTGTGGGAGTCGTTTAAGTGACTCCAGTGTGGGAGTCGTTTACCTGTGACTCCAGTGTGGGAGTCGTTTAAGTGACTCCAGTGTGGGAGTCGTTTAAATGAATCCAGTGTGGGAGTCGTTTAAGTGACTCCAGTGTGGGAGTCGTTTATCTGTGACTCCAGTGTGGGAGTCGTTTACCTGTGACTCCAGTGTGGGAGTCGTTTACCTGTGACTCCAGTGTGGGAGTCGTTTACCTGTGACTCCAGTGTGGGAGTCGTTTATCTGTGACTCCAGTGTGGGAGAGGTTAACTCTGTGTATCTCTGCGTAACTGTGTAACTCTATAACTCTTTATAACTCTGTGTAACTCTGTATTTGTTTGTTTCTTGTTTCCAGGTGGAGCGGCTCTCACAGACACTCGGACCTGCTCCGCTCTGAGTTCTCCTCTGGACTTCAGCCCAAGACCAAGAAGAGCCGCTCCAAGACTCAGGAGGAGCAGGGGCCCGGGGAGTCCTGACCTGGTTTAGATCTGGGCTGGTCCTGCTTTAGTCCAGGACTTTTATATGAACGCTGGTGAATGCATGACGTGTGTGAAAATAAATCCTGTAAATGGACTTTTTAAATAAATATATTTGTTTGTGTGAGAACTTCTGGTATTTTATGTTTATTTACAAAACCAGATTAAAGAGGAAGTATAAACTGTAACAGATCACCATGTTCCTTTTATTGTTTTCAAAATGCAATATTCACCAAACAACGTATTAACATGTTTTTTCATTTTCTTTTTTTGAGTCCCCCCAACTTCTGCTTTTTGCTAAGTCACTCCCCCTTCAGAGCACGACCACAGTATTACCACACTTTAGTGTGCGTCGAGCTAATGAAACTCCTGCACGTCACATCAGGTTGTCCAGTCGTGGGGGACGTAGACTTGTGGGCGGAGCCTCGTACAGAATCTCACAGCGAACTCGTAGACAGACTAATAAAGTGTTTCTCAAACGTGTGAATGAAACAAACACAACTCCAGATGTTTTTGAGGAGGAACAACATTAGAACACGACTTAAAGTTCAATAGAGTCAGTTTTGCGTAATATCGGAACTTTAATAAAATAAACTAGAGTCTAATCAGAATTACTGTGTAATTTAGTCCGGTTTTGGCCTTTGTTTACATTACGGTTGCTCGGTAACAGAATATTGGTTGATTTTCTTCTGCCGTATGGAGAAATCACCTGCAGCAGATTATTTATTTAGTTATTGTCATTAATGTTTTGTCTTGATAACACTTTTATTATTATTTTTCTATGTTATAAACAAACATTTAACACATTCAAATTGCAAAATCACATCGGATTAGTTACAAAAGTGATCTCTTCACATTGTTTTACTGGGATCAGATTGTCGGTGTCTTTTTCATATTTTAAAACGCTGCTGTGGATCCAAACGCAGATGTTTCTGGACTGGATCACAGTTAAAAAAGAGCCCATATTACACTTTTCTCTGATGTGTGTTAGAATTTTGTTTCATTCACATGTTTAACACACAAACCCTGCAGATTTAGACTGAAGAGAGTCCTCTTCTCAAACAGAAAACACTCTGTTCCACCTTGTGATGTCATGTGGTAAAACAGGAAGTGTTTTCAGACTCCCGACACCTTCACTGCAGTTTCAGCCCAGAACTGGAAAGGTAAAAGGAGCTGTTCACTTGAAAACTACAGCTTCATGACATCACAAGGTGGAACAGAGCGTTTTGGGAATTGGAGATGTTGACAGACGAGTAATAAAGTGTTACTCAAACAAAACACAACTCCAGGTCTGTTTTTGAGGAGGAACAGCAGAGTTTGTGTTTGGCAGAAGTGAGAAAAGTGTAATTCTGAGTCATTTTACTTTACATTTTACTTTAGGGTTAGGGTTATTTTACTTTTACTTTACATTTTACTTTTACTTGAATATTTTTGACAGTTTAAGATTCTTACTTGAGTAAATGTTTTGATCTAAATACTTTGTTCACACACAGTTCTCTGCACAACACTTTATTCTTGGTCCCGGTTTAGTCCCGGTTTAGTCCCGGTTTAGTCCCGGTTTAGTCCAGGTTGTAGACCCCGTGGCCCTGTCCTCTCCTGGACGGGGCCTCTCGCTCCAGGGCCTTCAGGGCTCGGGTTCTGGACTCTGGGTCTCTGAAGGTCTCCAGGGCTGGTCCCACCTGCAGAGGACAGAGGACACCAGTGGACGTCTCATGACACGTGTCAGGAATGTTTGTCAGGAGCAGATCCTCTGCAGCTGATGTCGTCAATATTCCCCGAGGGTGTGAAGCTAACTGTAAGCACTACTCTGTCTGAAGCTCTGTCACTTTTAACACAATCTGACCAGAAAGAGTGTGTGTGCGTGTGTGTATGTGTATGCGCGTGCGTGCGTGCGTGCATGCGTGCGTGCGCGCGCGCGCGCGTGTGTGTGTGTGTGTGTGGTACCTGGCTGTATCGGCTGGTCCTGGACACGGTCTGGTTCTGGTTCTGGTTCTTTGGGAGGATCTGGGTCTTCCGGAGCAGACTGGTCCTGGTGTCGGGGATGGAGCTGCGTTTGACCTGAAATACACAGGAGCAACTTCAGACCAGAGTCCTGGTTTAGTCCTGTTCAGTCCTGGTCCAGTCCTGGTCCAGTCCTCGTTCAGTCCTGGTTCAGTCCTGGTCCAGTCCTGGTCCAGTCCTGGTCCAGTCCTGGTTCAGTCCTGGTTCAGTCCTGGTCCAGTCCTGGTCCAGTCCTAGTTCAGTCCTAGTCCAGTCCTAGTTCAGTCCTGGTCCAGTCCTGGTCCAGTCCTGGTCCAGTCCTGGTTTAGTCCGGGTCCAGTCCTAGTTCAGTCCTGGTCCAGTCCTGGTCCAGTCCTGGTTTAGTCCGGGTCCAGTCCTGGTCTGGTCCTGGTTCAGTCCTGGTCCAGTCCTGGTTCAGTCCTGGTCCAGTCCTGGTCCAGTCCTGGTCCAGTCCTGGTCCAGTCCTGGTTTAGTCCTGGTCCAGTCCTGGTTCAGTCCTGGTTCAGTCCTGGTCCAGTCCTGGTCCAGTCCTGGTCCAGTCCTGGTTTAGTCCGGGTCCAGTCCTGGTTCAGTCCTGGTCCAGTCCTAGTCCAGTCCTAGTTCAGTCCTGGTCCAGTCCTGGTCCAGTCCTGGTCCAGTCCTGGTTTAGTCCGGGTCCAGTCCTGGTTCAGTCCTGGTCCAGTCCTGGTCCAGTCCTGGTCCAGTCCTAGTCCAGTCCTGGTTTAGTCCGGGTCCAGTCCTGGTCCAGTCCTGGGCCAGTCCTGGTCCAGTCCTGGTCCAGTCCTGGTCCAGTCCTGGTTCAGACCCGTGCGGCGCTCAGTCTGTGGCTCTCGGTCTCGTTCCTCTTCAGTTGTTCTCTGATCCAGCTCTGGCCGTACTCATGAGCCAGGAGCAGGTGCACGGGGGAGTCCGGTCTGAGACAAAACAAACTCAAACCTGAGATCTGAACGGTCACTCCCTAAACCCCAACCCAGTCCAGAGTCAGTGCTAGTGCAGCCTCTGCAGCTCAGGGAGGGAATTCTGGAGGTTCTGAGCTTCACATGAGCCTGTCCATAAACTGAGACTGAGACAAACGCAGGACGTGTCTCTGTCCTTTCTGCAAAATCAGCTTTTCTGATCTTTTTCACCATGTTGTGTTTGTCTCACCATTTCCTCACCTGGAGTTGTATTTGGATTCGTGGATGTTTGAGCAAACTTTAATCTCTTATTTTCAAGACGCCATTTTGCCACCGGTAAACTGTGTCCACTGTGACGGACTTACTTTGTTCTCCAATTTTATTTTCTTATTTTGCTGAATTTGGCTGTGTTGTGTCGTCAGATTGGTACAAATGAAAAAAAAAATCACAAAAAATAACTCCAGGTCTGTTTTTGAGGAGGGAACAACATGGTTAAAAGTTCACAAGAGTCCATTTTGTGTAATAAACTTTTAAAACTTTTGGCAGCGTTTGCTAATCTTTGCATTATGTGACCAGCCATGGAAACTACTGAACATTCCACCATAGACACGCAGGTAGAACACCCCCAGCATGATGTCACTGCAAAGTATCAATAGCCAAATTAGCAATATTTTCGATTTGTTGAGATGTTTTTTCTTTTAGCCCAATAAAAACATAAAATAAAATAAATAAAAATCGTATATATTTGGAGTTCTCACCTGGTTATGACCCCATAGGTGATGTCCGGCACTAAGCCCCGCCTCCCCTGCCCTGCGATTGGCTGGCTCCTCTGCTGCTGCCCCGTGATTGGCTGGACCCGGGGCGGTCTCTGGGCTCGGTACTGATTCAGTTCTTTGGCCGTGATGAGTCCGGACCTGACGGCGTTTCGGTTCAGAGCCACGAAGTCCACTGGGGGCAGTGTGGAGGCGGAGTGTCCCCGGTGAGACGCCACGCTCCAGCCGGACAGAACTGGAAGACATGAGTCAAGTCAGAGAAAAAGGATTAGTGAAAACTATTACTCAAGTAAGAGGAACGTAAAGAGGATCTGCTGAAGATAAAATATAAAATAAATCCCAAAATCTGGTGTTTTCAAAGGACAGAGACAAAAATGAGACAAAAAGTAGATTTATTTGAATATCTGTATTTGTCATAAACATAAACCAGACCAAACCGTGACTCTGTTTGAAATCTTGACTCAGTCCTGGATTTGTCATAGTTTAGTTTAGTCCTGGTTTGATTCTAGTTTAGTCCTGGTTTAGTCCTGGTTTGATTCTAGTCTAGTCCTGGTCTAGTCCTGGTCTAGTCCTGGTCTAGTCCTGGTCTAGTCCTGGTCTAGTCCTGGTCTAGTCCAGGTCTAGTCCTGGTCTAGTCCTGGTCTTACCCTGGGCCACTCCCTCCTGGTCCTCGCTGCTGCTCACTCCAAAGGTGAAGTCTGGTCCTGGGATGGACAAACCGCGGCATCTGGGCTTTCCTAAAGGAGGCTGTCACCCGGGCAACCAGGAGGCAAGGAAGGGAGGAGACAAGGAAGGGAGGAGACAAGGAGGTAAGGAGGAGACAAGGAGGCAAGGAGGAGAGGAGGGGAGGAGACAAGGAGGCAAGGAAGTGAGAAGACAAGGAGGGGAGGAAACAAGGAAGGGAGGAGACAAGATGCAGAGGAGGCAAGGAGGTGAGAAGACAAGGAAGAGAGGAGGCAAGGAGGGGAGGAAACAAGGAAGGGAGGAGACAAGGAGGAAAGGAGGTGAGGAGGCAGAGAGGAGGAGGGGGGGAGCGGTTAGGACACAAGGAGGCACTAAGTGAACTGATGTTTCTTCTCTGGAGTCACTGATGTTGTGGGCGGAGTCTCACCTTGATGATGCGAGGATTTATCATCATGGAGTCTCGGAACACGCCGACCCGCGGAGATGACGCCATGACAACGAGGCTGATGGGAACTGTGGGCGGAGTGGGTGACATCACACGTCATTGGCTTATAAAGTGTAAAGGGTAAAGTGTAAAGTGTGAAGTATAAAGTATAAAGTGTAAAGTATAAAGTGTAAAGTGTAAAGTGTAAAGTATAAAGTATAAAGTATAAAGTGTAAAGTGTAAAGTATAAAGTGTAAAGTGTAAAGTGTAAAGTATAAAGTATAAAGTGTAAAGTGTAAAGTGTAAAGTGTAAAGTGTAAAGTATAAAGTGTAAAGTGTAAAGTGTAAAGTGTAAAGTGTAAAGTGTAAAGTGTAAAGTTTATGATTCATCAGGAGGACCAGGACGAGCCTGTGGTGAAGTTTTATTCTCATGAGGAACAGTCGCTCCACTCCACCGTCTCACATCTCCGTAAACTCTGTTTTTACGTGTACAATTTTCATAGTATTTGAAATTTAATACATTTTTAGCCATATAACTTGAGTGCAATTTTACAGTCCTCTTTCCTCCACTGATACTTCTGTACGGAGTCTATTTTTAGGGACTTTACTGAAATGAAGAAGCAGCTTGGATGAGATGCAAAATGTATTTGGTCAAAAAACTTTTGTCCAGTTGACAGAATTAAATTTCTCCTTTGCTCTGGACTTTATTGCAAATGAATTAAAAGAATTCAAATCTTTACAGACCTGATGTGAGACTGATGAGCCAAAACATGTTATTTGAAAACCTTATTAAAGCTTTAACTCTGCTGCTCTGTTAAACTGTGTCTTTGCAGTGACATCAGGCTGGGGGGGACCGCATGAGGAGGAATCTTCAGCAGTTACCATGGTGACACAATGCACACTTTAGTACACACTGACAAATTAAAAATAAGATTTAAGAATGGATTTAAAGAGCCTGTGATCAGTACGAGCGTTCATGGTCTTGTTTAGGAGTTTGATTTTCAACAAAAAACTGTCCCCTAATGCTAGCTAGCTTGGGACTGTTGTGTTCTTGAATTTCCCTCGGGATCAATAAAGTCACTTATCTCTCTGTTATTTGAGGTGGACTTGTTTACCAGGACAGATCAGCTCATCTGCTGTAATGTTAGTTCCAATTAAGTCACTTCTTTATGGTCAGATTGTGTTAAAACAAAGATCAAGACAGAGCAGTGCTTCTAGTTACCCCCACTCCCATTCATTTTCATTGATAAATTATAGCTATTACAGACTTTAGACAGAAAGCTTTGCTGTTCTAGATCCATGGTTCTAGCTACACTGGCACTGAGTTAAGTTTGGAGTGAAGATACATATTTACATTTTGTTTGTTTTGTGTAATAAAAATTGTCGTAATGTCGTAATAATAATAATAATAACAACAATAATAATAATAATATTTCTAACTGTAGAGAAACATTTGAACTTTTTATACTGACCTTTCTCCAAAACACAAGACTTTCATCGGCTGTTTCCGCTCCGCTGTTGCTATGGAAACCAGACGCTGTTGCCCACGTCTTACGCACGACGTCGCTACCGTGTGCAATCGCAGGATTTTATTTATTTATTTATTTATTTATTTTTGTATATTTTTATTTATTTAATTTGCCTCTATTCCATGTGCATCCGTTAATTCTCTGTTTTTAAATTAAGGTTGATTTATTTAATTGTTAAGGCGAATAGATTCGAAGAACGGCGGAAAAACACGAAGCCAACTACGTCACCTAAACGTCATATCCGTAGTTTTCGAAGATCGAGTGCGGAAGAGACCCGGTGGAAAACATCAAATCTAAAACCAAAAAGACCTAATATAATTTAAGGAAATCCAATTTTGTGTTCCTATACTAGTAAGATAGTAATATTTATAAGTTATTCGCAGCATTAAACGACGTAAAAACGCGATATTGAAACTTTTAGTGTCCAGCGGAGTGATCTCTCTGTCCTCCCTCTGATCTGCGCCGAACCACCTCCTCTACCGGAGCTGTACCGGAGCCCCGGAGCTCACTGCCCCGAAAGCCGCCGTGTGTTCGCCCGTCCGCGGATGGCAGCTGCGCCCGTGATGCCGCGGTGGTTGTTGTGGCTGCGGTCAGCGGTGCTCCTCGTCCTCCTGCCCCGCTGTGAGTGCGCTGCCGCCCGCCTGTACACGGAGCAGGACCCGCTGGTGATCCTGAGCAGGGACACTCTCCGGGCCACGCTCACCGACTCCACCAGCGCCTGGTTGGTCCAGTTTTACTCCTCCTGGTGCGGACACTGCATCCAGTACTCCGGTACATGGAAAGCCCTGGCCCGGGACGTGAGAGGTAAGGCTGGAGTTATCTTACACATGTACACAATGCAAAAAAAAAAACAGATCAAAATGACACCAAACCCATCCCATATGCTACTACCGTGCACCAAAACAGTGTACTGATTTCTTAATTTTACTTTTATTTCAGTACATTGTCTTATTTTATTATGTTATAACAGAAAAAACACTTACCAAACACTTTAAAATCCTAAAATGTGATCAAAATGACACCAAACCCATCCCATATGCTACTACCGTGCACCAAAACAGTGTACTGATTTCTTAATTTTACTTTTATTTCAGTACATTGGTTTCTTTTATTATGTTATAACAGAAAAAAACACTTATCACACACTTTACAATCCTATAATCAGATCAAAATTAGACCAAAAATCCCATATGCTACTACCGTGCACCAAAACAGTTTACTGATTTCTTGGCTTATTTTATTATATTACTACAGAAAAGTGCTTACCATACACTTTACAATCCTAAACTTAGATCAAAAGTAGAACAAACCCATCCCATATGCTACTACCGTGCACCAAAACAGTGTACTGATCACTGCTTTTTATTTTTATGTGACTACACAGGATTCTTTTATTATATTTAAACCGGAAAAGTGACTCAGTAACTTAATCCTCCCAATAAGTCTCTCAGAAGCAATTGACTTATTAGGGCCTAACCCTCTTAAACATTTCTGGTATTGGTGTAAACACAAGTAATTGTTGTACACAAACAATAGACTTAGACACTTTATTGAGCCACAGAGGAAATTACTTGAACACAGTAGCTCACGCATCATATTATATTACAGTAACACAGAGTAAAAAAACAAACAAAAAAACAATAATACAATACAAATAATAATAATGCAGTACATCCAATACCCGTTTGTATTCAGTGGCAAAAGAAAAAAACTAAACCTAAATTCATTGTTTACCCATGTGAACGTGTCTAATCTCTTTTCTAGATCCAAATGACAAACAGACACAGTTAAATCTCTGTAACATTATCCCAACATTCTCAGCTTCTGTAAAGTGAATCTGCACAACACAATCATAACCGGGCCAACAGCGGGGATAGAATGACCTTAAACATTTAGGATCGAGTTTATATTTAACTATCAGATTTATGACACAGACCAAAACTCAGACTTTAACCTCATGATGCGAAAATCCAACGCAGCACCCCGTTTTTTACTGCTGATCCTCCATTGATAATTTAGTGAATTTTTGCGTTTTTTTATAAGTTCGATTCAAACTAGAAATAAAAACGCATAGAGATGAGTGAGTTTATTATATGTGGGTTACATCTTTAATTCGTCTTTTTTAGTTTGTCCGGAAGTTTAAAAGATACGATGTTAATTCGAGTAATGTTTGATGTTTCCTACTTTCCTAACAGCTGTTACTGTTTATGTCGGGTTTGCGCAAGTATATCGCTGTGAATGATGTTTGCCATAGCGAACATGTTTTTCCTAATATCGGCTGTATTGTTTATCAGCAGGCGAAGTGATAAAACCTTATAAAATATGAGTAAAGTTTCAAAACAAAGGCCCTAGCATCTGTTAGCTGCTTTGAGCTAATGCTAACTGTTAGCCCGCGTCTCTAGGCAACAAGAGCCACTGTCACGTGAGCGCTGAGCGGTTTAAAACATTTTATTTTATTTAACGCTAGCTTTTTTTTTTTTTTTTTTTTTAATATTTACTTTTAGTTTTAATGTAATCTGTATGTTATTTGTGTAATATTTTGCTGTTTTGTCAACTGTCTCAGGAAAATAATTATTCCTAAGAAACGTGGAGCGGTTTGGTCCGTTTAGTTTTGGTCATTGGTGCGAGTTACAGTTACTTTTTACTTTTACTTCACTACACTTAAGAGCAGGTGTGTTTTATATGTCAATACATTTTTGAACAGGACTGAAAAATATGTTTCATATAATTTTTGAGGAGTTCTTTTCTTCTTATTCTTTCTTACCACAGTCTTGGTGATATCCTGACCACAGGTTCTGAGTTCAAGTCCCGGCTTTGAGCAAACAAAAATATGTACGTAACATTCACATTTGAGTCACAGGTGCTTTTACCTGAAGTCGCTAATTTCATGACATACTTTTACTTTTACTTGAGTAATTTTTGAGGCTTAATCTGTATTTTTACTTAAGTAACAGAATTTAGTACTTCATCCACCACCACCACAAAAAAATAAAATAAAATAAAATAAAATACAGTAACATGGGTAAAAATGCACTACAAAGTATTGCTTCCAAAATTGTATTTAAGTAAAAGTAAAAAGTACACATAAAAATACTACTCCGAGTACTAGTTACTTTTTTTTTTTTTTAACACGTCAGCATTTAGATCAGTATTTTGTATAAACTGAACAGTTTAAAGCAAAATTGAATAGTTCCAAACCACTATCCACATATTCTGTCTGTCAGAGCAGGAGATGCTGTGCTGTTTATGACTTTAAATGTAACTAATAATTACAATTACATGGTTAGAAATATACTCATTTACATTACTAGAACAAGTACAAGTACAGGTTTAAAAGTCGACTCTAAAAACTCAAAAAAGTCAATTATAGCACAGTGAGTATTTGTGATTAGGTACTTTCCACCCCTGGTTGTAGTTTACACTAGTACAACCTCTTTTATATGCTGTATTTTTATGACTTATTTCTATTTTGTTGTGTTTTTACTTGTACATATACGTTTATATAATTATGTTTTATTTGACACTATTTTTGCTACGTATTTAGAATTTATTATTGCTATTTATATTTTTTGTCCAAGTCATTTGCCTTGTGGAAGCAGGTCAGGATGTTAGTGGAGGTTTGGTTCGGGGCAGGTCAGAGCAGGTGTTGGGGTCAGTAGTTCGGTCTTCTGGGGTCGGGGGTGGACGGGTGGACGGAGAGCGGGAGCCCAGCAGCAGGTGGTGGAGAGAGTCCTCTGGCAGATGGTCCCTGGATCTATTCTCTGGAACTGAATATTAATCAAAAACTACAAAAGAGCAACAACAAAGAGTCTAGACGGCGCATCAGGATTAGGACCAAACTTGGACTAAATAAAGTCTAAAAAAGAACAACATGACTCACATTCTAGTGTTGTCCAGATACTAACATTTCAAACTCAATTTCAGAACTAAGGAATTGATCCAGTACTGAATTCTGATACCACAGTTATAATAATGAGGCTCTTTTTAGACACAGAATGTAATTTTCCACACAAAATAATAATTACTATGTGGTCTTACACTAGTTTTGATAAAGATAAGCACAAATACAAGTTTTAAGTCATATTTTTTGTATCTGATACTGATTTTGGCTTAATTAGTATCTGAGTTTCATTATTTTTCTCAACCCTATAAATTTCTATAGGCCAACGTTATTTAAAGGTGCACTGCGTAACTTTTCAGGTTAGGGGCTCTGCTACCATGGAGATGCTGCTGCTTTGCCTGTAATGTTCCACAGTATGATATTAAACTCGTATAAGATGTATTTATTCAGTTATGGGTGTTTTATAGCTCAAAAATACCTTTAAAAACTGAGACTTGACTGGGAGTGGGGTCGCCTCTCCACAGATCTCACCTGTAAATTGGCCTAGCGGCGTCTTCTGCTTGTTTCTGTCGGGATTGAAAAGTTTAAGGCCATACTTTGAATATTTTAAGACAAAGCAATAACATCTCCATGGAGACAAGTAACTGCTGGGTCCCCTACTGGAAAAGTTACACAGTGCACCTTTTTTACAGATGGGGGCGGCTAAAATCTGTATTGTTAAAATGCAGATTATGTTTTAATACAGTGAGTTTTTGGGTCTAGACACTGATAAAAATGACCAGGTCCAACATTTGTCCATTTACCTGGTGAATATGTCATGACAAAGTGTAATGTGATCAATTTATTATTACCATTTATATTTTTTACTCTTTGTTATTATATTTTATTGTGATCTGTGAGCTACTGTGTCCAAATAATTTCCTTTGTGGATCAATAAAGTTTGTCTAAGTCTAAATCTAACAGGAAAATGTACAAATGTTGAAGTTGATCATTTCTTTTACTAAATAACTCCACTCTAGAAGTCGCTATAACAACAAAAAGCTTCACGTTAACAGTATTAATTTTAGCAGCTCCCATCAGTATTAATATTGTATCGGCGATGAGAATGTGTTGACGTCGTCTGAAACCAAACTGTAACTAGGGACGGTCCAATATCGATTTTCTTTGAGCCGATATCGATACTCGATGTTTGTCTCGCTGTCTTGGCCAATACCCAATACCTGCCAGTTTCAATTTTAAGCTTTTGAAATCCACTGCAAGGACAGAATTTATGTTATAAGTGAAGTTAAAATTCATATTTTCACTCTTGGTTTGTTCAGAAATAAACCTGATGCCCTGAAGACACTGGGGATGGGCACAGACTGGGGCAGTGCAGAGAAAAAAATCACCAAAAACATAAAAAATCAGCTTCGTTTTAGATGTTGGACGGATATCGCCGATATTGTTGATGACGATAAACCGTTCCTGCTAATAACCCTGAACACTTGAGCTGCTGCAACATTCAAGCACGAGTTGAAGCCAAATTAGAGCTAAATTTGAGCTTAAGTCAAAGTCAGAGTAAACTAAACCAAACTAACACTCGTGAGAACTGAACTCTGTAGCACTAAACCAGAGCAGATCCTTCACAGAACAGAATATATTGGAAATCGTCCAGTGGAAAGTTTAATGTTTAGTCCAGCCCTCGTCTGGTCTAAATCTGGTCTCGTCTTATCGTCTCTGTCATGAGAGCGTTCCATCTGTCTGTGCGACGGCGCCACATGCAGCGCTCAACTCGGTGTTTGAATACTAAGAGGACATTTTCATTTTAGCTTTAAAGAGTCTGAATTAACATTTCGACGAACAGTCTAGTGCTGCCACTAACGACTAATTTTCTAACGATTAATCTCTCGACTAATTTTTCGATTAGTCCACTAATCTAAACGACTAATTTAAAAAAAACAAAAAAAAAACAAGCAGTTGCAATTGTCATGTGTTCCTTTTTTTTTTTTTTTACTATGTAGGCGTAACGCTTAATGCTACGTGGGCAGATTCATTTGCTTTCACGGCTGATGAGACTGGTACACGTGGTACACGCGACAGTGGATCATTTAAGTTTGGATTTTTATTTCCTACGAGGAGGACTCAAATAATAATGTGTTTAATGCAGCTTTGCGCACATTTGTTTACGTTATACAGAAGTGAAACTTAAAACCACATGGCTCATTTGCATAAACTAGAAGCTGAAAAAACAGCTGCTCCTTGTGCCGCTGATGCGGTCAGCTTCTGTCGGACTAAAGGGCAGGACTCAGTGGAATATGCGTGTTCTTTCTGTGACTGAGGGATGTTCTGCCTATGGTGAGTCTGTTCTGTGCTTCTATCGCGTTGGAGATGTTCATGTTAAACTTTTCAGAGATTATACGTGTGCAGGTCGTACGTGTGCAGCGCAGTTCTTTATTTCACTCATGCACTTTATTTATGTTGCTACTGTTGTGATGAAAAGACTGAAAGGTGTAAATAATTCTCTTCAGACTCGCTCTTATGAGCTGTAGTGGAGGATGGTGCTTGTTGTAGTCTGTGTTCTGGGAGTTGTAGTTTTGCCTGTAGTTCCTCTGGTTAGCGCTGGTTTAGATGTCAAAAGGGTTTTGTGGCTCCGGGTGTTTTCTTTTCTGTGGGAGACGCTCCAAATGGCTCTTTGAGTATTTAAGGTTGCCGTTTGAGACCAAAAATAAATAGGCGAATATTCGACCACAAAAATTGTGTTCGACTAATTTTCATATTCGATTACGTCAAGTACGTCGAATAATCGCGGCAGCACTAGAAAAGTATACAACTCGTGCGCCTGAAGGAGGAGAGAGGAGAGGGCGCCATCTTTTTCCCGTCAAGAACCATCGCCTCAGATTTAGAAGAGCTGATTTTTACCCCAACCTCTTCGCGCTCGGCTGCAAAACGCCCTAGTGCATGAAGTAAACAGCAGATGAGATCCTGTGGTCCCTGAACCAAACCCCCTCCGCCCCCTGACTGCGCCAAGAAACTCTGTTCATTGTATTTATGGAGAGAATTTCTAGGCGACAAACGGCAACCCTGGAAACTCCCTGACTGGGACTGCAACCCCACAGGACTCCACGAGGGACACGGTCAAACATCATCTTCTCCAGATCCACAAAACACATGTGGAACCTTTGAGCACCTGAAGGAGAGTGCAGAGCAGGTCCAGTGTTTCACGACCGGGATGAAAACCACACTGCTCCTCTTGAACCTGAGCTCCAACTATCGGATTCTCCCCTCCGGTCCCTGGAATCGACCTCACCGGGGAGGCTGAAGTGTGTGATTCTACTGTAGTTGGAACACACGTCCTTATTACTAATGTTTTTGTGTTGGTCGTTGGCCTTTTAAAGCCTGAGTTGAAGTTCATTTTTGCATGATTTTCAAACGGCCCATATTACACTATTTTCTGAGTTATTATATAATGTTGTTTCCTCATAAAACACACACCTGGAGTTGTGTTTTGTTTCATTCGAGGTTGAATACAGTAAGGAAGTGTTGTTACCTTTCGTGTGTGCGTTTCAGACTGGCAGGGGGTCATCAGTGTGGCGGTGTTCGACTGCGCTCTGGAAGAGAACTTTGACCTCTGCAGAGACTATGGGATCAAGTACTACCCCACGTTCAAGGTAAATGTCCAAAACTCAACTGAATATGAGCTAACAACATGTACATGACGCTTACCTTCGAAGTCCCTGTTGTAGAACTCAACACATTGTGACAGTGCTGTCCAGTCACAGTCTGGTGCTTCTGTTGTAGGGAGTATTATACCTCTGATGGCATACATATAGCGCAGGATAACAAGGACTGAGCTGGCTGCCCTCAGTACGGCACAGAAATGCAACTTCTCCAACAGTCACGGTTTCAAAAGTTCACCCTTGACTGTGATTGGTTAAATCCACCTGTCACTCACTGAGAGCCAATCAGAGGAAGGGGGCGGGGCATGTGTCTGAGTTTAAACTTTGAGCTGCATTAAATAGGGAAGCACTGAATCACATAGAACCATCTCTGTAGGATTTCCTGATACATTTTTTACAGTTTCACAGATAGTGTATTTTTCAGGGACATTTATTTCAAGCATTGGAATAAATGATTTATTTTGTTTTATTTTCAGTATTTCAAAGCCCACAGTGGAGAGGCGGAGCGAGGGACCATCTACAGAGGTGAGAGAAGCCAGTATGACTAATGACGGCTCTAAAAACGTGTTTAAAAGGATGAGCGTCATACAGCTCAGTACAGATGTCTCTGATAAATTACAGAACATACAGACATAACCTGCGATATCTTTTACCAAAGTAATAGAAACAAACATTTTAGGTCAGAGTCGGTTCTTTTCTGCTCTGAAATGAAGCCGCTTAATTTCTGCTGCTGGACAAACTATAGCTCAAAATCAAACGATTTAAAAGGTTTTTTTATGCTTTGGTATAAGGCTTTTCTGTGTGGAGTTTGCATGTTTCTCCCATTCACCCAAAACATGCACCATATGTGAAAGCTTTATTTGATTTTTACTGGTTTTGTGGTTTTAGGACTGGTACGATCCAATTTTTGGCAGTTTACCTTTTTGTTGTCTTCATTTTCTGCACTTTGGAAGCTGCTTTGTTTGTAAAATGTGCTGTAGAAATAAAATGAGTTTGGATTTGAATGTCACACAGCCTCCATCACTAAAGTGTGTCTCTGTCCTGCAGGGGGCGACAGAGAGATCCCCTCGGTGAGACAGCTCATGGTGAACATCCTGCAGAACCACACCAGAGACGAGAGACCGGAGCAGTGCCCAGAGCTCCGGCCATACAGGTACCAGACAGTCCAAACTCTGCCGGGTCTAAACTGGGTCTAAACTGGGCCTAAACTGGGTCTGTCTGGTCTAAATGGTGTAATATGGGCCCTTTTAATAAGAATATTTCATTGATTTGTTTTTTTTTTTCTTTTTTGTTGTAAAGAGGAGGATCTGAACAGGTTTTTGGGTGAAGTTCATTCTTGGATCTAAACATGTTTTTGTGTTTTGCTGTAGTTCTGTGGAGCTGCTGCCGTTGTTGGGGCAGAAGTCTGACCACTACACTGCCCTCATCATCGAAGAGCCCCAGTCCTACACTGGCCGAGAAGTGAGTCCTGCTTTAGTCCTGCTTTAGTCCTGCTTTAGTCCTGCTTTAGTCCTGCTTTAGTCTTGTCCTGCTTTAGTCCTGCCCTGCTTTAGTCCTGCTTCAGTCCTGCTTTAGTCCTGCTTTGGTCCTGCTTTGGTCTTGTCCTGCTTTAGTCCTGCTTTAGTCCTGCTTTGGTCTTGTCCTGCTTTAGTCCTGCTTTAGTCCTGCTTTAGTCCTGCTTTGGTCCTGCTTTAGTCCTGCCCTGCTTTAGTCCTGCCCTGCTTTAGTCCTGCTTCAGTCCTGCTTTAGTCCTGCTTTGGTCCTGCTTTGGTCTTGTCCTGCTTTAGTCCTGCTTTGGTCCTGCCCTGCTTTAGTCCTGCTTTAGTCCTGCCCTGCTTTAGTCCTGATTTAGTCCTGCCCTGCTTTAGTCCTGCTTTGGTCCTGCTTTGATCTTGTCCTGCTTTAGTCCTGCCCTGCTTTAGTCCTGCTTCAGTCCTGCTTTAGTCCTGCTTTGGTCCTGCTTTGGTCTTGTCCTGCTTTAGTCCTGCTTTAGTCCTGCTTTGGTCTTGTCCTGCTTTAGTCCTGCTTTAGTCCTGCTTTAGTCCTGCTTTGGTCCTGCTTTAGTCCTGCCCTGCTTTAGTCCTGCCCTGCTTTAGTCCTGCTTCAGTCCTGCTTTAGTCCTGCTTTGGTCCTGCTTTGGTCTTGTCCTGCTTTAGTCCTGCTTTGGTCCTGCCCTGCTTTAGTCCTGCTTTAGTCCTGCCCTGCTTTAGTCCTGATTTAGTCCTGCCCTGCTTTAGTCCTGCTTTGGTCCTGCTTTGATCTTGTCCTGCTTTAGTCCTGCCCTGCTTTAGTCCTGCCCTGCTTTAGTCCTGCTTCAGTCTGCTTTAGTCCTGCTTTAGTCCTGCTTTAGTCCTGCTTCAGTCCTGCTTTAGTCCTGCTTTAATCCTGCTTTGGTCCTGCTTTGGTCTTGTCCTGCTTTAGTCCTGCTTTAGTCCTGCTTTAGTCCTGCTTTGGTCTTGTCCTGCTTTAGTCCTGCTTTAGTCCTGCTTTGGTCCTGCTTTGGTCTTGTCCTGCTTTAGTCCTGCTTTCGTCCTGCTTTAGTCCTGCTTTAGTCCTGCTTTAGTCCTGCTTTAGTCCTGCTTTGGTCCTCCTTTAGACCTCCTTTAGACCCACTTTACTCCTCCTGACCTGCTGTTCTTTGTCCCTGGTTGTTCTTCAGGTGATCCTGGACCTCCTGCAGTACTCGGGGGTCGTGGTGCACAGGGCCCTGAGCTCAGACCGCCCCCTGCTGGACACACTGGGAATCACAGACCTGCCCACGGTCCATCTGCTGCAGCCCAACGGCAGCCACCACACACTGCACACGTGAGCCAAACAAACGAAGAACTTTACAGAAACGCCCCGTGGAGAGGGACGGTTTAAATGATGCTGAAAACAATAGCTGTGAGCACTGAAGGTGGATAGGAGAGGCACTTTTAGCTTCATTATTTAAAGTAACAGAGAAATCGAAGATGTTCCTCAGCTCATCCAAGCTGCTTCTTCAGTTCTGGTCAGACGCTGGTGGACACTGCCTTATATCTGCCTGAAGGGGGCGCTAACTACACTGAAACTACTCTGAAACTAACGCACACACTTGTTTAGTTTCTGTAGTTTTCTTAGCTAAGTGTGAAGCGTGCCTGATTCATATTGGCGTTTTCGGCCCCTGATAGCTGCTCTTGATGTTTTAAAGTGGGAGAGGAGGGTTGTCAAAAGTTTCTGTTGAAAGTAGTTATTTACAAAAAATAAAACAATTTGGAGTTTATTTTTTGTTTTCTACATTCCACATGTGCCATTCATAGTTTTGTTGCCTTCAGTGTGAATCTACAGTGTAAATAATCATGGAAATAAAGAAAAATTTAAAAAGTGTGTCCAAACTTTTAAGTCGTAGTGCAGATTACAGGACTTTTCAGTATCTGTTTAGCCTGAGGAAGGGCATCTGGAGTAAAAGCTTCCTGTTTTGTTTCAGAGAGAAGAGGCTGCGCTTCTTCTTCACGTCACTCCTCAGAACTTTGCCCGGAGTCCAGAGGAAAACCCACACCAACAGCAGTGTCCTGAACCCACAGAAGGGGGCGCTGTCTCCGGCACAGAGCAGCCAGCCCTGGAGGGACTTTGACCGGTCAGTGCAGCCACGTGACAGAAAAAACAAAAAAGTTTTGAAGTGCATTTGGCAGGTTTTGAGGTTTAATTCTGACTTGGTTTCGTGGGTTAGAGCTGGTGGTAAATATTTATCATAGTTTTTGGGGAAAAGAATTTAGGAAAAATACAGGAAGTGGTGCTGAATTTTAAAACTTAAGGATCTGATAAGCTTCCAGACAGCAAAAATACTGTGAAAGAACTACCAAAAAATATTCAGAGACATTTTATTGAAAGAGAAAGCACTTGTAATTTAAGGGGAATGCATCTCTTTAAAATGACCATAGTCCGAACACCAAGGAAAAGTTTTTGTTTTTCAGTTTGTGCGGTCAAAATCTGGAACTCTGAGTGATGAGCTCAAAAAATGTCCAAATATAAAAGTGTTTAAACGAAGATCTAAACAAATGATTACACACTGCAAATTTCTCTTTAATCGCTTATTTTCAAGACGCCATATTGTAGATCAAACCCCGTTTTCACCACTGTCCTTACGTTTGTATTCAGTCAGAAAAAACAGCTTCAAGTACAGAAATGAGGCAAATTCACAAACTCAAACACGAGTTTAAACAAGGTGCAAACAAAGAGTGTGGAGCAAATGAAAAAAAAAAGTGCTGCAAGAAACAAAGACAAATATCTCATCATCAAATGTGTCGCAAATAGAGAAACGACGTGAAGCACAAAACGATGAAAACCAAGAAAACACAACGAAAAACGCTGCATAAAGAGTCACCACAGCGTAAGTGCTCCAGACCTGCAGGGGGCGCTCTCAGTGTAACAGCTCAGTGTTTGTTACGGGAATGTGGCTTTTATTTGATTATCTTCATATACTGTGTTTCTCTCTCCATTGAGCTGTGACACTGAGAGCGCCCCCTGCAGGTTTGTGGTGACTCTCTTTATGCAGCGTTTTGCATTTGCAGGTGGTTTCTTGTTTTTTATCGTTTTGTGCTTCGTGTCGTTTCTCTATTTGCGGCGCATTTGATGATGACACATTTGTCTTTGTTTCTTGCACCTCGTTCTTTGTACCCCGTTTAAACTCGTGTTTGAGTTTGTGAATTTGCATCGTTTCTGTTTTCTCTAACTGAGGCGCATTGGGTCGTTGCAGTGCGTTTGGCCCCTGTCGGCCACCGTAGAGCCCCTAACCCCAAGCACAGGAGGTCTTCTTTAAGCCTTGGTCCAGTTTCCGTTCTGGTTCTGACCCAGTTGTGGTCCTCAGGTCTCTGGTGTACGCGGCCGATCTGGAGTCGGCTCTTCACTACCTGTTCAGGGTGGAGCTGGCCTCTCACAGCTCCCTGGAGGGGGAGGAGCTACAAACCTTCAAGGACCTGGTCACTCTGCTCGCCAAGGTAACGCCCCAAACTTCTGACACTACTTTTATACTCGCTGAGTATAAAAAACTACACTGAAGTCAGGACTAACTGGAAACAATGAAATTACATTTTTTATTCTGTTTTGTGTGTGCAGCTTTATCCAGGAGGGGGCGCCGTGGTGAAGCTCATGGAGACGCTCTCTGATTGGCTGCTGAGTTTGCCTCTGCAGAAGATCCCCTACCAGGCCGTTTTAGACCTGGTGGACAACAAGATGAAGGTGAAGCACTAGGCCTGCTCCTGTCGGCTCCTCTAGCTCTGCTCCTGTCTGCTCCTCTAGCTCTGCTCCTGTCTGCTCCTCTGGCCCTGCTCCTGTCTGCTCCTCTGGCTCTGCTCCTGTCTGCTCCTCTGGCCCTGCTCCTGTCTGCTCCTCTAGCTCTGCTCCTGTCTGCTTCTCTGGCCCTGCTCCTCTGGCCCTGCTCCTGTCTGCTCCTCTGGCCCTGCTCCTGTCTGCTCCTCTGGCTCTGCTCCTGTCTGCTCCTCTGGCCCTGCTCCTCTGGCCCTGCTCCTGTCTGCTCCTCTGGCCCTGCTCCTGTCTGCTCCTCTGGCCCTGCTCCTCTGGCCCTGCTCCTGTCTGCTCCTCTGGCTCTGCTCCTGTCTGCTCCTCTGGCCCTGCTCCTCTGGCCCTGCTCCTCTGGCCCTGCTCCTGTCTGCTCCTCTGGCCCTGCTCCTCTGGCCCTGCTCCTGTCTGCTCCTCTGGCCCTGCTCCTCTGGCCCTGCTCCTCTGGCCCTGCTCCTGTCTGCTCCTCTGGCCCTGCTCCTCTGGCCCTGCTCCTCTGGCCCTGCTCCTGTCTGCTCCTCTGGCCCTGCTCCTGTCTGCTCCTCTGGCTCTGCTCCTGTCTGCTCCTCTGGCCCTGCTCCTGTCTGCTCCTCTGGCTCTGCTCCTGTCTGCTCCTCTGGCCCTGCTCCTGTCTGCTCCTCTGGCTCTGCTCCTGTCTGCTCCTCTGGCCCTGCTCCTGTCTGCTCCTCTGGCCCTGCTCCTCTGGCCCTGCTCCTGTCTGCTCCTCTGGCTCTGTCCTCCTGACGCCTGCCCTCTCCTGTCCTCCTGACGCCTCTTGTCTCTCCCTCAGATTTCCGGCGTGTTCTTGAGCTCGGAGTTGCGTTGGGTCGGTTGTCAGGGCAGTGCTCCTGGTTTCCGTGGTTACCCGTGCGCCCTCTGGACCCTGTTCCACGTGTTGGCGGCGCGCAGACAGGCCGCGCCCTCCGCCCTGCGGCACACGGCGCTGGAGGCGGAGCCGGCGCCCGTGCTCAGCGTGATGCGCCGCTACATCAGGACCTTCTTCGGCTGCGAGGAGTGCGGCAAGAACTTTGAGAAGGCGGCGTCGTCCGACAGCACCGCGGAGATCAAGAGCCCAGAAGAAGAAGTGATGTGGCTCTGGAACCAGCACAACGAGGTCAACTACAGACTGGCCGGTAATGACACGAGTTATTCTAAGAATTCTTTATTTTACCTTTATTTACACGGGGGAAAAGTAACGACACTGTATTTAAGTTTATCAGATTTTTACCGTCTTAAAAACGTGAAAAACAAAACAAGTTAATCTGAAACACTTTGAAGTGGTCCAAAGTTCTTCCTCACTTCCCTTTATGCATTCAGAACATTATTCTGAGCATTTTTATAGTTTAGACGTGTTTTTCAACTTTCCAGGATCAGATCCGAGTTTTGCCATCATGATAAAGCTAGCAACAACTAGTATGCTAGCCGTGCACTTCCTGATTCTCGGACCGAATTAGATGTTTCTGTAGGTGACAGTTAATGGCATACCAGCTTTGACTGTGGCCTTTTAATCCAGATGCCTCGCATGTTACAGCTCACACTTTTTAAAGAACTCTTTGTACTGTACTGTGCGCTCTTACAGTTTTACCTCTCACCCGAGTCCCAGAGCCCCGAGTCCCAGAGCCAAGTTTATTTTTGATCAACTTTTAAATAAACTTTTGTCCAGTTGACAAAATTGAATTTCTCCTTTGCCATGGATTCTACCTGGACGACTGAGGGATTTTAGGTAGTTTTCAAGTGAACAGCTCCTTTATCTAAATGATTCTAGTGAAGGTGTGTGGAGTTTAAAAACACAGTGGAGCACATGACATCATAATTCAGTTTGAGAGAAGAACTCTAAATCTCAGGGTTTGTGTGTTAAACATGTGAATGAAACAAAACACAACTCCACGTCTGTTTGTGATGAGGAAACGACATTAGAACAAATCAGAAAACAGTGTAACATGGGCCCTTTAAAACCAAAATAATCCATAGTGTTTCTTTTACTCACTTTCTCCTGTGAACTCGATCGTTCCTCTTTCCAAACCCGCTCTGACCCCGTCTCTCTCCACAGGCTCTCTGAGTGACGACCCCATGTTTCCCAAGGGGGCGTGGCCTCCTCCGTCCCTGTGCGCCCCCTGCCACGAGGAGAACCGCGGTCTGCACGCCTTCAACCACCAGGAGGTGCTACGCTTCCTGCTCCACCACTATGGCGAGAGCAACCTGTCCAGGAAGTACGCCCTGGAGCCCACTGTCGCCATGGAGACCGAGAAGAAGGAGGAGGAGGAGGAGGGAGGAGACGAGAAGAAGAAAGGAGAGGAGAAAGGAGACGAGGAGAGAGGCGATAAGGAGGTAGGAGAGAACGACAGCGCGAAAAAGGACGCTAACAAGGCCGATAAAGTGGACGGTGGTCATCATACGGGGGAAAAAGCAGAGGAGAAGGAGGACCGAGGCAGATCTGTGGAGGAGAGGGCGGTGGCGAGCGGGGATGAGGGGAATCGAACCCTCGCCCTGGGCTTCAACAGCGTGGACATGAGCCTGTGCCTGCTCCTGTACGTTGGCTCCTGCGTCTTCCTCATGCTGCTTTTCTTCATCTTCCGGGTGCGCTCGCGACGGTGGAGGTTGCGCCCCCCGAAGTTCACCGTGTGAATTGCGATAGACTCAAAAACAAAAAAGACTAACTGGAAATGTAAAGGCGCATTCTGTAACTTTTCCGGTGAAGGGTCCGTCAAGTGCTTTTCGTCATAGAAATGTTATTGCTTTGCCTGGAATGTTCCACAGTATGGCATTAAACCTTTCTATCTTCACAGAGACCAAACCAGACCAAGTTCCAGGTCAGATCTGTGGAGAGGCGACCCCGCTCACAGTCAGAATGTCTGTTTTTCTAGATATTTTTGAGCTCTAAAACCACCTGTAATTGAATAAATGTAAAGTAGAGATGTTTAATGTCACACTGTGGGACATTCCAGGCAGAGCAATGACGTCTCCATAGAAACAGTGACAAACCCTCCACCAGAAAAGTTACACAATGCACCTTTAGATCTCGCCACTGCCGCCTGAGCCCGACTTAAGGTTCTGGGATGAGTTTGGAGTTAAAGACGCTGTACCTGATTTTTTTCTGTTGTAAAAGCGAGAAAAACACAACTAGTTCATTTCAAACAGTTTGCAGTGGTTCAGAGTTCTTCCTCATTTACCTTAAGCATTCAGGGCATCTGAATTACTCACCACGACAAGTTTATAAGAGCTTTTCCCCAACGTTCAGAAACCATGCACTAGGGATGTAACGATAACCGAAATATCGTGATTCATATCGTCAAAAGTCCCATAATAATACCATGGATCATCACAGTATATCGAATTACAAGTCTCTTTGCTTGAATTAATAGTTGTAGTGAAGCATTATAGCTACAAAAACAAAGGGAACTACATAGACCATGATCCTTTGCTCCGTTTCAGTGCCGATTACATGAAGAAAATAATTTAAATCTTAATTCTTTAGATTAATGCAGAACCAAAGTCTAAAAGTAAAAAGTAGCGTAATCACAGCTTTGTTTGGATACTGTTACATCCCTACCATCACGCTGCGGTAATGCTAACCACAACTAGCATGCAAACCGCGCTGTTCTTGAAATTTGGAACACTTTTACACAAAAAACCAACACAGCAGACTTATTTCGATTTCAAGAGCGGCTTATAGCACATATCTGTACTTGGGAGACACATTGTGCTCAGATATTTGGGAAAAAACAGGTACAGGGCCTTTTAAAGTGGAAGTACGGAACATTTCACATGAAAATTCCAGGCTTTTAAATCACTTTTACACCTTAGTTTTGGTATTGGGTTTCTCTGGAATTTTCTTTGCACGCTCTCACGTCATAGAAACCACAGAAGCTGCATAAAGGATTGTCAGAAGCCACCCAAGGATTTAATTTCAGGTGCATTGTGTAACTTTTCTGGTGGAGGGCTGTTACCTGCTTGTTTCTATGGATATGTAACTACTCGAATGTTCCACAGTGTGACATTAAACAGCTCTACTTTACATGTATTCACTTACAGGTGGTTTTACAGCTCAAAAACACCTCGAAAACAGACATTCTGACTGTGAGCGGGGTCGCCTCTCCACAGATCTGACCTGTAACTTGGTCTGGTTTGGTCTCCATGAAGATAGAAAGGTTTAAAGCCATACTGTGGAACATTCCAGGCAAAGTGACAACATCTCAATGGAGAAAAACATTTGACGGACCCTCCAGCAGAAAAGTTACACAATGCAGCTGTAAGTGTAGTGTAAGTGAGCGGCCACTTGAGGGCGCACTACAGCTGCTCTGTGTATTTAATAAGGTGAAACTTGGTGCTATAAAACTCTAATTTGTCATAATATGAAAAATCCAAAACACACTCTGTTACACTGATTCTTCTGGTGGAATGTTCAAGTGTCCAGTTCCAACATGGCGTTCGTTCTGGCGCTTCGAACACCGGTGAACTCTTCGGATTCCTGCGCGCTCGCGAATACTAAAACGTTGCTGCGTCGTTTAAATTGAATGATAAAGCTCCTATATTACACAAAATTAACTCTCATGAGCTTTAAGTCATGTTCTAACGCTGTTTCCTCCTCAAAAACAGTTGTTTTGTTTCATAAATTTGTGTAATAAGTTGTTCTGTACTTAAAATAACAGTTATAAAACACATTTGGATTGTTTTTTACCGTGATTTTTTTAGTTTAGTTTAGTCTCTGCCCTTTAATGCTGATATCGATTACTGGCAGGTACTTAAAGCCAAAGTATCGGCATCGGTATCAGAACAGATGAAGCTGGTTTGGTGCTTCTCTAGGTTTTGATGAGGAAACGACATTATAACACGGATCATAAAACGGGATTCTACGAGCTCTTTAACAAACGAAACCAAACAGTGGTTCTGAAAATGTTCTGGTTTTATTCACACAGAAGGATTCCCTCCTAAATACGGTTTATTTATTGCATTTATTAAATATGGTGAAAGAAAAGTGGAGTTCTATTCCCGTTTCAGGCTGCATTTGTGAATGTGGCTCTGGATCACCACCCGATGACATTATTCTGGCAGTCCTTGCGCCCTCTGCTGGCAACAGTTGCGCTTTTCCTCTATTGATTTCAAGAGTTTCACGTTAATTTGACTCGTTTTCCATTCCCTGATTGAAGAAGCCGTACCAAACGCCAAGACTTAAGGTGTCAGAGTGAATTAAAAGCCTGAATATTGTCTGTTTACACTTTCATACCTTTACACAGATCCAGACCCGGTTCTGGTTCTGGTTCCAGTTCTGGTTCTGGTCCGGCTCAAAGCACAAATGCGTCACCAGGGTTCACTGTTGGACTGAGTACTGAAAGAATCATGAATCGTAGGATTGATCCAGAGCTCCAGTCAGGTCTGTGAGGACTGGCACCATTCAGAGACGTTAACTCCAGTATTTAAAGCTGCACTATGTAATGTCTGCTGGTTTCCATGGAAATGCTAATGCTTTGCCTTGGAATGGAACATCGGGCTGCAACGATTAGCTGACAATACGTGATTAGTAGACTAAAATTAATCGTAGTCGTAATTGTGAACACCACTTAACGTTTCAAACTTGACTCGAAACTCAAAACTGATTCGAAAACCGCGATAATAATAAAAAACAAAGACGATATCCTGGAATTTTCCACTTTAAACGGTCGAACTTTCTTTTCTAGTCCCATGTGGCCTTATATTTGTGTAAACCTCAGTGGACTCCAAAAGCTTTTTTTTATTTTTAAATTACGTTTCGACAAAAAGCCTTCGTCGGATCATTTTTCTTGCTTCAGACCACAGTTTGCAAAATGGTTGCCAGACCAGGTGCTAATTTTTTCACTTTTTTCACTTTTAAATTGCTGTTCCTTTTTGCATTTTCAGCTCTACGTGAACTTTGGTGTGCATTTTCTGTTTTTCACTCGTCTCTGTGTTCTTATCCTTGTTCTTATCAGATCCAGAACTTTTTTAGTACCGATACCTGCAAAAAATGAGGATCGAGTTTCGGTATCGATTAGTATCTGGTTTTCAATACTTTGGACAACACCAGCCCTAGACGCAATACGGCAAGTAAACAATCTGACACCACCAGGCCATGTTACAGGTCAGATCTGTGGGGAGGACACCCCATTCACTAAATGCAAAATGGATTACATTAAACGGCATATTGTGGAACATTCCAGGCAAAGCATTCGCTCCAATAGTAGGTTTACCAAACTGATAATGGAGTACTGTTAAACTTGATCGAGAACTGAGTAATAACTGAACTGAGTGAGAGCGTTTCTCTGAACAGAACTATAAACTGTTTGTTTTATTCTTTTGTGTTAAACTCATGCCAGTGTCGATGCTAAAACATTTCTCGTAGTGTTGTCAAAACTGGATCGATGTTTCCCCTGGAGGGACTGACTGGACCCGTCTGATCCTGGACTCTGGGTGATCTCAGGGAAAACTGGGCGGGGCACCTGTAAATAGTTCCGTGGCGGCCATTTTATGTGTTTTTAATAAAGAGTATTTATTGTGGAGTGGATCATGTGACTGTGCCAAATGTTCTGCCCGGCGACAGCGCTGAGGTGCGTTCTGATTGGTCGATTCACTGGACTCTGTTCTGCTGTGAAACCGTCCCCTTCATTTCCTTCTCATGTCCTCGCTCACAAGAGGGACACTGTTGCTTTTGAATTAAAAAAACATGTTTTAAACTTTTGAGTCCTGTCTGTACCTGTAACAGTCCACTCCAGTTCACAAAGTCCACGGCGGAGTTCACAAACTTTAGAAAGTCCAAGTCAAACGTTACAGGCAAAATCCACCATGTTTGTTGTAAGTGTGCCTCAGGTTCATTTAGAGTCATGAGACAAAACAATATAAAAAAAAAGTAAACGGGAACCCTGGGACTTCCTGATCTCCTGCCTGATCTTCTGCCTGATCTTCTGCTCTGTACTGGTACACGTGTCACTACAGTGTCAGAAAACGTTCCGGTGAATCGTATGTTTAATATTTAGCATCTTCAAATCCCCGCAGGTTTAAACTATGATAACTGAAAATCAGAGGAGGGTCTGGCTGCAGCCGATGGGCAGCGCCGTGGTGAGTGGAGCTCCAACAGAGACACAGATCTGGAGCCTGTATGAGGAACCTTCAAGAGGAACCAGTTCTAGTGCACACTGGGTACATTTACAGTCAAAACCGTGTCATAAACGCACGTGTGCTGCCTCCAAGAACTATGTGACATCACACAGAACTGCCCTGATCACAGCCCGGGGTCAGAAACATGTGGCAGTGACCAGAGCAGGTCTGTGCAGGGGCGGAGTTTGAAATGTGGATCCCTGTCCCTTATACCACCAGACCCCGCCCCCTTACCAGACCCCGCCCCTCCAACAGGCCCCGCCCCCTCACCAGACCCTGCCCCTCACTGTCCTCCAGACCCCGCCCCTCCAACAGGCCCCGCCCCCTCACCAGACCCCGCCCCTCACTGTCCTCCAGACCCCGCCCCTCCAACAGGCGCCGCCCCCTCACCAGACCCCGCCCCTCACTCTCAGTTCTGTCTGACATGTGGTTGTGGGCGGAGTTTAGGGTTTCAGTCGCTGTGTTTGTGTGTCTGTGTGTGTCTGTGTTCGTCTGTGTGTGTCTGTGTGTGTCTCTGTGTGTGTTTGTGTAGCGCTGAGGCCTCCTCGTGCCTATAGATCAGTTCTGTCCTGGACTCACCCTGCATGACTCAGCTCTTTTCTCTTTCTCTCCATCCCTCTCTCCATCTCTCTAATTCTCTCTCTTCTCTCATCTCTCTCTTTTCTCATCTCTTCCCCCGTATATCTCTCTTTCACCTTCTCCTTTAACTAGCCCCCCTCTCTTTCTTTCTATTCTCTCCCCCTCTTTTTCTCTTTATCTCTCATCTCTCTCCCTCCTTTCCCTTTTCTCTTCCTCCTCACCCCTCTTTTCTTTCTCTCTGATCTCCATCTCTCCCTTCTCTCTCTCCTCTCCTGCCTCTTGTCTTTCCTCACATCCATTTTCTCTCTTCATTCCTCCATCCTCTTTTTTCCATCACTCCGCCCTCTCCCTCCTCCATCCTCTCTCTTCTCTCTTCCATCCCTCCTCTCTTTCATCCTTCCGTCCTCTCTCTCCATCTCTCTCCTTTCTCTCAATCTTCTCTCTCGCGTCTCCTCACACATTTTCTTTCTCTCCATCCTTTCTCCCGCTCCCCTGTTTCTTTTCCATCTCTCCCTCTCTCTTTTGTCAGTGTCTGTGATGCTCTCTCTCTCCCTCTCTTCTTTCTCTCTGTCACTGTGAGTGGGTGATGCTCTCTTCCCCTCTTTTCTTTCTTTCTTTTTTCTTTCTCTCTCATGAATATGAGTGGGTGATACTCTCTCTCCCTCTTTTCTATCTCTCTCTCTCTCCTTCCCTTTTCTTTCTCTCCTTCTCTCCTCCCTCTTTTATCCTTTTCTCTCTGTGTTACTCTCTTTTCCTCCTCTCTCCCTCTTTCTCTCCTTTCCTCTCTTTTCTCTGTGTGATGCTCTTTTTTCCTCCTGTTTTCCTCTTTCTCACTTTTCTCTGTGAGTGTGTGATGCTCTCTCTCTTTTCTTTTACTCCTTTTTTCCTCCTCTCTTTCTCTCTCTTCTCTGAGTGTGTGATGCACTCTCTTTCTTCCTCTCTTTTCTTTCTCTCTTTTCTCTGAGTGTGTGATGCTCTCTCTCTCTTTTCTTTTCCTCCTCTCTTTTCTTCCTCTCTTTCTCTCTCTTTGTGAGTGTGTGATGCTCTCTCTCTTTCTCTTTTCCTCCTCTCTTCTTTCTCTCTCTTCACTGTGTGTGATGCTCTCTCTCTCTTCTCTTCCTCCTCTCCTCTCTTTCTCTCTCTTCTCTGTGAGTGTGATGTTCTTTTTCTCTTTCTCTCTTCCTCCTCTCCTCTCTTTCTCTCTCTTCTCTGTGAGTGTGATGTTCTTTTTCTCTTTCTCTCTTCCTCCTCTCCTCTCTCTCTCTTCTCTGTGAGTGTGTGATGCTCTCTCTCTCTTCTCTTCCTCCTCTCCTCTCTTTCTCTCTCTTCTCTGTGAGTGTGATGTTCTTTTTCTCTTTCTCTCTTCCTCCTCTCCTCTCTTTCTCTTCTCTGTGAGTGTGTGATGCTCTCTCTCTCTTCTCTTCCTCCTCTCCTCTCTTTCTCTCTCTTCTCTGTGAGTGTGATGTTCTTTTTCTCTTTCTCTCTTCCTCCTCTCCTCTCTTTCTCTCTCTTCTCTGTGAGTGTGTAATGCTCTCTCTCTCTTCTCTTCCTCCTCTCCTCTCTTTCTCTCTCTTCTCTGTGAGTGTGTGATGCTCTCTCTCTCTTCTCTTCCTCCTCTCCTCTCTTTCTCTCTCTTCTCTGTGAGTGTGATGTTCTTTTTCTCTTCTCTTCCTCCTCTCCTCTCTTTCTCTCTCTTCTCTGTGAGTGTGTAATGCTCTCTCTCTCTTCTCTTCCTCCTCTCCTCTCTTTCTCTCTCTTCTCTGTGAGTGTGTGATGCTCTCTCTCTCTTCTCTTCCTCCTCTCCTCTCTTTCTCTCTCTTCTCTGTGAGTGTGATGTTCTTTTTCTCTTTCTCTCTTCCTCCTCTCCTCTCTTTCTCTCTCTTCTCTGTGAGTGTGTGATGCTCTCTCTCTCTCTTTTCCTCCTCTCTTCTTTCTCTCTCTTCACTGTGTGTGATGCTCTCTCTCTCTTCTCTTCCTCCTCTCCTCTCTTTCTCTCTCTTCTCTGTGAGTGTGATGTTCTTTTTCTCTTTCTCTCTTCCTCCTCTCCTCTCTTTCTCTCTCTTCTCTGTGAGTGTGTGATGCTCTCTCTCTCTTCTCTTCCTCCTCTCCTCTCTTTCTCTCTCTTCTCTGTGAGTGTGTGATGTGCTGCTGGTGCATGTGTGTCTGACTCTGCAATGCAGCTCTGCTTTACAATCCACTCACTGTCACATATACACAAGAGAGAGGGAGGAGAGGAGGAGGGGAGGAGAGAGGGAGGAGAGAGGAGGTAAGAAGAGGAGAGAGGAGGGGAAACAGGAGAGGAGAGGGGAGAAGGAGGGGAGGAGATGAGAGAGGGAGGAAAAGGAGGAGAGGAGGTGAGAGAAGGAAAGGGGAGCGAGAGGAGGGGAGGAGAGAGAGAGGAGGAGGTGAGAAGAGGAGAGAGGGAGGAGAGGAGAGACATTTATTTTATGTCGTTTAAAAATATGCAAAGCCATCGCACCATCACACACACGTCTACACGTAATCCAGACCCTCACGGCTCTACAGATAGTCCTGGTTTAGTCCTGGTTTAGTCCTGGTTTAGTCCTGGTTTAGTCCTGGTTTAGTCCCGTTTAGTCCTGGTTTGGTCCTTTATAGTCCTGGTTTAGTCCTGTTTAGTCCTGATTCAGTCCTGGTTTAGTCCTTTATAGACCTGGTTTAGTCCTGGTTTAGTCCTGGTTTAGTCCTGGTTTAGTCCCGTTTAGTCCTGGTTTGGTCCTTTATAGTCCTGGTTTAGTCCTGTTTAGTCCTGATTCAGTCCTGGTTTAGTCCTTTATAGACCTGGTTTAGTCCTGGTTTAGTCCTGGTTTAGTCCTGGTTTAGTCCTGGTTTAGACCTGGTTTAGACCTGGTTTAGACCTGGTTTAGACCTGGTTTAGACCTGGTTTAGACCTGGTCATCATTTAAACCTCAACATAAACAAACAAGGCTTTCACTTCCTTATTCCCTCCCTCCTTTCCCTCTGATTGGCTCCGGTCCTGCTCCTGCTCCCTGATTGGCTGCCTCCTGAACGGTGCACTGTGATTGGCTGCTGTTGTCCTCTGCAGACAGTTAGCCGCATTAGCCCTGTCCTCAGATGAACTCCCTCAGTCTCCTCCTGTCTCAGTCTGCTCCCTCCATCAAATCCAACCCAACCAGGACCCAAAACCGGACCGAGACCCAGACCACAGCCAGCACCAGGACTACAGGAGGTCTGCTCTGAGGTAAGGACCGGTTTGGACCTGGTTTAGTCCTGGTTTAGTCCTGATTCTAAGCATGGTGCATCATTAACTCTATATCTTCCTCAGTGCATTTAGTGAAGATCTGCTTTAGTCCTGGTTTAGTTCTGTTTTAGTCCTGGTTTAGACTTGGTTTAAAGATGGGTTAGATCTGGTTTAGTCCAGGTTTAGAACTGGTTTAAACATGAGTTAGTCCCGGTTTAGTCCTAGTTCAGACCTGGTTTATCATGGTTTAGTCCCGGTTTAGTCCCGGTTTAGTCCTGGTTTAGACCTGGTTTAGTCCCGGTTTAGACCTGGTTGAAACAAGGGTTAGTCTTGGGTTAGTCTTGGTTTAGACCTGGTTTATATCTTGATTAGTCCTGACTTAGTTTTCGCAAAACCTGACCAAGACCAAGACTAGTAAGGTAAGTTTTAGTCCTGGTTTAGTTCTAGTTTAGTCCTGGTTTAGTCCTGTAATAGTCCTGGTTTAGTCCTGGTTTAGTCCTGGTTTATATCTTGATTAGTCCTGGTTTAGTTTTGGTTGGGTTCAACTTTAGTCCTGGTTTAGTTCCAGTTTAGACCTGGGAGGAACATCTGTGTAAAAATGTAAGAGCGCCCCCTATAGAAACTTTAACCAAACTGCCTTGTCTCTTGTTTTCAGATCTAGACCTGGATCATAACCAGACTAAAAATGGACCTCGAACAGACCTTCACACAAAGATCTCTGAGATAAACCATTAGACCCACCAAGTCTGAACACCTAATCCAAGACCCTGTCCAGTCCAGTTGTAGTCCAGCCCCAGACCGGCCGTAGCTCCAGGATGGCGGAGGGGCTGCTGCAGGTGCACGTGCCCGACTTCGGGAGCTCGGTCCTGGGGAGCCTGGAGGAGCAGAGGGCCTCGGGGCAGTACTGTGACGTCCACATCCTGGTCCAGGGACAGGTCTTCAAAGCTCACCGCGCCGTCTTAGCAGCTTCCTCCCTCTACTTCAGAGACCTGTTCAGCTCCGAGCCGGACCACATACAGGTGAGACCGGACCAGGACCAGACCAGGACCAGACCAGGACCAGACCAAGACCAGACCAGGACTAGACCAGGACTAGACCGGCACTGTACTAAGACTACACCAGGATTAAACAAAGAACTGTACCAGGACTGAACTTCAGAGACCTGTTCAGCTCTGAGCCAGACCACATACAGGTGAGACCGGACCAGGACTGGACCAGGGCTGGACCAGGGCTGGACCAGGACTAGACCAGGATTAAAGCAGGACTAACTCTCTTTCTTTAAAGTTTTTTTTATATTACACAATTTTCTGTTCTGTTCTAATGTTTCTTCATCACAAACAGACCTGGAGTTTTGTTTTTTGTTTTTTCTCAAACTGAAAACACTCTGTTCCACCTTGTGATGTCACGTGGTAATACAGGAAGTGCTCCACTGAGTTTTTAAACTCCACAGTGTTTGCTAAACCTAAAATGTCTCTCTCTGATCTGAACGGTCACTCCCTAAACCCCAGAGTCAGTGCTAGTGCAGCCTCTGCAGCTCAGGGAGGGAATTCTGGAGGTTCTGAGCTTCACATGAGCCTGTCCAGAAACTGAGACTGAGACAATATATAATATTATATTTTTGCTCCACCAAAACAAAATTAGAGTCTATCTTTAAGTCTATTTCTAAATTATTATTTTTTTTTAGCCATTATCTATTATCTTGTTTTATTGCATGTTCCATTTTCCTGCTGTTCTTGAACTGTGCGTTGCAACACTGGAATTTCCCCACTGTGGGACTAATAAAGGCATATCTTATCTTAAAGTAACCCTGTCTCCAGTCTAACTCTGGTCTAAACCCTGTCTCCGCTCTAACCCTGTCTCTGGTCTCAGTCCTCAGAGTCCCCCTCGGTCTTGGAGCTGCCGTCTTCTGTGTCCCCGGCGTGCTTTGAGCAGATCTTGTCCTTCTGTTACACGGGTCGCCTGGTGGTGGCGCCGCAGGAGCAGCTGGTGCTCATGTACACGGCGGGGTACCTCCAGATCCAGAACATCGTGGAGAGAGGGATGGAGCTTCTGATGAAGAGCGCCTCCTCCTCGTCTTCTTCTCCGCTCTGCTGCGACTCACAGGTACCAGGCTGACCCACACAAACCTCCAGGAGCTTCAGAGATGAACGGGTTCAGAGTACGGCAAATAAAGATGATTTTAGGCTTACGCTTCAAAAAGTTTAAAGATTAAAAAGGTTTAAAACTCAAAAAAGTAGATTTCGCATAATACCCCCTCTTTAAACAAAATATCTGTCCCTAAAACAAATCCTAATCACATCTGAACCTGACTGAATGTTTAGAGGAGGATCTGAACTGGTCTAGAGGAGGATCCGACCTGGTCTAGAGGAGGATCCGACCTGGTCTAGAGGAGGATCTGACCTGGTCTAGAGTCTCAACATGTTTTACAGAGATCTGACACAGAATATTTAATAACATTCGAGTTGTAGCTCCACCAGACCAATCGAGTACGACACGGTCAAAAACAAACTGAATAGTGCCATCTGCTGGTGAGTCTTTAGAATTGCATCTACAAAGAGCATGAAGGTTTTGATCACGGTGGTCCGGTGATCCAAGAAGGTTTCAAAAGTCAAAAAAACAATCAAACATTTCAACATTTCTCTGTATTTTCATCCATGCATGTTTCAGTAATCTAGTGATCTCTCCCAGGCCCTGTTCAAACCCTTCTTACGGTTAGCTCCAAGAGTCTGTACGAGGCTCCGCCCACAAGCCCAAGTCCCTCATGCTCCCACACGACAATTCTCCATAAATACACAAAAACATGACACAAAACTGAACACAACTCCACAAACCTGATGCGGTGTGCAGGAGTTTCATTACCAGGATGTGTTGTGATGGCGCTCTGAAGGGGGAGTGACTTAGCAAGTGAAATATTTTTGGGTGAATATGGCATTTTCAAATCACTAAAAGAACATGGTGATCTAGATATGCGTTTGCAGTTAATTCCCCACAGAAGTGTAGTACCCCCCCCATCTGACCTTTGACCTTTGACCCTCCAGACGTCTGCAGAGGAGCTGGGAGGATTCGAGCCTCCCGCGCCCCAGAACAGCGCCCCCCACAGGGACAGTCCGGACCAGCCCTGCCTGAGCTCCGAGGAGCTGCTGCTGTCCGTGAGCCGGATCAAACAGGAGAGAGCCGATACTCCGCCCGCCGAGGAGGAGCCGGAGCCCAGGTGTGACTCTCGACAGGTGTAGGGCCGTGTTTCTCAAACTGTGGGGCGCGCGCTGCAGTTTGAGTATTTGTTTTGTTTAGAGACAAATCTACAGGAGGGGAGAGTAGCCAAAAATGTACTTAAGTAGTGTGTTTTGTCTGTTTTTATCCATGTGAAGCGTCTTTGAGTGTCAAGAAAAGCACTTTCCATGTTTTTATTATTATTATTATTATTATTATTATTATTATTATTATTATTATTATTATTATTATTATTATTATTATTACTCAATGAGAAGTACAAAGTAGTGGACCAAGAAATGACTCAAGTGAGAGTAAAAAAGTGAGAGTGACTTAAAGGTGCACTGTGTAACGTGTAACTCCACGGTGAAGGGCCCGTTACCTGCTTGTGTCTATGGAGATGTTCCACAGTATGGCATTAAACTCCTCAATCTCCATAGAAACAAGCACCAGGCCAATTTACATTTGAGATCTGTGAAGCGGTGACCCCACTCACAGTCAGAATGCAGGTTTTTAAAGGTATTTTTGACCAATAAAAACACACATAATCGAATAAATGCATCTTATACAAGTTTAATACCATATTGTGGAACATCTAATTTATAGTTTGATGTTTTAATGTAATCTGAAGGACAAACTATTAAATAATGCATACAGTATTTTGATAGATTTTATTAGAAAAATAAAATAAGTTTTTAAAAGCACTGTTACTACAATAAAAATATTACCTAAGTAGGAGTAAAAGTACTAGAAAAGTAACAATTGAAAAGCACAATTTCTTTAAAATGTTACTCAACTAAATGTAACTGACTACTGCCCGCCTCTGAGAAGGACCAGACCTGGATCAGACCCGGTCTAGAGAGGGTCTGAAATAAGTCCAGGAGGATCTAAACTGGTCTGACGTCTCTGTGTTTGTCTGTGTCGTCAGAGGCGAGCTGAGGGGCGGGGCTCTGTGTTACCTGGGGGCGGGCGTGGCTCAGATGCAGTCCTTCTTAATGCCACCAGGGGGGCGCTGTAGTCCCGGCTCCAGTCCTCAGGCCACAGAGGAAGAACTGGACGATGATTTCTACACCAACGCGGTCAGCACCAGCCTGTACCAGCACCTCTACCCCTACGGTAACTTTTCTACTCACCTGGAATTGCCCCAATCTCTGCTGAAGTAAAGGTAAACGGAGCTGTTCACTTGAAAACTGCCACTTCATGACATCACAAGGTGGAACAGAGCATTTTGAGCTTTGGAGATGTAGACAGACTAATAATAAAGTGTTACTCAAACGTGTGAATGAAACAAAACACAACTCCAGGTCTGTTTTTTGAGGAAGAAACAACATTAGAACACGACTTAAAGCTCAAGAGTCCGTTTGTGTGATAAAGGACTGTGTTTAACTGTGGCTCTACCTGATTTTTGTGCAGTTTTACCCCAGTACAGATATTATGTATATGCAGCTCTTAAAGTAGAAATGAGACCGCTGTGAGCATCTAATTATATAGCATTTTATAGCATGATAATTGTTGAGTTGTTGTTAGCGTTACTGTGACGGCAAACTCCGCTCTGGTCTCTAAAAGTTGTGAAAAGCTCTTATAAACTCATCCTGGTGAGTTTATAAGATGCTCTGAATGCAGAAGGTAAGTGAGGAAGGACTTTGGACTAGAGGTTTGCGCGGGACAGAATTTTCAGTCCTGCTCCCGCCGCATCTGCGATATTTTGTCCCGCCCGCAAATCCCGCAAGATGGGGACGTTCGCTTTATTCTCACGAAAGGTCTTTTCATTGGCTTGGGGGAAAAAAAAACAAAAAAACGCGCGCACATAATTCCTTAAATGTAAACTTGGTGACATATTTATTGTTCAGCCATACAAAACATTAAACAGCCCTAAATTTGAGTGCCGATCATCTACATGACGGGACACAGTTGTTTGATGGGGCAGAATCTCTCACATTGAATTTGTCTATTGTGGTTGCCGTGGCAACTAAGTGTTGGGCCAGTTGAATTAATTCCTGACCAGTGATGCGTCATACGGACGGACGGAGGTCTGCAGGAACAAAATCAACATATTTCTCCACAGTCTTTGCCTTTAGAGCGTTTGTCACTTTTGTGTGTTTCCTCTGAACTCCAACACTTGTTGTCGTTTCAAGACAGAAACATGGAGATCCAGACCTGATGTGCCTCATTTATGACCGTTGTACGTCAGAACCTTTTGGCACTTTTCACAACATGAAGGGCAGCTGATTTCCCTCTGCGTCGTACACAAGCGAAAAAGACTTCCCAATGTCTGATTTCAGGTTTCTTGATTTTTTGATGATGAATGTACCGCTCTTTAAAGAAGAACTTACTCCTGAAGCAGTGTGAGATTCACTGGAGCTGCTCTGTTCTCCTGCCGTGTCGAAGCTCTATCAAACACGGAGAAGCGGAAAGGAATTGTCTTAAATGTGCGCGAGATTAGACTTCCGCAAGTTTAGGCTGCTTAAAATGTTTTTATTAATGCCAAAGAAAATATCAAGCACAAATTATGTATGTTAGGCATAGATTAATCATTAGTATATTTTACTTTACACTCATATTTAGTTTGCAGGACTGCAGTTTATCGCTGTACCTGATAAAAATGTTAAAAAAAAACAGAGCTCATTTTAAAGTTATTCAAGTTTATCTCAAGTGTTTTCCCGATACTAAATTTCAAACTTTATTTTGAGAATAGTCTCAATTGCAGCCACAATGCAAATAAAAAACCCTCTTTCTTTAGACAGTAGAGTGTGATTTTCCACATTAAACGGCAGTATTTTCTTTTCTATTCCCTTGTGTCCTTGTATGTGTGTAATCCTTCAGTCGTCTAGTTGGATCCACAGTGGTCCGTAGGCGTACACTAGTCCACGTGCTCTTAGACTTGTTCTGATCCAGCTCAAAAGGAGTATCTAGTTTCGATTTTAGTTTCAGTATTGATTCGTATCTGATTTTCGATACTTTTGCCCACCCTAATCTCAACACATGAACACTTTTGTCTCTGCAGTCCCAGAGAAGCTGGACATGCTGCCGCTCCCCTTGGCCAACGAGCGGCGTGCGTGCGTTCTGATCGGCCGAGACAACATGGCCCTGCCGGCGAGTTTGGTGAGCCAGATCGGGTACAGGTGCCACCCGGCGCTGTATGCGGAGGGGGACCCCGGGGAGAAGCTGGAGCTGGTGGCCGGGTCTGGGGTCCTCATGACCCGGGGACAGCTCATGAACTGCCATCTGTGTGCGGGGGTCAAACACAAGGTCCTGCTCCGGAGACTGTTGGCCACCTTCTTCGACAGGTGAGGTCCAGATCAGAGATAAGCACGGACTAAACCACGACCAGGACTAAAATAGGACTAGAACAAGGACTAAAGTAGGACTAGACCAGGAAGGATCAGGACTAAACTAGGAAGAACTAGGACTAAACAGGGACTAAACCAGGAAGGACCAGGACTAAACTAGGGACTATACCAGGAACTAAACTAGGACTAGACCAGGAAGAACTAGGACTAAACAAAGACTAAGATAGAAAAACTAGGACTAAAATAGAAAGGACGAGGGTCTCCAATTAAATTTCTCTAAGGGCCAAAACATTTCCACATTGCAAAACCGGAGTCCACAAAAATTCTACAGGTAGACAATGTTGTATTTGTCAAAGTACATAAGTGGTAAAAATGGCGTTGAACAAAAACCTAAAATGAGCATTTATGACCATGGTGTGTGTGTTCATTTTAAATATGTTTTAAATACAACACAAACAAATAAACAAATACAATTTCCACTTGCTCCCTGCAGCTCGTCCTAATGGAAGGTTTAGTTTGGCAAAGTGCGCAGCCCTGACTGAAGACAGTACACCAAGAGAGGGGTTTATGTACAATCATCTGTACGAGTGATCAATATTAGGTATTACGCCTAAAGTTGATGAGGAAGCCTGACCATGGACAATGTTTAACTAATGTATCTGAATTAACTCATTCAAAGGGGGATTAGGGCCACGCGGGCCAGTCCAGATTTGCTCGAGGTCCTGAGTTGGCCCATGGGTCGCCTATTGGAGACCCAGGGACTAGGACTGAGCAAGGACTAAACCAAGAAGAACTAGGACTACAATAAAAAGAACCAGGACTGGACTGAAGCAGGAATCTTGCTGTTGATCTTCTTCTAACAAAAGTCAGTTGTGTCCACAGAAACACGCTGGCGAACAGCTGTGGGACTGGGATCCGCTCCTCCACCAACGACCCCACCAGGAAACCTCTGGACAACAGGGTCCTCAACACTGTCAAATGTAAGACAAATCATGCAGGAATTACCCTGGACTAAACCTGGACTAAACCTGGACTAAACCTGGACTAAACCTGGACTAAACCTGGACTAAACCTCTATTAAACCTGTACCAAACCTGTTAATGTTGTTACGATACTAACATTTCAAACTTGATTTTGATACTAAGGAATACCTCATTTCTCCCCTTTCCAATACCACGACAATAAAAACACTCTTTCTTTAGACAATAGAATGTGATTTTCAACATTAAATCACAGCACTTTCTTTTATATTCCCATGTGGCCTTATATTTCCCTTGTGGATCATTAAATTTAAGTCTAATATCTGTGTAATCACTCAGTCATCCAGGTAGGTTCTGTAGGAGACTGTGCAAGAGGCTAACAAAGGAGCTAGCTAGCTTTTTACACCTTATGTGGCAGCAAATGTGGCAGAAGACCTTCCAGAAGAAACACTTTGAGGGCATGGACTATTTCGTCACCAACTGGAACACCAGAGCGGAGTGAGGCCTTTAGTCCATGTCTATTCTGATACAGCTCAAGATCCTTCTAAAACTATTCAGGAAAGGTTCTTTTCTGTCCTGTCAGTGGACTTTTTTAGTATTGATACCTGCGATAAATGATTATCTAGTTTCCGTACTAGTTTCAGTATCAATTAGTCTGATTTTCGATACTTTTGACAGCCCTAAACCCTTTCTCATTCTCCTTGTCTCTCCTTAGTGTACTGTCAGAACTTCGCTCCAAACTTTAAGGAGAGTGAGATGAACGTGATTGCTGCCGACATGTGCACCAACGCTCGCCGAGTCCGCAAACGATGGCTGCCCAAGATCCAGTCCCTGCTCCCAACCGCCCCTCCCAACCGGCTCAAAACACGGAGGGGCGGGGCCGTTGCAGGGGGCGGGGCCAGCCTCAGCCAATCCACCGCCTCGCCCTTCGACGTCGATCTCCGCTCATACCTGCCCCTGCCGGATCCTCTGAAAGAGAAGGAGGCGGGGCTAGCGTCGCACCTGCCGACCGTTGCATCGCGAGGGGGCGTGTCCGAAGCGGGGGCGGGGCATGCAGCGGAGGGGGCGGGGCTGATGGGAGGAGCTACAGGGGCTGACGGTGGACATTCTTCGGAACCGCACGAGTCCTCCTCCGATGCTTCGTGCACGTCATCACATCCCTCCCCCCAGCCCCCAGACCAGGACTAAACCTCGACTCAACCAGGTCTTAAACCAGACTAACCTAGGACTCAAATAGGTCCAAATCACGTCTGAACCTGGTGTAGACTCCAAGCAACTCTACAAAGAAGGACTCTTCGACATCAGTCCCAATGACTTGAATCGAAATTTGCATTTTCCCTAGATTAGATTTGAATGTATTACTAACCGACTAAAACCACCACGTCATCTGGATTTCAGTAAGAAAAATAGAACTACATTTAACCCAGTCAGAAATATCTTAAAGTGGAACTAAACACCTAAACTCCGACCATCAACTTCTGGAAATTGCACTGACCATTGAAGGCAGCGCTCAGATTTAGATGTATTTGACCAGAAAGCTGCAAATGTACCAGGTTTGTACTAAGACTGCCAAAAATGATAGAAACAGACAATGTTATTAAAATTACATATATACACGGTTTAGTAGTGTAAAAAAGTGGTTTAGTTAGTGTTTAGTTTCACTTTAAATCAGTAAAATAGTGTTTTCAATAATTTATTCTAAACTAGTGAACTCTCAAATGAAGATTGGTCTCTCTCCAAATGTCTATCCTTTTCGCCGTCTTGTGAAAAATGGAACTAGTGCTTGTCACTCACTAAACGTCCGATGAAACGTAGCAGACTTTGCCGCGCTACTGAACAGGAAGTGACATCACAGGTTCCATTTCGGCCACAGCTCGTCCCTTCTGTAAATGTGCTTCTACTTGCATCCAATATCCACCACGCTAACGCCAGGCTGTAAACGCAACTCAAGCTATCGAAAAGGAGCTCAGTACCGAAGCAAACTGAAAGGTCCTATATTATGCAGTATTCACTAGTACTACTATTAGATACACTGGGTTTTGTCTTTCTTTTTTTAATTTATGTATTTATTTTGGGCAAGTAAGCAATTTACATTCTTTGTAAAGTGGGAAGTAGGAAGAAGAAAACTTATTTAATCCCACCCCCTCTTCTAAGGGTGTTTTCACACTTGGTCCTTTCAGCGATTTAAATGAACTCAGACTGATGACTCAGCATTTTTTGTGCATATGTGAACGCTCCAACCGTACCCAGACCCTCTGAAACGAACCGTACCCAGACCCTCTGAAACGAACCGTACCCAGACCCTCTGAAACTAACGAACTTTTTAGCGAACCATACTGAGACCCTCCTGACAAAGGTCTCAGTACAGTTTGCTAAAAAATCACCGGTACGGTTCACCTAATCTGCACATTGTGAACACAAAGCGCACCGGGTTCACTTCGCCTTTTTCAATATATTGTAACCTCCTTGGCTTGCCGTAGATTTGTCACGTGACTGTAACCGGGAACACTCTGGCCGTGGTCGTTGTCGTGGCCAATGCAAATACAAATATGTCATATGTATCTGAATAGTTCTATTTTCTCAGTGAATACGAGCAAATTTCATCAAAAAACACAGGAGGGCACTACAGCAGACATTTTGTTTCAAGCGACAATTACCCAGAATTCCCAGTGTACCCAGAATTCAGTGCATTGGGGGACTGAGCGCTCTGGAGGACCTGGTGTGAACAGACGGGGAACTGGGGCCCATCAAAGCTCAAGTGGACCAGAAAGAACCCGGTCCTCTTTGTGATAAACTCACAATCTGAAACAAACGAGTTCTTTTTCTGTTGGTTCAGTTTTTGGTTCAGATACAGAGGACTGAGTTCAGTCACTTAAATGGGACTAAATGTGAAAACGCCCTAATTTAACATAATGAGTTCCTTTTGCATTCTTCAGACATTTTACATTAGACCATATGAAGTATTTCCATGTGAGGACAATGAGTCACTGTTATAGTTTGGTAAAATAACTCTCATCATATGCAATAAAACAGAAGGATTCCAGCATTGGTACCAGACAAGAGATACAAGTACTGGAAATGTAAAGGATTCATCTATCTGGAAAACTAGTGAATGCGTATGATTGTTGTCTATTGAAAAGGCGAGTGAAAGGAGCAGGAACTGTGTTGGTACTTTGCCTTTAGCTAAACTGTGCGCGTGTCAGTGGGCTCGTTCAGAGGGAGGGTCTGCGCAGAATGTCGGCTCTTCCGCCGAGTCGCTATAAACTCACTGATGTCACTGACAAAATGACACTTTACAAACGAAGAGAAAACTTCACTAGACGACGCCTCTGCTTTTAGGGATGAGTCTGTGGCGTTATTTAAATATTTATAAGGCTGCAAAATTTGCATTAGCATTAGCATTAGCACTGACACACAAGAAAACAAATGGCGTCGCTTACGTCCTTCTGATTGGAACCGGCCGGCTAAAGAAAGCAAAGATTTGAAAAACATTTATGGCATTTATAGGTTTACGAACGATGTTGTTTATATTGATGATTATTAACGGATATTACAAAACGTTGCCAAAGGATAGCATCATTTTTAATCGCCATTTTAAGCTAACAGTTAGCAGTGGCGACTCATGGCTGGTGACTCATGGCTAGCATCCAAGCTAAGCGAAACTCTTAATATATAAGATCGCATGTAGAAGGGCTCAGTAGACTTTTATGTTCAACACAAACCTCAAAACTATTTTCATACCTACTGAACAGCAGGTATTGAAGGTAAAGCTAAAGGAAGCTAATGTTAGCATTGGTTTGCTACATAGTCAGGGCCATTTTGAATGTTACCGACATAATATAGGACCTTTAAATCTGCGCGATGGTGAAACGAGTTGGTTTGTGGTACGAATAAACATCCTCCCCCTGCTGGCCGTCTCTGGGACTACGCACACGTATCTCTAAACGCTCACGTGAAAAGAGACGCACGGAAACAAGAACTTAGAAACTGGCAGAGGTGGTAGAATAGCCAAAAATGTACACAGATAAGAGTAACGTTACTTCAAAATAATATTATTCACATAGTAGTACAAAATTTCTCAAGTCAGAGTAAAAACGTACAACTCCAGTAAGAGTAATTTGAAGGATAAAATATAAAAGAACGCACAAAATCTGGTGTTTTCAAAGGACAAACACAAAAATGAGACGAACTAAATCAGATCTGAAGGAGCTGCAAGAAACACAAATGTTCAAATCATTTCTTTTTGTTGCTTTTGTCACTTGTTGACAACTTTTACTCAAGTAAGAGTACTTCTTCAAACAACAACACTCAAGTAGGGGTAAAAGTTAGAAAAAAAGCTATAAAGGTAGTCTGAAGTACAATTTCTTTAAAAAATTCCTCAAGTAAATGTAACGGAGTACTCCCCACCTCTGGAAATTGGTTTATTTCTCAGTTTTTTACGAAGGCAAAGTGATCTGAAGGGGGCGCACCACAGTGGAAAAGTGACCTACTGAGTTCCACATTACAGAATAAACCACATATTATAACATTAACATTTGTGTAAATAAAAACCAGGACGCATATATCGGGGAGAGGTTTAAGGTCGCATCAGGTCTCTCAAAACGACCGCCGTGGAGAGTGCAGTGAGAGCGCCCCCTGGCTTTGGGGCTGATGCTTTACAGACTGTTTTAAACCAAAAGATTGTAAAGGAAACAAAACGCGCTGTACTTAAAAATGCTACCTGTAAAAAACACAAGCTACCTGCCTGTCTGTCTGTACCCTGTTCTATGTAATCGAAATGTCTCAAGTTTATTGTAATTTATTTATTTTTATACATTTTTGCAATTTTTCGCTTTTTTGGTTAAAGAGGGGGTTATTTTTTTGAGCTTTCTACCATGTTATACCTTTGTTTTCTCGTCAAAAACCTCCCTGAAGTCATCCATGCATGTTTGAGTAATTTAGCGATCTCTTCCGGACTCTTCTTACGGTTAGCTGTGAGATTCTGTGCGATTCTCCATAAATGTACAAAAACGTGATACAAAACAACGCACTGCAACTTCACAAACCTGATGCGACGTGCAGTTGTTTCGTTAGTGGGATGCTCTGAAGGGGGAGCGGCTTAGTGCGGGGAGCAAAGGGACGGGAGAATACCCCACAGAAGTAAAATACCCCCTCTTTAATTCCACTTACTGTTTAAGGGCCTGTACCTGATTTCAAACCAGGAGTCAGGGACATGTTTTAGTTTGAATTGTTAGTTTGTTTAGTTTGAACACTTTGTCCTTTCTGCACCGTGACACACAAACTTGGGCTGGCGTTATCCAGTTGTTTCCTTATGGTTCTCCAATCTCTGCCTATTTTAAAGGACCCATATTACTCTATTTTCTGATCTATTGTTGTGTTTCCTCGTCACAAACAGACCTGGAGTTGTGTTTTGTTTCATTCACATGTGTAACACACAAACTTGCAGATTTAACACAAGTTCTTCTCAAATAACAAAAAAATCCACTGTTTTTTAACTGTTTTTAAACTCCACACACCTTCACTAGAATCATTTGGATAATTTTAGATTTAGACAAACTTTATTGATCCACAAGGGAAATTATTTTAATTTCAGCCCTGGAACTGGAAAATCTCTACTGAACTAAAGGTCAAAGGTAGTTGCTAACTTGAAAACTACCACTTGATGACATCACAAGGTGGAACAGAGCGTTTTGAGCTTTGGAGATGTAGACAGACTAATAATAAAGAGTTCCTCAAACATGTGAATGAAACAAACACAACTCCAGGTCTGTTTTTGAGGAGGGAACGACATTAGAACATGGCTTAAAGTTCAATAGAGTCAATTTTGTGTGATATTAGGACCTTTAAACTTTTTTATTCCTCTTGAAAACTCGTCACGACACAGAATCAAGCGTCTGGGATCGTGTCAGGCAGTTGTTTCCCATGATTCTTAGCAACGGCATCTCTGATAGGATGAAAAAGGTGACCCTGCATAGGTTATATCTTGACGAGAATACTTTAATGCTGCCTTCACGTGGTATGGGAAAGATGATCCTTTCCACTTGTGAGGTGGAAATTACGAGTGTGTTGCGTTCAAGTGCTTTTGTAATATAGTTTTTAAATATTTGTATTATTATTTTTGAATTTTTAGTATTTATTTAATTTATTTTACTAATAAGTGTAAATGTCGATGTTATTAAAACGATGTAGGCGACAAACAAACCCACTAACAGCAGCGGAGACTTGAACACAACGCACTGTTCACCGGTCACGACACTTTCGCCGCTCTCCGCCATGTTGAAAGGTCAAAGTTTATCTCTCCAGCTCGTTTATCAGAAAAATCTTCCAGCGTTCCAGTGGAAATTACGACGTGAGTGGGCGTTCATGTGCAATTTTGATGTTGTTTTTTGGAATTTACGATAATTACCATAAGACGTGAAGGCACCATAAGTACAGGTACAGGCCCTTTAAAAAGCATTGCAATTGTAATTTTCTTTTTTGTCGTTTTCTCTCATTTTGACTGATCCATTTGCGACATTTCTTACTCTGCGAATAAGCCTGAACCAATTATAAATGTATACAGATTCTTGGTCATTTTGTGCCAATGTCCTACCTAGATATTCTCCGGCAACGCCCTTCCTCCCTTCAGTCTGTTCTTCCGTTGTCTTCAGTGTAAAGTCCTGTGGAGACTACAGAACCTCAGAATATACTGTATCTTTGAACAAACTCTGAAACGAAATGGGAAGAGCACAGTGCCCCCTGATGACACTTAAATGGATCTGTAAATGTTCAGTGGATCTGTAAATGTACGGTATCAAATTTTCACAAAAACTGGACCATCTGAAGTCACGATAAAGGCTTTATATTACGCAAAATGGATTCTTGTGAGGTTTAAGTTCTAATGTTGTTTCTACTCAAAAACAGACCTGGAGTTGTGTTTCGTTTCATTCACATGTTTGAGTAACTCTTTAATATGAGTCTGTCTAATCTCCAAAGCTCAAAACGCTCTGTTCCACCTTGTGATGTCATGAAACGGTAGTTCTCAACTCATTTTACCTTTAAATCAGTAGAGATTGGACATTCCAGGGTTGAAATTATCCAGTGATTCTAGTGAAGGTTTATGAAGTTTAAAAACACAATAGAACTCTTCCTGTATAACCACATGACATCACAAGGTGGAACAGAGTGTTTTCAGCTTGAGGAGAAGAGCCTAAATATGCAGGGTTTGTTTGTGATGAGGAAACTACATTAGAACAGAGAAAATAGATCATTTTGAATTGATCAAAATGAACAGTGATGCTGGTTAGAAACGGCGTTCACTCAAACCTTTTTCGAAAATACTAAATTAATCCAAGATCTTCAAGCAGATCGGACATGCTCTTTCTAAGGACGGCGGAGAAGGCCCCTACCTCACTTCCTGTTCCTACCTCTTGTCCTACCTCTTAGTCCCGCCCCCGGATATGCATAAGCTCCTCCCTCTCTACCTCTAAGCCCCGCCCCTGTCTGTGTTTGGCTCAGCTGCATGTCAACAGCTACGACCTCAACAATAAAACATTTATCAGTCTGCCTCTTGTGTGTTTATTTATCCTGTCGATTCAGAACCTCAGTGATTATGCCGAGAAAATTACATAACTTGATTTGAATAAATTCTGCTGCTTAGTTTTGACACATTAAAATGGGAATTCTTGAGTCTAGACCAGCCAGTGTCCTCCATCCAGATCCATCCTGCATATGTATTTATATAAATGGACATCGCTAACCTGCTAGCTGCCGCCTTCTACTTTCAGCTCCAATTCACTTTCTATTGAAAAATCGTTGGCCCTTCTCTCTGTACCTGCTGCTGTGAGCCTCGTCATTTTGGTCTTAAATGTTGTATTTACTCACTCTACATGATCTAAGGGTTTATTTTTATTTCACAGTTTTGTCCGTAAATCAAGACATGAACATTAATAACCTGCTAAACCAGAAGTGCAGGTGGGAAGGGGCGTTACCTTCAACAGCCTCACTCCTGATTGGCTCTTTGGATACTTGCAGTCAAAATTCCATCCATCCATCCATTTTCTTCCGCTTATCCGGGGCCGGGTCATGGGGGCAACAGTCTAAGCAGAGACTACCAGACTTCCTTCACCCCGGACACTTTCTCCAGCTCCTCCGGAGAGACACAGTCCCTCCAGCGTGTCATGGGTCTTCCTCTCGGTGGGACATGCCCGGAACACCTCAGACACCTCACCTCAACACATCCAGGAGACATCCGGAACAGATGCCCTCCCCTCAGCTGCTCCTCTCAACGTGGAGGAGCAGCGGCTCTACTCCGAGCTCCTCCGTGTGACTGAGCTCCTCACCCTGTCTCTAAGGGAGCGCCCAGCCACTCTGCGGAGGAAACTCATTTCGGCCGCTTGTATCCGTGATCTCGTCCTTTCGGTCATTACCCAAAGCTCATGACCATAGGTGAGGGGAGGAACACAGACTGACGGTAAATCTAGAGCTTTGCCTTTCAGCAATTTTGGAGAATTTGGAGCAGAATTCTATATTCGACCACCAGCCGAAAGGCGGTCAGAATTCCAAATATGGAATTCTGCTCCAAATTCGACTGGCTTCATTTGGCTGGATGGGTGCTGTCACACTCCCTTAGTCCCTGTCTTTATACAGTCTATATCCAGACCTGGGACAGAAAATATGACAGCAGTTTATTCATTTATGATATGAGATAATTACTGTATAAAACAAGATGTACATAAAACACATTTATGAAAAAAGCAGGAGGAGGCCCTTCTCCAGGCTAAACACGAGTCAAGTGTGTGGAGAGGCAAGCTCAGAGTGGTTCAGGGCAATAAACACACACACAAAAAAACATGCTTTTATTTTAGTTTATTTTTGGCTTTAAAAGACTTTAAAGTATAAAACATTATTAGCATCTTAGAGTTGCATTTGTTCAGAACTTCATAATAATCCAATCTAAGAACACTCGGTTAATGGAGATGGTGTAACTCATTTGTCCAGAAGTCTTTCGATGAAGGTGACAGTTTGGGTTGGTCATCTGGACACTGTTTTTGGCACCTGTTCAGGAAGTCTAATGCTTCAAACCAATAACATCAAACTGAAACTGGCTTCTGGATGGATACTTCATTTGACTTTGAAGACTTGTTTCCATTGTTGTTATACCTTTGCGTTATAAAACTGTTATTTTCTTTAGGCTTGTCATCGACAGCTCAAATATTCGCTTAAATAACACATCTTGTGCTTTTGTCCTCTAGATATAATGTATGAGACTCATGGATCATTATGTCAATTTAAACTGCAATATTGATCTAAAAAGACTTCAGAAAAGAAACAAGTCCGCTGACTTCTGCGTTACAAAATAGTCTAAGTCTACACTTAGATTTAGACAAACTTTATTTATCCACAAGGGAAATAATTTGTGTTTCCTCAAACATACATGTATCACTGTGAGTGCAACTTCAGAGGGTCAATGTGAAGGGAAACAACTATAACAAACCTTGACAAGTAATTTTTTATTTTTTATTTATTTTTATTTTTTTTCAGGTTTTCTTTCACTTTAAATGAAGTGGACTAATACCACTGGCAAAACAATGACTGAAATGTTCAGTTTCTCAGAGACACCGAAGAACCTGGAGAACTCAGGCCAAACCCTGGACACAGAGGCTCTGTGAAGGTGCAACTGAAGGTATGGAGATGGAACAGTCCTCCATCAGAGAAGACCCTGTAGAAGGACAGAGAGCCAGCCTCCAAGTCCAGGTACACGCCCACTCCACCTGAAGCCCCGCCTACTTTATCTGAGGACACGTCCATCTCATCTGAGCTGTGGGACATGGCTAAGGTCTCTGTGTTCTCATGGCACGCATAGAACCCCCTGTCCTTGATCCTTAGACTCCAGGACTGATGGCTCTCTCCAAACCTCCTCTCCTCTGGGTCTCCTCTGGGTCTGTAGGTCACTGCTACATCCACCCAGCCCCTCCACTGCACCTCCCAGTAACAGCGCCCCCTCAGGCCAGAGGAGCTCAGGACCTGAGGCCAGAGGAGGAACCTGTCCTCATGTTCTGGACACTGGTCCTCCTGCTCCTTCTCCTCCTCATGTGTAGCTGTGAGTCTGTCTGCAGACACCAGGAGACTCCTGTGAGCTGTGTTTGGATCCAGAGACACGTCACACAAATCTGAAGGAAACAAACATCAAAAATATATTTACACCAGTGAGAAAAGTGGCTCCACGTCTTTGGTCAAAATCAAAGGCACAACAACAGTTCAGCTGGTAGAGCGTTTGTCCACTGATCTGAAGGTTGGTGGTTTGAATCTGGACATAAACATCATTGGTGGGTTGGTGTGATTCCAGCTCCCACAGATGAACCTTTGGCAAGACACTTAACCGACCTCACCACCAGTGTCGGTGTGTGAATGGGTGAGTGGTTCCTTGTTGTAAATCGCCTTGAAGGTGGAAAAGTGCTGTATAAAAATGTGACCATTTACCATTCATGTGACACCAGAACATTCTAGAATCCTCAGAGTGTAAAACTAAGGTCAGAAATCTATGGTGGAATAGACGCTGTCAGTTTGTAAATAGTTTGTCCTGGTTTGTGGTTAATATCTCTGCAGTTACTTGGCCTGTACTTTTAAAACAAACCTGGCTCAACGTTCAATGTATTCTGAGTGAGAAAAAAATAAAAGTAAAATTTCTTTTTCACAGAATCTTCACAGAGTCGTGAAGCAGAGTGGTGATTTGGGGTTGAATAACCCAAACTGGTGAACAAGTACGTAAAGTTTGCCTTGGGGCCCTCACGATCACCTAGATTACATCACTAGCCACAAGAACAGTATAAGAGCATTGGACACGTGCTGTGGGAGTCCTTCCACAGACTTAGGCGCTCTTGGGAGCCCTTTAAAGGTTTTGGGGCCCTATGCAGCAGCTTAGTCTGCTGATATGGTAGGACCAGCTCTGGTTGAAAGATTTCAAACTCTTAGAAATAATATGGCAAGTTTGTTCATTTAAAACATCTCCACCTGAAAATATGACATCATCAAATTCTAGAATGTGAACACGACCTACAGAATCCTTTCTAAGTGTGGCAAAAACTGCTGTAATTTTCTGTGCTTCTCTTACAACTTTGTTTTTTTTTTGTCTGGGTCAACTTGGAAACAAACTCTGATCTGTTTTAACTGGACCAAAGTGTGACTTTATACAAACGTATAACAGAACTCACACTTCCTCAGTCCTGGGACCATCCACTGTTCTCCTGCAGGATTCAGTCTGAAACACACAGTCACTTCACATTACTCTGTAAACTATGTATTATCAAAACCTTTTCATACTGGGTGGCCCTGGGCGGTGTGGTCTCACCTGACAGACAGGGGGCGCTGGTCCTGTAGAGCTGTCAGGAGCTTTGCTGAGGGTCCTGGATGGTTGTAGCTCAGGTCTAACTCTCTGAGATGGGAGGAGGTGGAGCTCAGAGCGGAGGCTAGAGCAGCTCCACCCCTCTCTGTGACCAGACATCCAGAGAGCCTAAAGACACAACATCAGTGACTAATGTGGCCACAATGGATTTAGACCTTTACAGACCATCTGACCTGAGCGTCTCCAGTCTGCAGGGGGCGCTCTTCAATCCAGAACACAGCAGCTCCACTCCTAAGTTCTGGAGGTCATTGTTACTGAGATCCAGGTGTGTGAGACTGGAGGAGCTGAGGACTGAGGCCAGAGGACCACAGCTCTGCTCTGTCAGGTTACAGCTGGACAGACTGAGGAGAAAAGACTTCATCAAAAATTAAAAAAAAAAAAGGACAATCATATTCATTTCACAATTTGGTGTTGACCCGATTTTAACTATGAATTAAAATCCTGGTACTGACATGGAAGTGGTGGAGGTTTTGACCACCAGCAGCAACTGCCGAAGAGCTCGTTCTGAACAGCCATATTTCCTCAGGTCAAACTCGTCCAGGTCTGAGTCTGAGGACAGTAACAGGAAGGCCACAGCCGACCAGTCCGCATGAGACAGAGGGATCTCACACAGCCAGCCTCTTCTCATGAAGCTCTGGACCTCCTCCACCAGGCTGCGATCATTGAGTTCATACAGGCAGTGGAACAGGTTCATGCTCCTCTCTGCAGACACACCTCTATTGAGCTGCTCTTTGATGTATTCTACTGTGTTTTGATTGGTCTGTGGTGTACTTCCTGTCTGAGTCAGCAGACCCTGCAGCAGCCTCTGATTGGTCGACAGAGACAGCCCCAGAAGAAAGCGCAGGAACAGGTCCAGGTGTCCGTTTGGACTCTGTAAAGCCTGGTCCACAGCAGAGTGGTAGAAGTCTGCCTCAGAGTCACAGCTCTCAGAGGAGTGAGGTGAGGACAGAAGGTCCACTCCAGAGCTGAAGAAGGTCTGATGGACGTGAAGAGCCGCCAGAAACTCCTGCACATTCAGATGGATGAAGCAGTAGACCTTGTCCTGGTACAGGCCTGGCTCCTCTCTAAAGATCTGTGTGAACACTCCGGAGTACACTGAGGCCGCTGCAGCATCCAGCCCACACTCACTCAGGTCACTCTCGTAGAAAATCAGGTTTCCTTTCTGCAGCTGCTCAAAGGCCAGTTTTCCCAGAGATTGCACCATCTCCCTAGTCTCTAGAGTCCAGGCCAGTCCTGTTTCAAGTTCTTTCTTGTATTTGACATTCTTCTGTGTCATCTGGACCATCAGGAAGTGGATATATAGGTTTGTCAGAGTCTTGGGTAGCACTTCAGGCATTTCTCTGATAACGTTCTCCAGGACTGTGGCGAGGATCCAACAGAAAATCGGGAGGTGGCACATGATGTGGAGGCTGCGAGAAGTCTTGATGTGGGAGATGACGTCTATGGCCTGCTGTCCATCTCTGAACCTCTTCCTGAAGTACTGCTCTTTCTGAGGATCAGTGAACCCTCTGACCTCTGTCACCGGGGAGACGCACTCAGCAGGGATCTGATTGGCCGCGGCTGGGCGCGTGGTTATCCAGAGGCGAGCGGAGGGAAGTAGCCTCCCCCTGATGAGGTTTACCAGCAGCACGTGCACTGAGGCGGTCTCTGTGGGGTTGGTCAGGACCCTGGTTTGGCTGAAGTCCAGAGGAAGTCTGCACTCATCCAGCCCGTCAAAGATGAAGAGCACCTGGAGGTTTTCAAAGCTGCAAAGACCTTTGGATGGACTGAAGAAGTGGTGCAGCAGTCCCACCAGGCTGAGCTGTGTGTCTCTGAGCACATTGAGCTCTCTGAAAGTGAACAGGAACAGCAGCTGGAGGTCCTGGTTGGCCCGGTCTTCAGCCCAGTCCAGACTGAACTTCTGAGTCAGCACGGTTTTCCCGATGCCGGCCACGCCCTTCGTCAGCACAGTCCTGATTAGTCCCTGTGAGTCAGGAGTGCCTTTAAACATGTCTTCACATGCGATAGTTGCTTCTGCTGGTTTCATGGAGAAGTTCTCGATGTTGATGACCTCATGCTCTTGGTTGACCCCTGCGGCCCCTCCCTCTGTGATGTAGAGCTCTGTGAAGATCTGATTCAGGGGGGTGGGGCTTCTTGCTTTAACCACACCCTCAAACACACTGCTGAACCTCTGCTGCAGATGCCTCCTCAGTCTTTCACTGGGCTGAAGCAAGATGAAGTCCAGCTGAGCCTGAGGATCTTGTGTAGGCTGCTTTGAGCTCTGCTCCACTCTGTGGACAGTAAATCAGCAAGTCAGTAGCTTTGTAGGTGCAGTGGTAGGATATTCTTTCACTCCACTATTGTAGCCACAGCTGCCCTGGGGTAGACTGGCAGAAGCTAGGCTGCCAATCTACACCATCGGCCCCTCTGACCAGCACTAACACTCATACACATTATTCATACAGGCAAGATAGGTGAAGTGTCTTGCCCAAGGACACAATGGCAGCATACACTAGTTGGAGCTACTAACCTTCTGGTCAATAAACCACCTGGGCCCGGTTTACAGTTACATTAAATTTGCCTCCTGCAGACTGATATTTCATTACAAACTTAACTACAGTGATGACAATGAGAACTATTTAGAGTTAGACAAACTTTACTGATCCACAAGGGAAATTATTTGGACTACGTACAGTTGTTTCACTTGTTCTGTATCATAATGGACAAACAAACAACCTGAGTGTCCAGACATTCTATTTGAATTCTTCTCTACCTCTGGTCCTCAGGAGCCTCTCTGAAGCTGACTCCTAAGCCTTTGGAACAGTCACTTTTCAGGGACACACAACTGGGACCAGAGTTTTCAGCGTTCCTGCCAAAGAAGGAAATCAGTGGGACTGAAGATCACTGAAGACTGCACGTGCACAGAGATCCACATCAATCCATTAATAACTTTATAATGCAAGGGCAGTTTAAGCACATTGAACACTTCAAATACAAGCATCTAAAAGGCCTTGGTGCAGCTTAAAGTTCAGATAATTATATTAAACAATCCCAGTAAAACAATCCCAGTGTCTGGACATTCCATTGGAATCCCACTCTACCTGAGGTCCTCAGGAGCCTCTCTGAAGCTCACTCCTAAGGCTTTGGAACTGTCACTTCTCAAAGACACACAGCTGGGACCAGAGTTTTTGACGTTCCTGCTCAAAGAAGGAAAACAGTCACAAACTGAGAGGGCCAAATAGAGCTTAGAAGACAGTGAACATAGGAGCTCCACAAACCTCTTGAAATCAGCACTCCAGTCTTTGGACCAGGAGCTCTTCTGAAAATCACTCATAGCTGCACGTCCACAGGGACCCACATTCTGAAAGAAAACATGAATTATGTTATTTGTGCAATGTAGAGAAGGTTTCAACGGTGGTCGCAAAAACTGTGTCTAGACAACAACATCTGAAACCTTCTCTCCACTGAACCACACCTAGACAAAGGAAAGATGAAATGGTAAATCATCACGTTTTTATATGGTGCTCAAAGCTCTTTCAAGGACCCACTCACCCATTCACACAGCAGGAGACGCAGACACTGAGGTGAGGTTTGGTTATTGTTACATCACAGTACAGCGTCTAATGGCAGATCCGGGAAAGTGAAACTAAGGCTTTGGTGTTTCTGTCTGATATGAAACCAGATCTGTCAGACTGAGAACAAGTCAAGAACAAGTAAATGAGAGTTAAACACAGAATTTTCATTTCATTTGTTTGACAAGAAATATGAAATAAAAACAGAAAATGACTTGACAGTTTAGTGCAGAAAAAACTGAGCAAGCCGATGTTTCTCTACGTTTATAAAAAGAAATTCAGGATAAAAGGGATATGTTTTAAACAATAGGTCCGCTTTAAACCTAAAATGACCTAAAAATCTCTCTGATCTGATGGTCACTCCCTAAACCCCAGGCCACAGACAGACGGGACATACGGGGACATACAGACAGGACATACAGGGACATACAGGCCACAGACAGACGGGACAAATGGGACATACAGGCAACAGACAGGACATACGGGGACATACGGGGACATACGGGGACATACGGGGACATACAGGGACATACAGGGACATACAGGGACATACAGGGACATACGGGGACATACGGGGACATACAGGGACATACGGGGACATACGGGGACATACAGGGACATACAGGGACATAATGGCCACAGTATCAGTACAAGTGTCACTCTGGGCACGTGTGTGTGTCTGGGGGGAGGGTAACTCCCTGTGGCTCCTGTGACTCCCTGTGACTCCCCATGGCTCCCTGTGACTCCTTTGGCTCCTGTGACTCTATTCCTGGTCTAGTCCTGGGCCAGTTGTAGTTTAGCATCCTGGTCTTGTCCTGGTCTAGTCCTGGTGGAGTCCTGGTTTAGTCCTGGTCTAGTCCTGGTCTAAGTCCTGGTTTTAGTCCTGGTTTTAGTCCTGGTCTAGACTTTAGTCCAGGTCTAGTCCTGGTTCCAGTACTATAAACCCACATATCCTCTGACACAAACTGCCCTGGCGTCCTGAACCAACACCGGAAATCTGAGGCCACAAGAGTCCACTTCCTCATCTGACTTTAAAAACACGACGAGCAAATATTTAATGGTGCACTGTTTTTGGTTGTAGTTTAGCGTCCTGGTCTAGTCCTGGTCTAGTCCTGGTCTAGTCCTGGTCTAGTCCTGGTCTAGTCCTGGTCTAGTCCTGGTTCAGATCTTGATGAACAAAACTAGCTGTAGTGTAAAAACAGTTAAAGACTCACCGACTGAGCTGAGACCAGTGAAGAACGAGCCGCACTTTCACTTCAGCCTGAAACTGTGTGTGTGTGTGTGTGTGTGTGTGTGTGTGTGTGTGTGTGTGTGTGTGTGTGTGTGTGTGTGTGTGTGTGTGTGTGTGTGTGATCACAGTTCTGCTTTTGTTCTGAGATAAATATGACCCAAAGATGAGACGGATACAGCGGCTGCTCAGTGGTCAGGAGGTCAGGAGGTCAGGAGGTCAGGAGGTCAGGAGGTCAGGAGGTCAGGTGGTCAGGTGGTCGGCCCCCAAGTTGCTGGATCCTCCCATCCCCCATCTCTGTTAAATATTATTGTCTGATAGAACGTCGGGGTGTGACCTGAAACTCAGTAATTCCAGCTGTAGGTCCTCCTGACCACTAAACCTGTGTACTCCCCTGAGCTCACTTCCCTGGGACATTGTATTGTATTGTATTGTATTTTATTGTATTTTATTTTAAATTTATTTTAATTTATTTTAATTTAATTGTTTTATTTTGTTTAATTTTGTTTATTTTATTTTTATTTTATTTTACATCAACAGTCAAATCTAAAGTTAGGATACAGGTTCATTTAGGCTAAGGTAAGACAAATGTTATGGTTAAAAACATGTCAGATTTTCATTTTAAATTCCATAAACATGACTAAACATTATTAACAAAAACATGGCTGGATGGTCAAGTTTAGTATCAGGATTTTGTTAATGTGAGGGAAAACAAAAACACAATGTGAGGGAACACACACACACACACACAAAAACAAAAACAAACAAAACAAACTGAAATTAACAGCTGCTCTGAGCAATGCCAAACCTCCACCCTCCAATGTAACACCGGAGGAAAGGAAGGCCATCGCTGCTCTGGAGAAGGACCACAGCATCAACATCCTCCCAGCTGACAAAGGGAGATGCACTGTGATCCTGAACTCATCTGATTATGAGGCTAAGGTTAACAGCCGACTCAGTGACACCACAACCTACGAATTACTAAAACGGGACCCCACCGATGTGTACAAAAAGAAGATCATTGATTGCTTGCAGAAGCTGGAGAAGGAAGAAGTCATTGATCGACAGCTATATTACAGACTGTACCCTGGTGACGCCATCCCTGGCATCTATGGCCTCCCAAAGATCCACAAACAAGGAGTACCACTCAGACCCATTGTATGCAGCACAGACTCCATCACATACAATGTGGCCAAACACCTCAAAACCATCTTGGCTCCGCTGGTGGGTAACACGGAGCACCACATTGAGAACACAGCCGAATTTGTGAACAAAGTCAAGCATCTCCAGTTTGACCAGGATGAGACTATGGTTTCCTTTGATGTGACCTCTCTTTTCACTTGTATCCCTACATCGGTAGCGGTGGAGGCAGCAAGGAGGAGACTACTGGAGGATACCAAGCTAGAAGAGAGAACCAAACTTTCACCCGACCAAATCTGCCAACTGCTGGAAATTTGTTTAAGTACCACCTATTTCCAGTTCAGAGGAAACTTCTACAAGCAAATCCACGGCTGTGCCATGGGCTCACCGGTCTCCCCTATCATTGCAAACTTATACATGGAACAATTTGAACAGAGCCCTGGCCTCATATCCAGGCACTCCACCCACACACTGGTATCGTTATGTTGATGATAATTTCTCAAAAATCAAAATTCAAGATTTGGAACCTTTTACTGCACACATCAATTCTGTAGATCCGAACATCAAATTCACACGTGAAGATGCCAAGGACAACACATTGGCCTTCTTAGATTGTGCAGTAACGATAAGAGAAGACCGGCGACTCCAGGTAGAGGTCTTCAGGAAGCCCACACACACCGACCAATATCTGCTTTTTGATTCACACCACCCACTTCAGCACAAACTGGGAGTCATTCGGACATTACAACACAGGGCCCAAGTGGTTCCTACAAGCGCAGAGGGAAAGGAGAAAGAAGAACAACACGTGGAGAAAGCCCTCTCCGTTTGTGGATATCCTAAATGGGCTTTCAATAAAACGAAGAGAACAAAGAAACAGGACAACAGAGAACCAGAGCCCAGGAGAAAGGGTGTAACTATTCCTTACCTGGCTGGCGTTTCCGAAAAACTACAGAGGATCTTCAGACAACATGAAATCCCAGTCTATTTCAAACCCACAAACACTTTAAGACAAAAACTGGTCCATCCTAAGGACAAAACTCCGAGCCACAAACAAAGCAATGTGGTCTACTCCATTCAGTGTAGTGAAGACTGCAGTGAGCGCTACATTGGAGAAACAAAACAGCCACTTCACAAAAGGATGTATCAACACAGACGGGAAAACCAGGGTGGGCCGCAATCTGCCATACATCTCCACCTAAAAGCCACAGGCCACTCCTTTGAGGACAGCGAGGTCCAGATCTTGGCCAGAGAAAAGAACTGGTTTGAGAGGGGAGTTAAAGAAGCTATTTTTGTCAAGAAAGAGAATCCTTCCTTGAACAGAAATGGGGGTCTCAGACATCATTTGTCTCCATCTATAACTCTATCCTCAAACCTAAATCAAAACAAACAGAGAAAACAATGGGACTAGCCAGGACATGTCCAGAGGTGTGAAAACACCATCATGGCCCTGAATGGATATGCTAACTACTCCCCCACTCCCACTCCATATTGAATAGACTCACATGACTAACAGAAACTGTTAACAACTCCATATTGTATCACCTGATCAACTGAAACTGTATTTAAATATGTGAGTCTCAGAGTAATTTTCATTGTAATTAAGCTCCTCCCTTCAGGCAGATATAAAGCAGTGTCCACCAGCATCTGACCAGAACTGAAGAAGCAGCTTGGATGAGCTGAGGAACGTATTCAACCAAATAAACTATGTCCAGTCGACAAATTCAATTTTCTCCTTTTTTTGCCAAACAAAACAAAACAAAAAAAAACCCAACTCCTTAAAAAGCATTAATTCACGGTGCCCAACAACACGGTGTCGTCACCGCTCAAATTTTACTTTCAGTTTCGATGCAAAGGAACCTTAAGTAACAATAACCTGGCCTAGGGCGACATCTACTGGACAAAACGAGATACTATAGAAAGTCCGCGTCCTCAAGCAGCGCAAGCAGTGGGACGGACTAGAGAGAGAGAGAGACATGTCCACAGCGCGTCTCAGGTTCACAGGAGGACTGGTCAGGGAGGGTCAGCAGATTCTGTGTCAGGACAGTTTGAGGAGAGGAAGAGCCTAAAGTGTCCCTCCTCTGTGTCCTGCGGCATCACAACAGCCTCCAGGGGGCGCCAGGTGAATGTATTAATGCACTGCAGAAACAGATGGATAGGAGAGAGAAATAGAGATAGAGAGATTGACAGATATAGTATACAGAGGTAGAGAAAGATTGATACAGACAGAGAGACAGACAGAGATAGACAGATAGACAGATAGATAGACAATAAAATGCAGAAATAGTAATAGACAGGTAGAGAGAGAGACAGAAATAGACTGATATATACACAGACCCACAGACCCACAGACCCGCAGACCCGCAGACCCACAGACCCGCAGACAACTGTTCAACCACCGGACTGCGCAGTGCGCAGTGCGCAGGGCTCTCCTTTAAAACCCCTTAGCCCCGCCCCTGGACAAACCAATGAACAAACACAGGGATTTAAGGTTTAACTTTAAACAAAAACTCATCACCATAAAGCAAATTGCATATCAATAAATCAGTAAAGTGTCTTAAATAACCCTCCATATGGTTATTAGTTTATTAACTCATAAACTCAAGAAATCAGGGAATAAAAACACAAATGATGAATAATGGGTCAGCCCGTGGTCACATGACGTCCAAAAGCGCGCCACCAAGAGCTATTTACCGCGTGACCAGGAAGTGCTCCGGTTTGACCCGTGGACCTGAGAGGGGCGTGGACACCGCGGCAGGTAAGGCGCGTGTGGGCGCGTGTGGGCGCGAGGGGCCACGTGTGCGCCACGTGTGCGCCACGTGTGCGCCACGTGTGCGCCCCGAACGCACGAGCGACGAGACAGAGCCCAGGCAGCGGGGAGACAGTCTGTACAGGTCCAGGACCGCGGGACACACGTGCGGGTCCGCGGGGTCTACCGGAGCCGCGGTCCACCGGAGCCCCGCAGAGCAGGGAGCGCCCTGCGCGCTCCACCGGCTGATAAGGCGCGCTCTCGGGCCAGAGAAAGACACGCGCCGGTGGGGGTGGCGGACGCTCCGGGAGTTTTTACATTTGTTAAGAAAATCCACAGCTGCAGTTTTCTTTATATTTAATGCGAGACATGAATCCTGGAGGCACCTCCCAAGCTTCTCCACCACCACAGTGAGTTCAGAGGCCTGGGCTCTTCCTTCAGGTACAGAGTGAATCATCTGCAAACATCTGGACATGTAGGTCCTGCTCACCGAGGGACAGAGGGACAGAGGGAGAAGAGCAGTGGGCCCGTGTTTAGTCCAGTATCAGTGGCCTCTGTAGATGAAGCTAGGTGCTAGCCTCCTGAGCTTCATTTGACTGAACGCTATGGGTGACGTCACACTCGTTTAGTCCTCTTCTTTTTACAGTCCGAGGTCCAGACCTTGGACAATGTCCCGGTGGTCTCTTCATTTGTTTGGTCCAAGTTAGTTTAAGATGTTTTTTCTGGACAAATCACCGTGCAGACCTTCTGAAAATCCAGCCTTTTCATGTTTATTGATCACAGAGTCATTACATTAAGTTAATCATATTTAACATATCCTACATGAATGACAGAATAAACACAGACATGTGTATTTGCATAGAAAGGATAAAGGAAACTGCAGGTGGCGCTGTTTAGCTGAAATGCCCTGGCTGTTATGAGGAAACTGTAGCTTGCTTGTTCTCTTCCTCCACTTTAAACACAAGCTCAGTCCTTTAAGTCCAGTTTGGTCCTGGTTTAGATCTCTGTTTACTCATAATACGGAGAGAGAGAAAGAAGAATAGATCTGGATGGATGGATAGAGAAAGACAGACAGAGAGATTTTTGTTAAACCTGGCATTCCCCCCAGGATTCCCCCGGCTGTTTTCTGCAGTCTTTTTCCCCTTGTTGCTTCCAATTTGTTTGTAAAGCGTCTTTGAGTGTCCAAAAAAGCACTATACAAGTCTGATGTATTATTATTATTATTATTATTATTATTATTATTATTATTATTATTATATAGATGGAGATGAGAAATAAATATGGATGGATAGTGATAGATATAAAGATATGTATAGATACAGCAGAGAAAGATGGAACAATCTTGACTAGTATACGCCCATGGACCTGGTTTAGACCTGGTTTAGACCTGGTTTAGACCTGGACCACTGAGGGATTACACAGATATAAGGACACATGGGAATAGAAAAGAAAGTTCTACCGTTTAAAGTTGAAAATCACAGTATATTGTCTAAAGAAAGAGTGTTTGTTTTTATCATTGCGGTATCAGAATCAGTATTGAGTATCAAGGCTATTCTTGAAATTTCAGTATGGTTAGAACACTACCTGTGACGCAACAATCCTGGGAAATTTCAAACTGTGTCTTCTGAGGCTCAGAGACAAAGGACTTTTTACAGAGGTTTACTGAAATCGACACGAAATCTACAACTCCAGGAATGTTTTTGACGAAGGAACAAGGTTATAACATTTTGCATACGTGTCCCTTCAGATTAGAGATGGCCGATATATCGTTCCAGTATCAGTATTGGCCGATATCAATACAGATTCCTCTTATCTGTGTCTGCCGATATTAACATTCGATACCGATAATCAATACAATATATTTTTCGATTTCTGCGTTCTCTGTGTGCACTTTTGGAAACAGAGTCATATGGCGTGAGAAGCTGCACTGTGTAACTTTTCGGTTGGGGCTCCGTCACCTGCTTGTTTCTATGGATACGTCATTGCTCTGCCTGGAATGTTCCGCAGTGTGACATTAAACAGCTCTACTTTACATTTATTCAATTACAGGTGGTTTTAGAGCTCAAAAATACCTAGAAAAACAGACATTCTGACTGTGAGCGGGGTCGCCTCTCCACAGATCTGACCTGGAACTTGATTTGATTTGGAATTCATGAAGCTAGAAAGGTTTAATGCCATACTGTGGAACATTCCAGACAAAGCAATAACATCTATATACAAGTCGGATCTCGGTATCGGCTCAGTCGCTTCGTAAAAGGACTACAGCTCTTCTGTCTTCACTGGGAGGTTGTTATAGGGAGAATCTTTGTCATGTGTCCCCGCTCCCTCTTCCTCCTCGGGCCCTTCCTCCTCCTTCGGTTCCTGGTCCGGTTCCTGGTTCAAATCCCGGTCCAGGTCCTGGTTCTGGCTGGGGTCCGGGTCTGGTCCGTCCTGTGGCTTGGGGAAGGCCCTGTGAACGCGCTTGGGCACCGCGTAGTCGTCCGCCCGGGGGTTGTAGGGAAACTCGTGTCCTTTAGGATCCTGCTCAGTTCCCATGATCCTCCAGGCCTCCACGCGCATCTCCTCCGGCTCGTCGTACAGGGAAGCGCCGGTCACCATGGACGCTATTTTGGGTCTGGTATCCGGATCTGGAACCACAAAAAAAATCCATTAAATTGTCCCAAACAAAACCAAATAATATACGATTTCAGTGTATGTTTTCAGTTTGAGTGATATGACATTGTACAAGCTACAATATTTTTCTCATATAGATTCTTTATAAAGGTCCTGTATTACACAAAATTGACTCTTGTGAGAAGTGTCTTGCCAAAGGACAAGACAACAGTGTGCACAGGCTTATGCGGGACTGGAACCGGCAACCTCAGATTTGGTGCACGAGATTGTCGTCGTCTCATTGTGATCGTTTCAGCGCACAGCAGAAGTGGGACAGTAGTGTAAGAGTAAGAGTAACGTTACTCAAGTAGAAGCGGTCCAAAAAATTAAACTGAAAAAGTATTTGGAAAAACTACTATTTAAGTAAGAGTAACTTAAAGAGTAACTGTATTTGTAACTGTAACTTAAGTTAAAGTTAATATAATTTGAAGGACACGACATCAAATAATGAAATAATGCTCAAAATCGTGTGTTTGTAAAGGACAAACAAAAATTAGACAAACTAAATCATATGTGAAGGAGCTGCAAGAAACACAAATGTTCAGATCATTTCAGATCGTCAGTTACTCGAGTTAATGTTTGAGTACTGCCCTCCTGTTTTCAGTACTGTGTGAGTACTCTCCTCCTCTGACACTCGTCAGCGCACAAGAAATGAGGAATTGTTTCGTTTTTTGTCATGTATACGTACATTATTTTACAATATACAATGTGAAATACCAAGGCTAAGGCGTCCAATTGATACTTTGCAGCAGATGTCATCAACAGTCCCTGAGGGTGTGAAGCTAACTGTAGGCTCTGCTCTGTCTGAAACTCTGTTAGACTTCCATCTGAGCTTTGTTTTATCACAGCCTGACCATAAAGAACTGACGTAGCCAGAACAAACAAGTCTCAGTTTTTCATTAGCTTTCATCAGCCAACAGTTTTTCAGTTAGTCCCTCTCACCTTTTTGCTGAAAATCAAACAGTTAAACAGGACCTTGAACCACACAAATCACACCATGATCACAGGCTCCTGAAATGTGTTGTTTAAATACATTTAGTGATTTTTTTTACTCGTGTACCTGAGCTCTGGCAGCCCTCGGGTTCATCGTAGATGTGGTCTGGTCTGTTACTGTGAAACACGTTCCTGATCTGGAACTCATCGATGCTGTCGTACAGAGGGTCGCCCCCCAGGGGGCGCTCTGACTCTGCCCCTCCCAGCTCTCGCAGGTCAGGGATCACCAGGTCAAAGGGCAGGGAGTACTCGGACTCAAAACCACGCCTCGCCTCAAACTGAAGACACAAGTGAATTCACATTTGTCACGTTAAAAAGATCTTTGTCTAAATGAGAAACACGACAGGCTCTGCTCACAATCGTATCATTATTTGTAATTGCAAACGTGTCATTCATTTTATGACTCAAAGACCTTTCACCTGAAACACTCACGTCTCTGCGACTGAATAATGGCTCCACTTTCTGAAGACATTTTGTTGGAGATAGAATGTTTGTTTTTGCTGACAGGATGATGACATTTGTTCCAGTTTTTGGTTAATAGGCCACATGTTGCAGACACTGACCAATCACAGGGCAGCACTGTGGTTTGGGCAAAAGCCAGCGGTGAATGAAGCAAAACAAACATGATGACGCCGACAGACGTAGTTCAGCATTTTTTAGTAGAAATTCACACTATTTAGTTTGTGAGAAACGTGCAGAGGGAGGAGGTTTGTGCATTTGTGAAAGGGAACGTGTCTGTGCTTTTCTTTAACTTAAGTTTGATTTTTCGTCTTGTTCTGTTGTTGTGGCACTTCGACCAGTCAGTGTTAAGTATTTGTTGAGAGACTCTGACCACAGCCAGGTTAGAAAGGCCCAGTAATGACAGAGATATGAACCATAAACCAGGTCAACAAATGTTACAGCAAACTCCACCTGAGGATTCTGACCCGTCTCAGATCAGTTTAAACTATAGGGATGCTAGAATGTTGTGACATCATGTGAACACAACCATGTCTCTGTGAAATAGACCAGAAAGACCTTATTCCGGAAGTTGTTGTGGGCTCCGCCTTCATGATTCGGGTTGTATTATTTTGTATGGGGCCGATCTTGACAGCAAATAAATTCAATATGGACGATAAAGCCGTTTTAAAGCCTCAGAGAATCAGTGCGGTGAGACGTGTTGGTGCACACGAACACTGAACATTTTACACAAATGAACAGACTTTCTGTCATGTTTGATGCAAAACGTTTCTCGAATTCGTTGACATGAATGGGATTCCTGTTTAACCAAAGTGCCACCACAAAACAAAACTTGGCGGGTGGAATAAGGTAGTGATCACAAAAGAAGGCATATCGATATATAGGGTTGTGCAAAAATATTGAAATATCAATATATTGTATCGTTTAATGTGATACAGTATCAATATCGTGGGCTGCTGTATTGATCTATCGCCAATATATCGTCGATATATCGTCGTTTAAGCGACACATTTGACATTTTCACTATTTTGATGATTAAAATGGGTGTGTTTTATATGAACTTTGAACAAAAAGTGGTTTAAGTTTCACAGCCATGATTTAGCCGTTATTTTTTTATTGAACCGTATCAAATCAATTTGAAATGTATCGGATCGAATCGAAAGTGCACTGTATCGAGATGTACTGTATCATGGCCTATGTATCGAGGTATGTATCGTATCGGCAACTTCTTAATGATACCAAGCCCTATCGATATATCGGTATTTAGACCCTGTTTCACGCTCCCATTATTTACCGATCCATTGGCGCCCTGTGTCTTGTTCTTCTTGCGATCGTCTGGGACCTGAGCGTACGGCAGGGGGGCGCCTGACGCGGAGGGGGCGGGGTCTCCAGGCAGGGGGCAGCTGCTGATCATTTTGACCTGGCTCTTCCTGTGCACCGGCGGGTCCCTGTTCTCCAGAGTCAGGCTCTTCACTGCAGTCAGCGTTTTGTCCACCGGGGGCTCCAGTCGGCACTAAGGGACAAAGGATATGTTACAGTAGTTTATTGTTTTTAAGCAGAAAACCCATTTAAAGGTGCAATGTGTAATGTTTCGGTTGGGGATCCATCACCTTCTTGTTATTGCTCTGCCTGGAATGTTCCACAGTGTGACATTAAACAGCTCTACTTTACATTTATTCAATTACAGATGGTTTTAGAGCTCAAAAATACCTAGAAAAACAGACATTCTGACTGTGAGCGGGGTCGCCTCTCCACAGATCTGACCTGGAACTTGGTCTGGTTTGGTCTCCATGAAGATAGAAAGGTTTAATGCCATACTGTGAAACATTCCAGACAAAACAACAACATCTCCATGGAGAAAAGCATTTGAAAGACCCTCCACCAGAAAAGTTACACAGTGCAGCTTAAAAATGGATTTCTCAACTTCAACTGTATCATTGTTCATCAAAAATCCAACCTGCTTTTAATCACGCAAACAAAAACTGAACAGTTTATTTGACATTTTAAAGTGGAAATGTGTAAAATAAAGTGTAATCTTTTGTTTATGTGGAATTAGTAGCTTAGTAATTAGTAACTCAAGAGTAACTAAGAGTAGATAGTCCCACTGTTTAAATACACGACATAAGTATAGAAATTAATTTGTGTATTTATGTCAGTACATCACTCTGCAGTGTAGGGGGCTCTAAGCAGAGGAGGAAAACAAAAGGAAAAGTTTCTGGCTTCCACTTTTGATGATAATTGTTTAGAATATTTAGAAGCGCTGTGCTCTTCGTACCAGGTGGTGGCGCAGTGAAGGAGATGAGATCTCTCTGCCTTTCTGTGTGACCTGAAGAGTTGAATCGTTCACCAGACTGTAGACCGGGTCAGGGTCCTGTGGAGAGACGGGGTGAGACTGAGTGGTGCAGAGGAGGAGGCCAGTGAGTATGTGGTGCAGAGGAGGACAGTGAGTATGTGGTGCAGAGGAGGAGGACAGTGAGTATGTGGTACAGAGGAGGACAGTGAGTATGTGGTACAGAGGAGGACAGTGAGTATGTGGTGCAGAGGAGGACAGTGAGTATGTGGTACAGAGGAGGACAGTGAGTATGTGGTACAGAGGAGGACAGTGAGTATGTGGTACAGAGGAGGACAGTGAGTATGTGGTGCAGAGGAGGAGGACAGTGAGTATGTGGTACAGAGGAGGACAGTGAGTATGTGGTGCAGAGGAGGACAGTGAGTATGTGGTACAGAGGAGGACAGTGAGTATGTGGTGCAGAGGAGGAGGACAGTGAGTATGTGGTGCAGAGGAGGACAGTGAGTATGTGGTGCAGAGGAGGAGGACAGTGAGTATGTGGTACAGAGGAGGACAGTGAGTATGTGGTGTAGAGGAGGAGGACAGTGAGTATGTGGTACAGAGGAGGACAGTGAGTATGTGGTACAGAGGAGGACAGTGAGTATGTGGTACAGAGGAGGAGGACAGTGAGTATGTGGTACAGAGGAGGAGGACAGTGAGTATGTGGTGCAGAGGAGGAGGACAGTGAGTATGTGGTGCAGAGGAGGACAGTGAGTATGTGGTGCAGAGGAGGACAGTGAGTATAAGATAAGATATGCCTTTATTAGTCCCACAGTGGGGAAATTCCAGTGTTGCAACGCACAGTTCAAGAACAGCAGGAAAATGGAACATGCAATAAAACAAGATAATAGATAATGGCTAAAAAAAGAATAATTTAGAAATAGACTTAAAGATAGACTCTAATTTTGTTTTGTTCCGGTGGAGCAAAAATATAAAATACAAAATATAAAATACCAAAAAATACTATTATGTACAATAAAAGTAACAGTGCAGCATATGAACAGAGTAAATCTCAGTAAAGTGACTTCAGTATATTATGTTATTTACAGTAATGACTATGTTTATGTACAGACAGGATAAATATCAGTAAGTGACATGAGTGAATTGTACCAGAGGTCTTCAGTATTGCACATAGATATAGTTGAATGACACATGTTCAGTGTTAACAGTGTTCACATGTTCAGTGTTAACAGTGTTCATTGTACAGTCTAACAGCAGCAGGAAGGAAAGACCTGCGAAATCTCTCCTTCACACAGCGAGGGTGAATCAGTCTGTCACTGAAGCTGCTCTCCAGAGCAGACAGGGCGTCCTGCAGGGGGTGACACTCATGGTCCAGCATAGAGATGACCTTAGCCAGGACCCTCTTGTCCCCCACCTGCTGCACTGAGTCCAGAGGACAGCCCAGGACGGAGCTGGACTTCTTGATGATCTTGTCCAGTTTCTTCCTCTCCCTCTCTGTGATGCTGCTGCTCCAGCAGACCACACCGTACAGGATGGCTGATGCCACCACAGAGTCATAGAAGGTCTTCAGGAGTGGCCCCCTCACTCCAAAAGACCTGAGTCTCCTCAGGAGATAGAGCCGACTCTGGCCCTTCCTGTACAGTGCATCTGTGTTGTGAGTCCAGTCCAGTTTGTTGTTCAGATGAACACCCAGGTACTTGTAAGAGTCCACTCTCTCAATGTCCCTTCCCTGGATGTTCACTGAGGTGGCAGTAGAGTGGCGTCTGCGGAAGTCCACCACCATCTCCTTGGTCTTCCCTGCATTGATGATGAGGTGGTTCTGCTGACACCAGTCCACAAAGTCCTGCGCTAGTCCTCTGTACTCCACATCGTCATCATCCTTAATGAAGCCAATGATGGCAGAGTCATCAGAGAACTTCTGCAGGACGCAGCTGTCCGTGTTGTGTCTGAAGTCTGCAGTGTAAAGTGTGAAAAGAAAGGGCGCGAGGACCGTGCCCTGGGGCACCCCCACACTGCAGGTCAGTAGGTCAGACACGCAGTTCTTGGCTCTCACAAACTGGGGCCGGCTTGTGAGGTAGTCCAGGATCCACTCTGCCAGGTCACAGTCCACACCGGCAGTCTCCAGTTTGTCCCTCAGGAGCAGTGGCTGGATGGTGTTGAAAGCACTGGAGAAGTCAAAGAAGAGAATCCTCACAGTGCTGCCGGGGTTCTCCAGGTGAGACAGTGAGCGGTGCAGCAGGTAGATGACGGCGTCCTCCACTCCGATGCCAGGCCGGTATGCAAACTGCAGCGGGTCCATCGCTGAGCTCACGGTGGAGCGGAGGTGGCCAAGGACCAGTCTCTCCAGTGTCTTCATCAGGTGCGATGTTAGAGCCACCGGCCTGAAGCTGCTGGGGTCTTTAGCGTGCGGTGTCTTAGGCACTGGTACCACGCAGGAGGTCTTCCAGAGTTGTGGTACCACCCTCAGCTTAAGGCTCATGTTGAAGACATGCTCCATAACTCCGCACAGTTCGTCTGCACAGGACTTAAGGAGCCTGGAGCTGATGACGTCTGGTCCTGCTGCCTTCCTGGGTCTGATCTTCTTGAGCTCCAGTCTCACCTGGGCTGTAGAAAATGACAGTGGCAGGCTGGGGGGATGGGTGAGTCCATGTGTAGTGGTGGGCTGAAGAGCAGAGGCAGAGGTGTGAAGAGGTGCAGGAGTTCCCCATTGTCCAGCTGGGGAGGTGAGAGCTGGCAGCTGGGTGGGGGGAGTGGTGGGTGATTGATCAAATCTCAGGAAGTGAGAATTGAGCTCGTTTACCCACCGCAGATCCCCCTCCGTCTGGGCAGGAGGCGCTTTGAAGCCTGAGATCGTCTTGAGGCTTCTCCACACCCCCTGGATGTTCTTCTGCTGCAGCTGTTGCTCCATCCTTCTCTTTTGGCTGGCTTGGCTCGTCCTGATTTTCCTCCTCAGCTCCTTCTGTGCAGCCTTCAGCTCCTCCTTGGTCCCTGACCTAAAAGCTCTCTTCTTCTCCTTCAGCAGAGCTTTTATGTCAGGGTTAGTCCACGGCTTGTTGTTTGAAAAACACCGCACCGTCTGGGAGGGGACGATGTTTTCAAAACAAAAGTTGATGTAGTCCGTGATGCACTCAGTCACTGCATTGATGTCCTCCCCATGTGGGTCACAGAGCTCTGTCCACACTGTGGTGTCAAAACAGTCTCTCAGAGCCTCCTCACTCTCAGCAGTCCACTTCTTCACCACACGGGGCATCACAGGCTGTCTGTGCACAATAGGCTGGTACACAGGCCGCAGATGGACAATGTTGTGGTCAGCTCTACCCAGGGGAGGCAGTGGGGATGAAGAATAAGCCTCCTTGGCGTTGGCAAAAATGTGGTGCAGAGGAGGACAGTGAGTATGTGGTGCAGAGGAGGACAGTGAGTATGTGGTACAGAGGAGGACAGTGAGTATGTGGTACAGAGGAGGACAGTGAGTATGTGGTACAGAGGAGGAGGACAGTGAGTATGTGGTACAGAGGAGGACAGTGAGTATGTGGTGCAGAGGAGGAGGACAGTGAGTATGTGGTGCAGAGGAGGACAGTGAGTATGTGGTGCAGAGGAGGAGGACAGTGAGTATGTGGTGCAGAGGAGGAGGACAGTGAGTATGTGGTGCAGAGGAGGACAGTGAGTATGTGGTGCAGAGGAGGACAGTGAGTATGTGGTGCAGAGGAGGACAGTGAGTATGTGGTGCAGAGGAGGACAGTGAGTATGTGGTGCAGAGGAGGAGGACAGTGAGTATGTGGTGCAGAGGAGGAGGACAGTGAGTATGTGGTGCAGAGGAGGAGGACAGTGAGTATGTGGTGCAGAGGAGGAGGACAGTGAGTATGTGGTGCAGAGGAGGAGGACAGTGAGTATGTGGTGCAGAGGAGGAGGACAGTGAGTATGTGGTGCAGAGGAGGACAGTGAGTATGTGGTGCAGAGGAGGACAGTGAGTATGTGGTGCAGAGGAGGACAGTGAGTATGTGGTACAGAGGAGGAGGACAGTGAGTATGTGGTACAGAGGAGGAGGACAGTGAGTATGTGGTGCAGAGGAGGAGGACAGTGAGTATGTGGTGCAGAGGAGGAGGACAGTGAGTATGTGGTGCAGAGGAGGAGGACAGTGAGTATGTGGTGCAGAGGAGGAGGACAGTGAGTATGTGGTGCAGAGGAGGAGGACAGTGAGTATGTGGTGCAGAGGAGGAGGACAGTGAGTATGTGGTGCAGAGGAGGAGGACAGTGAGTATGTGGTGCAGAGGAGGACAGTGAGTATGTGGTGCAGAGGAGGACAGTGAGTATGTGGTGCAGAGGAGGACAGTGAGTATGTGGTACAGAGGAGGAGGACAGTGAGTATGTGGTACAGAGGAGGAGGACAGTGAGTATGTGGTGCAGAGGAGGAGGACAGTGAGTATGTGGTGCAGAGGAGGAGGACAGTGAGTATGTGGTGCAGAGGAGGAGGACAGTGAGTATGTGGTGCAGAGGAGGACAGTGAGTATGTGGTGCAGAGGAGGAGGACAGTGAGTATGTGGTACAGAGGAGGAGGACAGTGAGTATGTGGTGCAGAGGAGGAGGACAGTGAGTATGTGGTGCAGAGGAGGAGGACAGTGAGTATGTGGTGCAGAGGAGGAGGACAGTGAGTATGTGGTACAGAGGAGGACAGTGAGTATGTGGTGCAGAGGAGGAGGACAGTGAGTATGTGGTACAGAGGAGGACAGTGATTATGTGGTGCAGAGGATGCAGAGGAGAGGGTCAGATGGAGCAGAGGGTCAGATGGAGCAGAGGGTCAGAGGATGCATACCTCTGGGCGTGGTGGCAGACTGTGGGAGATCGGCAGGTGACCGTCCAATCCCATGGAGGCCTGTCTCTGTGGGCGGGGCGCTGGAGCTGGAGCGTCCAATCCCGTGGAAGCCTGTCTGTGGGGGAGGGACATGCGCTGGCGGTTGATGGCGGTTTCTACGGCGACGAACAGGGCGTTACCGAGTTTGGTGTCGAACTCGAAACTGCCCTCGCCAGAGTCACAGCGGCGACCGGCCTCGAAGGAGAAAGAACTCTGAGGAGAGGGGGCGGAGCCAATATGGTAAACAGGAAGTAACTGATGTGTTTAAGTAGTACTAGTAGTACTAGTAGTAGTAGTAGTAGTAGTAGTAGTAGTAGCAGTAGTAGTAGCAGCGGTAGTAGCAGCGGTAGTAGTAGCAGTTACAGTATAATCAGTAGTAGTGTTACAGCAGTAGTAATAACAGTCGTAGCAGCGGTAGTAGTTGTAGTAATAGTAGTTTTTGTAGTAGTAGCAGTAGTTGGTAGTAGTTAGTAGTAGTAATAGTAATAGTAAGTAGTAAGTATGATTGAAACCCATTGTCTTACCTTGTCCCTACCGAAGCGGCGCAGGTACCTGTAGGGCCAGGAGAAGAGCACCTGTCCACACCTGTCCATGAGGATCAGGGCTTCAGTGTCGGCCCTGAGCACCGCCTCCCCCTTCAGTCTGCAGCGCTCCGAGGCCTCAGTCCTACGAACCAGGACACGAAAGTCCTGCACAAGTACTGCAAACAGACAAGAGACCAGGACTGAAACGGGACTCAACCAGGACTGCAAACAGACAAGGGACCAGGACTGAAACGGGACTCAACCAGGACTCAACCAGGACTGCAAACAGACAAGGGACCAGGACTGAAACGGGACTCAACCAGGACTCAACCAGGACTGCAAACAGACAAGGGACCAGGACTGCAAACAGACAAGAGACCAAGACTGAAACGGGACTCAACCGGGTCTCAACCGGGTCTCAACCAGGACTGCAAACAGACAAGAGACCAGGACTGAAACGGGACTCAACCAGGACTCAACCAGGACTGCAAACAGACAAGGGACCAGGACTGAAACAGGACTCAACCAGGACTCAACCAGGACTGCAAACAGACAAGGGACCAGGACTGCAAACAGACAAGAGACCAAGACTGAAACGGGACTCAACCGGGTCTCAACCGGGTCTCAACCAGGACTGCAAACAGACAAGAGACCAGGACTGAAACGGGACTCAACCAGGACTCAACCAGGACTGCAAACAGACAAGAGACCAGGACTGAAACAGGACTCAACCAGGACTCAACCGGGACTCAACCAGGACTGCGAACAGACTAGAGACCAGGACTGAAACAGGACTCAACCAGGACTCAACCAGGACTTAACCAGGACTCAGCCGGGACTGCAAAGAGACAAGAGGCCAAAGACCAGGACTTACACTAGGACTAAACCTGGACTGAACCAACTATTTGTAGAAACTGTAAAACCAAAACCACTGATGCTATATACAGACCGCCTAAATATGCAGTACTACAGTGAGCCCTGAAGTACCGGAAGCACTGGTCCGTTTCAGAGTCTCATCATTTGGTTTGAGGAGGAAGTAGGTACTGTGAAGATAAGACTGAGGCCAGAGGACTACACCACAAGTTTCCACTGCAGTACACAAAAGTACACACACCAGTACGCACATTTAAGTCTACATGCTTTGTGGGGACATTACTTCATTAATTTCCTGGAGACTGGTCCTAACCTTAAAGGAACTGTATGTAACCTGCTCTTGTACTGTTTTAAAGGTCCTATATTATGCAAAATGGACTCTTGTAGCTTTAAGTCATGTTAGAATGCTGTTACCTCATCAAAAACAGACCTGGCGTTGTGTTTTGTTTCATTCACACATTTGAGGAACTCTTTATTATTAGTCTGTCTACATCTCCAAAGCTCCAAACGCTCTGTTCCTCCTTGTGATGTCATGAAGTGGTAGTTTTCAAGTGAACAGCTCCTTTTACCCTTACCTGGCAATTCCAGGGCTGAAATGATCCAAATGATTCCTGTGCAGATGTGTGGACTTTAAAAACCGAGTGGGAGAGTGTTTTCAGTTTGAGAGAAGAGCTCAGCCTAAATCTGCAGGGTTTGTGTGTTAAACGTGTGAATGAAACAAAACAAAACACAACTCCAGGTCTGTTTGTGATGAGGAAACAAAATTAGAACATAGATCAAACAAGAGTGTCTTATGGGCGCGTTAAAAATTATACCTTAACCCTAATTTATCTGTATTCGAACTTTAGATCTGGCCGTTGATGTCCCAATAAGGAATGTACTGACTCTGTAGTAATGTCAGTAAATACCAGCCTATGGGAGTACACAGGTTTAATTTCTGATTTTTTTTTAGATTTTAGATTAACTGGAGGGAATTGCACTCACATACAAGGGAACAGATAAACTGGGAATCAAACTAGCAACTTTCTCGCGTGAGGGACGATCAACTGACCACCTGACCACTGAGCAGCCGCTGTATGTGTCTCATCTTTGGGTCATATTTATCTCAGTACAAAAGCAGAACTGTGATCACACGCTCAAAATCCTGTTTCCAAATACAGAATCATGAGGCAGAGTGAAGATGTTTTTTTGCTTGTGTCTGTTATAAAGTTATAATCTATGGCAGTAGTGGATCTTTATGTTATAATTTGGACATTTAAATCCCAATATTCATCTAAAATGACTTAATAAAACAAACAAGCTGATTTCTGTGTTGGAAAACTGGGACCTCCTATGGACTGCAGCAAAAAAATAAAAACTACTTGCGACTTCTATGTGTGTCACTGATTAAGAAAATAAAACTGGAGAATGAAGTAAGCCTGTCACAGTCGCCGTGTGCAGATGGCAGTGAAAACGGGGGTTAACTGGCAAAAAATAAGCGATTAAAGATGACAAACATGCACAAATCACTCCAAATACAGCTTCAGCTCTAACGTGGTTAAAAGCTCTGAAAAGAATATTAGATCTGCCGTAAAGGAGACTTGTGCTTGTGTCTGTTATATACAGTAGTGCTAATTTAAGACCACTTCATTGGAGAGAGAGGGAGAGAGATTGATTGACTCTCATCTTTTCATGTTTATCATCTTTGCACCGTTTCCTTACGACCTTTTGTATATAACTGTGATATACTAGATTTATATTAGGATGTTTGTTTGTTTTTTACTTGCTGTACATACATTTATATAATTTATGTCTTATTTGACACCAGTCTCTTGCAATTTTTTTATTTCTACTTATTGTAATATAATGTGATGTGTGAGCTCCTGTGTCCAAGTCATTTCCCTTGTGGATCAATAAAGTCTAAGTCTAAGTTCAGTATTTGCTCTGGAAGGTCTGCCACATTTGCTGCCACACATGCAGCAATTTACCTGCCACACCTACTTTTTTTTTTTTTTTTTTTTTTTTTTTTACAGTTTACAGGTGTGGTAGTTTCAGAGTAATTTCATTGTAGTTAGCACCCCCTTCAGGCAGATATAAGGCAGCGTCCACCAACGTCTGACCAGAACTGAAGAAGCAGCTCGGATGAGCTGAGAAACGTATTCGACCAAATAAACTTCAGTCCAGTTGACAAATTGACTTGAAATTTGCTATGGACTCGACCTGGAAGACTGAGGGATTTTACACAATTTTGTAGATGGTTAAAATCCCATGATATGATGTTACAAACTGAGCTCAAAAAACACAAAGTTTTAAAAACTGCATTTCACACTTATGTAAAGTGCAGATTCCTAAATATTTTACTTACGATACATTGCTGATAAATGACAATACTGAAACAAATGCTCCTGACACAACAGCTTTTCAACGGATTTTCCCTCAAACTTGTACAATATTATTACAAAACATGAGCCGCATGAAAAAATCGCAGAAGCACACTTGAGTTAGCTTAGTTTAAAATAGATGATGAGTCATAGAAGATATTTATTCAACCCTCTACAGCTCAAATCTGAATGTACAAAAATAACAAAAAGCCCCACTAGTGGTAAGAAAACAAATACTGACCCCAAAAATTATTGTTCCATTCAGCATTTGCGGAAAATAAAGTTGATATAGTGATTATTGTGACAGGCCTAAGCGACGCTGGCGAGTCCTACATGTGTCAAAAGGGCTGTCAAAAGTACTGAAAATCAGATTCTTATTGATACTAAAACTAGTATTGAAACTAGATACTAATATTTCACAGGTATCGATACTAAACAGATTCACAGGACAAAAATGAACCTTTCCTGAATAGCTTTAGAATGATCTGTAACTTTCTTATTCCTTTTACCTGTCCCATTTTGAGGGCAGACAGGAGCAGAGATGATAACTTAAGCAGGTTCTGGTTTTGTGATCTAAAATGAGGAGTTGTATGCGAGTGAACTTCCTGCCGTACAGACCACTTCCTGTTCAGCTTCTTCAGTGCCTAAAAATAGGCTAACTGTGCGACGCTAACCACATCTGAACTCATTCTGTTCCTCTGCACTCGAGCTCCAGTCCTGTTATAGCCCTGTTTGGTCCTGGTTTAAAAAAGAACACCATGATTCATATTCACAAATAAAAGTGCTGACTCTTGCTCAGAGTGAGAGATGTCGTGTCGGCGTGTAGATTAGCACGCATAGTGCTAGCATAGTGTTTTTATGAAATGTCACACTTTTGTTCATTTTGTCAAAACATTTGTGTGGACCAGAGGAGGAAATCTGACCAGGAGCTGTGTTCATTAGCAGCAGGAGGTCAGACCAGTTCCCACGGCAGGTTGGACTGAACCAGGACTCAGCCGGGACTCAACTGGGACTCAACTAGTACTGCAAACAGGCCAGAGACCAGGACTCAATCAGGACTCATACAGGACTGCTAAGAGACAAGAGACCGGGACTCAAATGGGACTCAACCAGGACTGCAGAGAGACAGAGGAAGACAGACAGACAGAGAGAGAGAGAGAACAACACAGAGAGAATGACAGAGAGAGGGAGGAAGAGAGAGAGACAGAGACAGTCTGAAGTCTGTCTATAGTCCTGTGTCTCTCACTGTAGGAGCAGTAGATCCTGTATTGATCCTGAGTTAAATTCAAATTTAGCTGCAGAAACATTTCCACGGCTCTTCTCAGTCGCCTTTGTGTCTCAGTCAAAGGTCTCAGTACGAAAATGGCGGCTGGGAGCTTCCATATAGATATAGAGAGGAGCTCGTAGTAGAGCCGCTGCCCAGGTTCTAAAAGTACATTTCACACTCATTAATGAATTGTCAACATGTGGGATTGTTGGCGTAACTCTTCTTCTAGGTTAGCCTCAGATCTGGTGGTGATGGCTTCGCTAAAAACTCTAAAGTCTGTTCTCAAAAATTGTCAAAAAGTGTTTTTTCTCTTGTCTAACACCAGTGTTTTTTCACATACTTTTGTGTAACATTCACAGTAACTTTTTCCACTGCCGTCATTCACACATCGGACGCTGGTATTTTTAAACAGCACATTTTAAGGCCCGTCAGAGTCAGACCCATAACTTCCCCTTAAGTAGAATTTAGCTCAACAGCGACCACCCACCACAAGCTCCTAAAGACTCTGAAAATATATAAATAGAAATTCATCAAGTTAAAGCTGCATTGTCTAGCTTTTCTGCCGGAAGGTCTGTCAAATGCTTTACTTCATGGAGATGTTATTGTTCTGGAATGTTCCACAGTTTGGCATTAAACCTTTCTATCTTCAAGGAGACCAAAACAGGCCAAGTTACAAGTCAGATCTGTGGAGAGGCAACCCCGCTCACAGTCAGAATGTCTGTTTTTCTAGGTATTTTTGAGCTCTAAAACCACCTGTAATTGAATAAATGTAAAGTAGAGCTGTTTAATGTCACACTGTGGAACATTCCAGGCAGAGCAATAACGTATCCATAGAAACAAGCAGGTGACGGACTAGGAAATGTACTTTTAGAGCCTGGGCAGAGGCTACACTCCAAGCTCCTCTCTATATCTGTAAGGAAGCTCCCAGCCTTCATATCGTACTCACTACAACTGTACAACAACAGACCCTTATGTGACAGATAATACTCCCTACAACTGTACAACAACTCACCCTTATGTGACAGATAATACTCCCTACAACTGTTCAGAACAGGCTCACAGCTGCAGCCCAAACGTCTCGACAAGGTAACTACAGCTCTTACTATTGTCTTTAAAAAGAAGTGACTGTACAAAAGACGACAAAATGAAGGTTTTTGGATTGGCACAACGGCGCTCTAGTCCAGAGAATCGTACCTGTCTCCCTCTGGCTGTCCTCTGTCTCTGTGTGTGTGTGTGTGTGTCTCTCTCTCTCTTTTTGTCTCTGTCTCTCTCTTTCTCTCTGTCTCTTCTCTCTCTGTCTTTCTCTCTTTTCTCTCTCTGTCACTGTGGTTGATGATGCTCTAGCTCAGAAAATAGTACTTGTCTCCCTCTGGCTGTACAGGCAGTTGCCTTCTGTCTCTCTCTCTCTGTCTCTCTCTCGGTCTGCATCTCTCTCTTTCTCTGTCTCTCTCTCTCATGGTCTTATCGTACCTGTCTCTCTCCAGCTGTACAGGGAGTTGTCCTCTGTCTCTTTCTCTCTCTTTCTCTCATGCTCTGTTCATTCTTGTCTCCCTCTGGCTGTACAGAGAGTTGCCTTCTGTCTCTCTGTCTATTTCTCGTACCTGTCTCCCTCTGGTTGTACAGGGAGTTGTCCTCTGTCTCTCTCTCTCTCGTGCTCTGTTCATACCTGTCTCCTTCTGGCTGTACAGGGAGTTGTCCTCTGTCTCTCTCTCTCATGGTCTTATCGTACCTGTCTCCTTCTGGCTGTACAGGGAGTTGTCCTCTGTCTCTCTCTCTCATGGTCTTATCGTACCTGTCTCCTTCTGGCTGTACAGGGAGTTGTCCTCTGTCTCTGTCTCTCATGGTCTTATCGTACCTGTCTCCCTCTGGTTGTACAGGGAGTTGTCCTCTGTCTCTCTCTCTCTCGTGCTCTGTTCATACCTGTCTCCTTCTGGCTGTACAGGGAGTTGTCCTCTGTCTCTGTCTCTCATGGTCTTATCGTACCTGTCTCCCTCTGGTTGTACAGGGAGTTGTCCTCTGTCTCTCTCTCTCTCGTGCTCTGTTCATACCTGTCTCCTTCTGGCTGTACAGGGAGTTGTCCTCTGTCTCTCTCTCTCATGGTCTTATCGTACCTGTCTCCTTCTGGCTGTACAGGGAGTTGTCCTCTGTCTCTCTCTCTCATGGTCTTATCGTACCTGTCTCCTTCTGGCTGTACAGGGAGTTGTCCTCTGTCTCTCTCTCTCTCGTGCTCTGTTCATACCTGTCTCCTTCTGGCTGTACAGGGAGTTGTCCTCTGTCTCTCTCTCTCATGGTCTTATCGTACCTGTCTCCTTCTGGCTGTACAGGGAGTTGTCCTCTGTCTCTCTCTCTCATGGTCTTATCGTACCTGTCTCCCTCTGGCTGTACAGGGAGTTGTCCTCTGTCTCTCTGTCTCGGTCTGTCTCTCTGTCTCTCTTTCTCGTGTTCTGTTCGTACCTGTCTCCCTCTGGCTGTACAGGGAGTTGTCCTCCATGCCGGCCGTGGCTCCTTGGACCTGGTTCTGGTTCTGGTTGGGGTCGGACCTGTTCCTCTGGGAGCTGACTCTCTGTATACTGGACTCTCCCCAGTTCATCTGAACACAACAGCACAAACACACACACACATCATTACGGGGGGTTTCTACGGTCAAAATGCCACTTTGACCCTTTTTAAATCTCACACTCAAAACTCGAATGAAAAGGTTTGAAAGGTTTTTACTCCGCACTCTTTTCTCTTCTCTTCTAATGTTAATTTTATGACAATTATTTATGTTTTAATTTGTTTGTATTGTGATTTTAATGTTTTTCTTATTCTGTAAAGCACTTTGAATTATTTTGTTTACCAATCAGGGGTGTAGCAGCAAATTCTGGGCCCTGGGTACGAATCACCTTGGTGGCCTCACACTACACGTTGTCTAATGAAAAAATGCAGATTATAGACTTTGTGTGGGGCCCCTCCTTGCTTTGGGCCCTGGATAAACAGCTCCCCCCAGTCCCACGCCCCTGGTACCAGATGTGCTATACAAAATACAAATAAACTTGCCTTGCCAAATAAAGGTACAACAGTCAAAAGTGTCTTTGTATGAAAAGTGTTTTACAAATGCAATTAGACTGAAAGATTAATAAAGCTAAAAATAAGAAATTAACTCAAATTTTGAAGAAACCCTTAATCGGTTGCCGTAATTAAAGGTGCACTGTGCAACTTTTATGGAACGTCAACTATTTTCTGATCTCTGTTCTAATGTCGTTTCCTCGTCACAAACAGACCTGGAGTTGTGTTTTGTTTCATTCACATGTTTAACACACAAACCCTGCAGATTTAGGCTGAGTTCTTCTCTCAAACAAAAAACACTCTGTTCCACCTTGTGATGTCATATGGTAATACAGGAAGTGCTCTACTGTGTTTTTAAACTCCACACATTTTCACTAAAATCATTTTGATGATTTCAGCCCTGGAATTTCTGGAATCTCTACTGAACTAAAGGTAAAATGCAGTGGTTAACTTGAAAACTACCACTTCATGACATCACAAGGTGGAACACAGCATTTTGAGCTTTGGAGATGTAAACAGACTCATAAAGGGTTACTTAAACATGAATGAAAGAAAACACAACTCCAGGTCTGTTTTTGAGGAGGGAACAACATTAGAACATGGTTTGAAGCTCACACGAGTCAGTTTCGTGCGATATTTTTAAGTGTTGATGGTTTTTGAAGGCTAATAAAAGCGTGTCCATCTCCTGTGATGTTTGTCCAGGACTCACAGGGAAGGCGATCTCACACAGTCTCTGGGTCCACTCGTCCGCCTGGAGTCTGTCTGCGGCGAACACAAAGATCTTCTCTGTGGTCTCCATCAGGAACGCGCTGGTGTCTTTGGGAGAGCCGTCCACGTCCACCGGAGACACACGGATACACGAGGACAAACGGATCACCTAGCAACCACACATACAGGTCAGCTGGTCACCTAGCAACCACATACACACACACACACACACACACACAGGTCACAGTGGCTCAGTGGTAGAGCGGTCGCTAGGTTACCAGGAGTAGTAGTAGTAGTAGTAGCAGTAGTAGTAGTACCTTCTTGCTGTCCTGGTGTTTGCGTATACTCTTGTCGGTGCGTTCGTTCCAGTCGTAGATCTCGAGTCTGGACACGGAGCAGTGACTCTCTCTGAACAGGACGCACCACACCTTCCTCCATCTCTGCCACAAACACAACAGAGTCACATCAAATAGCATGCTAACGTGCACTTCCTCCATCTTTGCCACAAACACAACACAATCAGATCAAATAGCATGCTAACACGCACTTCCTGATACTCAGATATCCAAACACTTTTACAGACAGTCACAGCGGACTTATTTTGACCTGTCCTGGTGTTTGCGTATACTTTTGTCCGTGCTAGTAGTAGTAGTAGTAGTAGTAGTAGTAGTAGCAGTATCTTCTTACTGTCCTGGTGCTTGCATATATTTTTGTTATTTTGACATCAAGAGCTGCTTACGCAATATATCTGTCCTGGGGCAAGTTGTAGTAGCAGTCATAGTAGTAGTAGTAGTAGTAGTAGTAGTAGTAGTAGTAGTAGTAGTAGTACTAGAAGTAGCAGTAGTAGTAGTCGCAGTTGTAGTAGTACCTTCTTGTTGTCCTGGTTCCTGTGTAAACTCTTTGTTTGTAGTAGTAGTAATAGTAGTTGTAGTAGTATCTTATAGTTATCTTGGTGCCTGCGTATACTTTGTCGGTGGTAGTAGTAGTAGTAGCAGTTTTAGTAGTTGTAGTGATACTTGTAGTAGTAGTAGTAGTATCAGTATCAGTACCTTTCCAAATCTCTGTTGCTGTAGAAACAGAGCTCCTTTCTTCCTCACGTCATCCTCCATTTTCTATGTTCTTCTAGTTTTCTCACAACATTTCACCTTCAGTCTTTCGAAAACCAGTTGAGATCCTCCTGGTCCCAGTGTAGACCCTGTTTAGACCCCCTCAAAACCGGTTCAGATCTATGAAGACCAGTTCAGACCCATCGAAACCAGTTCAAAACCACCATGACTTTCAATTACTCAACTCTCTGTAGCTCGTTTAGTCCCGGTTCTTGCAGTAAAGTCCTAGGTCTTGGTCTGGACCTGGTCTGGAGACTTGCCTGTTGCAGAAGTGCAGTTTGTGGCGCAGAGCTGTTAAAGATGTTTCCTGTTTTTGACGTCACTCAAAACCAAAAAGTGTCGATGAAGTGAAGGAAGTGACTGTCACAATCCTCCTGAGAACGAAAAACACAAGGAGAGCTGAAGAAGTACTGTAGTAATAGTATTGTAATGGTAGTAGTAATAGAAGTAGTAGTAGCAGTAGTAGTAGTGAAATTGTAATAGTAGTAGTAGTAGCAGTAGTAGCAGTAGTATGCAGTTGACAAACTCTGAGCCTGGCCCTAATAAATCAGCTGTTTTATAACTTTAACTTCAGTATAATGTAACATACAATACAATTACACAACCTTATAACAAACATAACGTATTCAGTGTTTGGTTAGTACCTACATGAGAACCTAATGTTTCTCCAACACTCGCAGAGCTGAGGAAGAAAGTCTTTGTCCACTCAGGTCCTTCTACTTAGAACATGTTGCAGAAAGACTACTACTACTAATAATAATAATAATAATACCTTCAGTTTATATAGCACTTTTCAAGAGTGCTATATAAACTGGGGAGTGGGATTAAAAGACGGATTAAACAGGAATGTTTTGAGAATTTGAATTGATCAGTGGTTTCAGCAGTTCGTACGTGTGGAGGGAGGGTGTTCCAGAGTGTTCCAGAGTGTTCCAGAGTGTTCCAGAGTGTTCCAGAGTGTTCCAGAGTGCAGGGGCCTGGACACAGCAGCTCTGTCTCCCATGGTCCTCAACCTGAAGCAGGGAACGGTGAGCTGAGAGGAAGACGAGGAGCGAGTATCCTGGAGGGTGTGTGGGTCTGGAGCAGGTCTGAGAGGTTCTGAGGGACCTGGGCATGGAGGAGGAGGAGCGAATATCCTGGAGGGTGTGTGGGTTTGAAGCAGGTCTGAGAGGTTCTGAGGGACCTGGGTGTGGAGGGACTTGTAGGTGAGGAGAAGAATCTTGTACTGGATCCGGTATTTTATGGGAAGCCAGTGCAGGTGGGGGAGAGCCGGGGTGATGTGTTGCCAGGGCTTGGTGTGATCGAGAACCCTGGCAGCAGAGTTTTGGACGTATTGAAGCCTGTCCAGAAGCTTCTGTGAAATCCCGGACAGGACTCCGTTGCAATAGTCCAGACGGGAGGTAATGAACGAGTGGATAAATGTTTGAGCAACTTAGTCCGGGAGAGATCGACGGAGGTGGGAGACGTTGCAGAGGTGGTAAAAGGGCAGGTTTTGATTGATTTGATGTGGGGTTCAAAGGAGAGGGTTGAGTCCAGGACGATGCCCAGGTTGCGGACTGTTGGGGAGGTCATTGCCATCGATGGTGAGCACCAGATCTCCAACCTTCTGGAGCAGTGGCCTGGTGGAAACTGACTGAGCTTATGTCCTTAATTGTTTTTAAATCTAACCTGAAAACTTCAGAGATGGCCTCAATAATGTCCACCCGTTTTTCCTCATCAGTGATCCATGTCATTTTATTGTTTTTATGTGTTGTAACTATGTGTTAAAGGTATTACACTCCACGTCTGTTTATAATGAGGAAACTACATTAGAACACAGATAACAGTGTAATATGGGACCAACAAACTGCTTCCTCTTGGCCAGGCAGTTTTTAATCTCAGTGGGTTTTTTCTCCAGGGTAAATAAAAGTTAAATACATAAAATACAACTGTTTTTGGCCCAAATGAGTAGAGAGAGGGCCGTAAACATCACGATCAGGAGGTGAACTCATGATGCAGAAGTGGAAATAACCACAAATGTGTAACGCCCAAAACCACAGCACCACCTGTGAGCTCCAGACTGTGACTTTAACACCAAATAAAAATCCTCTCTATAACATCACCACATGATCTGATTCACACAGATCCAGACCCTTCCAAAGGTCTTCAGGAAAGGTCCAGCTTTGTCCTGCTGATACTCTGCAGCTGATGTCCTTTTTTAACTTTGTTTTAGCACAGTCTGACCGGAAAGAACTGATTTAGCTGGAGAGATGAGTTGTCCTTCTTAAATAACATTACAGTCACAAACTAGCATTAGCCTACAGTTTTTTCAGTTTTTTACTCTCACCTTTTTGTTGAAAATCAAAACAGGACCATGAACGCTCGGACTGATCACAACCTCCTGAAAATGTGCTCTTTAAACCATTTTTGTATTTATTTTTGAGTTTTCAGAATACTTTCTTAACACTTTTGCACACTCAGATGGCAGATGTCCAAAAGCTTTTTTTTTTTTTTTACATTTTAAATAACGTTTCAGGAAAAAGCCTTTGTCAGATCATTTTTCTTGCTTTCGACCACTGTGTACAAAATGGTTCTTAAAAATTCTGCGGTCCATGCGGTCAGTTTTCTGCAGTTCTTGTTGGAGAAACGTCCTTTTTTGGGTGCTGTTTACAGGATAATTAAATCAAATGAAACAGAAAACGCAGACCAGAGTTCTTGTAGAGGTGCAAATCCAAGGAACCGCAGAACATTCCACCACAAAGATAAACATGACTCCTATGTTGATTACATTCTACTTTACCGCGAATCAAAGTCATAAAAGTGGAACCTGGTCATTTCTTTTACCGACTGGACCCAAGAACTCACTGTATTACAACACAAATCTGCATTTTAACAATATTCATTTTAGCTGCTTCGATCTGTATCATCTGAATCTCCTGCAAAAGAAGAAACAGATCCGCACCGCAGTTCTCCCAGATTTTTTATTTTAATGACACCACAATGTGACGTTTCGGGTCAAGCCCTTCTTCAGACATTTGAGAGCTTCAAAAAACTGCAGCGCGGATCTCTTTCTTCTTTTACACAGTTTTTGTCATTGGTCCCAGCTCACAGTTCCAACTTTTATAGGATGTGCATGTCTTTTTTTCCCAGAAGTGATGGTTAAAAAAAGTACCAATACAGTAATACAGTTCTAGTATTGTTTAATATCTCTGTATCAGTACTCTTGATGAAGTACTGGATACACGGACGATTACACAGAAGATTCAAGGATTTAAAATGTACTTTGACGGGAAACCGAAAGGGAAGAAACAGAAGGGCAGCCAACGGAAACAATGAATAAAACAAATTAAAATGTGTCGCTAAACATCTTCAAAAATCAGATTTCTTGGAACACGGCAGGCGACGGTCAGACCATTCTACAGACATCCAGTGTTTTTCTTTGAGCAGGGAAGACCACACTGGACTATGGCTCCAGTTCTACAGTTCTCCTTCAGGTTCTTCTGCACTATGGCTCCAGTTCTACAGTTCTTCATGTTCTTCTGCACTATGGCTCCAGTTCTACAGTTCTTCATGTTCTTCTGCACTATGGCTCCAGTTCTACAGTTCTTCTTCAGGTTCTTCTGGACTGTGGTTACAGGTCTATAGCCCATATGTCTGTACCACACTGACTCCATCTCAGTGTTCTCCTCCAGGTTCTTCTGCACACACTTGTTTGTATCAGACCTTTACAGTTTCAGCTGAGCTCTGCTGCTTTCCTCAGAAGTGTCACGCTCTGTTGAAGACGGGGTATTATGCAAAATCGACTTTTTAGAGCTTAGAGCTGTTAAAGTTTCCTCAAAAACATGCCATAGATAAACCTATGTCCTGTCAATCATCATCTTCTTCCTTATGACCTCTTGTTTATAGCTGAGATTTTTTATTACTTATTTTTCTATTTTATTTTGACTTGTACATTTACATTTATATAATTCTTTTTGCTACTTATTTTTTAGAATTTATTATTACCGTTTATACTTTTACTCTTTGTTATTATAATATTATATTATATTGTGATGTTTGAGCTACTGTGTTCAAATAATTTCCCTTGTGGATCAATAAAGTTTGTCTAAGTCTAATGCCTGAAGAGGTTTTCCATGGTTTAGTCATTTCGTGATCTCTTCCGGGTCCTATTCAAACCCTCCTTATGGTTTATTTATGATTATTTGTCCTGTCTTGGAAAATCGTGTTTTTTATATATTTAATATTTATTATCATTTTTAGCCAAACGTGATGAATGAATTATTTATGGAACAAAACCATTCTGCTCTGGAGCTCTGTAACACTTTATTTAGACTTTTTTTTTGACTTAGACAAAACTTAATTGATCCACAAGGGAAATTATTTGGATACAGTAGCTCACTCATCACAATATTTTTTATTATGTTTTTATATTTGTTTATTGTGTATACTGTGGATGAATGAAACGTGAAATGTGGGATCAGCCTCTCAAATCTGAAAAACAAATTTAGGGTATGAATAAAGCGACCTAACCTAAGCATATTAATGAACATCTGTAAAGACAGTGTAATTATGCCAGATTAAAGCAAAAAAGATCATTTCCAAGTTTCCATCTGTTTTCCCTGCAGGCAGGGGACAAAGAACAATACAAAATACAAAATACAAAATACAAAATACAAAAACAGTAAAAGACCAGATTAAAAGTGTCCACAGACTTGGTTTTCCTTCAGGTGCAGTTTGAATGTCGTTAGAGCTGGATTTCTCTTTTCTGTTCCAATAATTAGTCCCTTAGTCGGTTCGCTGTGAGATTCTGTACGAGGCTCCGCCCATAAGTCTACGTCCCCCAGGCTCCACACGACAATCCTCCATAAATATACAAAAACATGACATAAAACTGTACGCAGAAACTTCACAAACCTGATGCGATGTGCGGTAGTTTCATTAACGGGATGCACGCTGATTGTGTTGTGATAGCGCTCTGCAGGGGGAGTGACTTGGCGCGGGGAGCGAAGAAAGTAGGGTTTGCAGTTAATACCCTATAGAAGTGTAATACGCCCAGATTTCGGTGCCATCTTCCTGCTTGGAGCGTAGAATGACTGTCAATCAGGATGAGGGGACGTACCACCTCTCTCACACCTGGGACGCAGTTCTGAGTCGGACTGCAGGTGGCGCTGTCGTCCTACTGCGACAAAATCAGTTTAAATCATCTGAGCGGACGCATCACGGGAGCAGAGGTCTGATCAGAATGAACCTGGACTGTAAAGATCTTTTCTCCTCTTTCAGCCGGTGTTTTTCTCTTGAGTCTGAGGAGGCCTTTTCTTCATGAACGTTTTATCATAATTAAACAGCCAGGCTCATTATGTACGCAGCGTCGACCAATCAGAGAGCAGAACGCGTGACCCACTTTACCAGTAGGCCCGGCAGTGTGGCGCATCTGGTTTAACCTGATTCAGTGTTTAAAGGGTCCGTGTTATTACAGTATCTCTGTTCTAATGTAGTTTCCTCAGCACAGACAGACCTGGACTTGGGTTTTGTCATGACATCACAAGGTGGAACAGAGCGTTTTGAGCTTTGGAAACGTAGACAGACTAATAATAAAGGATTACAATTAAAATAATCACTTTCCAACAATGATTAAAGCTAACAATTTAGGATCTTTAAATCCTACTTAAGCCGGTATTCATTTTGGCAAGAATTTATTTTTTGTTTTATTTTGTTTCTTTTAGTCAAGATTTTGTCAAATAATTCTTTTTAGTTTCTATTTTAGTTTTATGCTTTTTTAGTACACTTAAGTCATATTTTAGTTAAGGCTGAACAATTAGGGGAAAATATCAAATTGCGATTGTGATCAGCCGTTTGTTTTAATCTTCAGATTCAGATTTAAACGTATTTTAAAGACTGAAATCTGAACATAATCAGAGTCTAAGGGTCACAGTTCAGAACATGTTTGTACAGATCTGATCTACAGAGTTTGCAGTTTTTATGCAGAATAAGACGTTTCTGTCGTTTGCGGAGGAAACTGCGGCGCTTCCAAAACTGCACACTTTGCGATTTGCTAATTGTGCCCATTCAAGTTACAGTTTTGATTTGATTTTGATTAAAGCTCTTGGTGGATCTGTGCCGAGGTTCAGATGACGTCACGACATTCTACAGGCCACTCATATTTAATATTTTAATACAGATGGGGGTCGGGTCAAATTAATCTTGTTAAAATGCTGATCTGTGTTGTGATACAATGAGTTCTTGGGTCTAATCTCTAAAATAAATTATATCAACATTTGTGAAACCACCAATTGGTAATTTTCAGGTTCTAGAACATGACGACCCTCGTGATTTCCCTGTTACGTTTTACTTTACCATGAAATCTCCAAAAGGAAAATTCACAAATGTTGAACCTGATCATTTCTGTTACTGACTAAACCCAAGATCTCACTGTATTACAACAAAAATCTGCATTTTAGCTGCGCCCCATCTGTATTAAATATTATTTGGATTGTCTTGATGCCGTTGCCCAGGAATTAGGCAAAACTGACCTGGAGTTGCGTTTTGTTTTTTTGTCATTCATATGTTTGAGTAACTCTTTATTATTAGTCCATCTGCATCTCCAAAGCTCAAAACAGCTCTTTTACCTTTAGTTTGGCAGAGATTGGGAATTCCAGGGCTGCGTTTTCAGTTTGAGAGAAGAACTCAGCCTAAATCTGCAGGTTTGTGTGTTAAACGTGTGAATGAAACAAAAACACAGCTCCAGGTTTGTTTGTGACGAGGAAACCACAGAAATCAGATCATAATATGGACCATTTAAACTTGTAGATTTTAGTCAAGCAGGATTTTTTTTTACATAGTTCCAGACGTGTTCTTGGTTGGTGAGTTTGTTGCTTTGGGACTGAGAAGTGTCTTGGATCTAGTCTCTTTGTCTTTTCATTCATTTATGCAGAAGAACTCATGAGTCGACCAAAACATCTGACGAAAATCTCTACTTTTACTGATACTTTTTACTTTAAACAACAAATATAATGTAATTCTAGTGACAGTTTTAGTCTTTAAGCCAAAATATGAAACTCTGAAAGCATCAAAGGGCGTGTACGTGGTTTTGACCCGTGTGTGAGCAAACGTCTTGCTCTAGTTCAGATAAGCTTAAAGTGACCCCCTTTTCCAAATTCAAAATTGGGACACACCTGGGTCGAGGTGGTTGGTATAAATCAGGAGTGTCCAAACTTTTTCCACCCAGGGTCGCATATACAAACATATTCATAGTGGAGTGCCGTAGACAGCTGGTGAGTACAGCGAGACTTTCAGATAGATGCATTTTATATGAGTTTGACGGAGCCACAACACTTTTAAAAGTCCTAGAACGCCAGTTTTAGGTCTGTATCATAATGCAGTGAGTTGTTATTGAGGTTGCAGTGATGGAGATACTGGAATTTAAAGTAAAAAGTACAGCTCAATGGCTCTGTGATCAATTGGGCCAATTCAGCAGGATCCCCGGGGGCCAACAAAAACTGGTCAGAGGGCCGGATTTGACCCCTGGGCCATAGTTTGGACACCCCTGGTATAAATAAAACTGTGAAAAGAGTGTAACATTGTCCATTCTGTGCATTTTTGCCTTATACGGTCATTTTCAAGCACAGTTTTCTGTATTTTAGCTGAACAAATGACAATATATTCTCCTCATTACAGTTGGCGGGATCAGATTCGTCAAAAATAGGGACACTTGGGACATTTCTTATATAAAACTGGGACAAATCACTGATTTTGGATGAATCTGCTGGGACAGAGGACACAGGGCTCAAAACTGGGACAGTCCAAAGGTCAAAGGGACATCTGGTCACTCTGTATAAGCAGCTCTTGAGGTCAAAATGAGTCCACTGTGTTCTGCCTGTGTAGCCAAAATGTACCTCCAGCCTCTAGGTGTCACTGTTTCAATGTTCTGACCCACCTGAGCCTGACCTGAGCCTCACCTGAGCCGTTTTAAAGCGGTGGTAATTAGTGCAGCAGGTGTTGGACGTGAGGAGGAACAGTTTTTTTTACCATATTAAAGGGAAATAAAAGGCATCTGAAGTGCATATTTTTGAGTATTTAGCTCATTTTTTAGGAAACACGTCTGAAACACCAAAAGCATTTGTGACCCAGTGGCTTTGCGTTTTGTGTATTGTAAAATGTGTATTGTCTGAGAGTCAGGAAGTGTGTGTTAGCATCATGTTTCGTTAGTTTTTCTTTAAACCAAAACTCCGCTCTGGTCTGTGAGAGAAAAGTGCTTATAAACTCATCATGGTGAATAATGAGGAAGTTCTGAATGTAAAAGAAATGAACACGTCAATATTTCTGTATTTGTTTACGCACAAAATACTGTGTTAATTTATATATTATTTTAATTTAATAGTAGCACTAGTAGAAGTAGTAGTAATATTAGTGGTTAGTAGTAGCAGTAGCAGTAGCAGTAGCAGTTGTAGTAGTAATAATAGTAGTAATAATAGTAGTAGTAGTGTTTTTTGTTGCTTTCTTCCATGTTCTAACATTGTTCCTCATCCTGCCTGCAGAGGTGTTAGTCATCCATGCATGTTTGAGTAATCTAGTGATCTCTCCCTGGCCCTTTTCAAGCCCTCCTTTATATCAGTTTATTTCTATTTTTGTTGTTTTTAGTTTATTTTATTTATCTGGACTAGAATGCTTTAAAACTGGGTGAACTATGTAACTTGACTTTTTTCCTGCTTGTTTCCATGGAGATACTATTGCACTGCCTGGAATGTCCCACAGTATGGCATTGAAGATATTTCTATGTAAATAAGCAGCACGGGTAACACCACCAGGTAAAACTACAGGTCAGATCTGTGAATTGAATAAATAACAGGCTTAATGCCTTATTGTGGAACATTCAGGGCAAAAAATAACATCTCCATGGAGACAGACACGCGCGGACCATGATCATCCACCAGAAAAGTTCCACAGTGCACCTTTAAACCTCATTATTTCCGCTTAAACCCACTGACACGTGCCTTTCAGCGGAGCGGGGACAACACGCGCTCGTGCCCGCGCTCCCAGTCGCGCGCCTTCTCGTGACCGCGCCTCAGTCAGCATCCAGCACAAGGACGAGCCTGCGCGCATCAGGTCACATCCGAGTCCCGGCTCCAGACGCTCCGGACCCGCAGAACCGAGGCCAGAGGAACCGGAGCGAGGAGCGCGCGTGGGAACGGGCGAACCGATCCGAACGCGTCCGAACGGTCCCGGAGAGACACGACCAGCGCGCGGCGGGCAAAGAGGACGCAACAGGACGCACGCACCTGAGGATCACGAAGGGAACTACAGAATCAAGACCGGAACCAACACCGATCTGACGCCGAGGAATCAACAAAACGCGTCCAATCCGCTGTAGAGACGCGCTTGATCCGGACCGCTCGTTTCTCATGGTTTAGTCCGGATTAACCGAGGCGGGAGACGGGGTCGAACCTGCCCGAGATCTGACCCGGACCAAGACCAAAGACCCAGGACTCGGACCCGGTTCTACGCAGGACTCAAGGTTACCGCGGATTCAACAGGAGCCGTCACGCACGCGTCACGGTTCCGTTCTAGACGCGCATTCATCCCGGAACAAACCGAAACCAGTGAGTCAAAGATCATTCCTCCTCCTCCGTGTTTCTGTCGTTCATTCATCACCATTTTCACTGTTTTGACCGGAACGTCGCCCGCGCGCGTCATTCGTGCGTTTCACGCGTTTGACATTGACTCGACGCGCGCGCGTACACACACACACACACACACACACACACACACACACACACACACACACACACACACACACACACACACACAGCCCAACCACAACGTGCACGAGTCCAGACGCGGTTCTGAATACAAACATTCCGCCCGGTTCGGCCCAGAACCGGACGGACTCACGTATTTCCACGAATCCGTTACGCGCGTGGTCGTAGCGCGTGCTCTGTGATCGTTGTTACGGTCACCGCATTTTAATTACGTGAAAAACGACGCTGCGGTTGTGATGTTGCGCACGCGGGCTCTGTTAAGCGAAATAAGACGTGACATTTTATTTTCTTTACATACAATTATTTTTATTTGTTTATTGATATAAAAGTAAAACAGTGAATATTGTGTATAAATTGTGCCGTTATTTTTCTACAACTGTTGATGCTCAGTCTTCAAGTGAAACAAAACGGAGTTGAACGATTCTTGACCTTCTCCTCTGCATCTTCTGCTCCTCTGATCTTCTCCTCTGCTCCTCTGCCCCTCTTCTCTGCTCCTCTGCTCCTCTGACCCTCTCCTCTGCTCCTCTCCTCCTCTGACCCTCTCCTCTGCTCCTCTGACCCTCTTCTCTGCTCCTCTGACCTCCTCTGCTCCTCTCCTCTGCTCCTCAGCTCCTCTGACCCTCTTCTCTGCTCCTCTGCTCCTTTGACCCTCTCCTCTGCTCCTCTGACCCTCTCCTCTGACCCTCTCCTCTGCTCCTCTGCCCCTCTTCTCTCCTCCTCTGACCCTCTCCTCTGCATCTTCTGCTCCTCTGACCCTCTAACCCTCTCCTCTGCTCCTCTGACCCTCTTCTCTGCTCCTCTGCTCCTCTGACCTTCTCCTCTGCTCCTCTTCTCTGCTCCTCCGACCCTCTCCTCTGCTCCTCAGCTCCTCTGACCCTCTTCTCTGCTCCTCTGCTCCTCTGACCTTCTCCTCTGCTCCTCTTCTCTGCTCCTTTGACCCTCTCCTCTGCTCCTCTGACCCTCCCCTCTCCTCCTCTGACCCTCTCCTCTGCTCCTCTGACCCTCCCCTCTCCTCCTCTGACCCTCTCCTCTGCATCTTCTGTTCCTCTGCTCCTCTGCTCTGCTCCTCTGACCCTCTGAATCCTCTGTTCTTTCACTACATCCAAAGATCTCCTCTTTGGTCTTCCTCTTGGCCTTCAGTTTCCTGGCAGCTCTAAACTCAGGCTCCTCTGGACCAGACCATATATTCACAGTCCCTCCTCTGTACCATGTTCCTCCTCTGCACCATGTTCCTCCTCTGCACCATGTTCCTCTCTTGTTCTTACCGGCTGATTCGTACTTTGCACATGTTCATAATGTTTTCACGGCTGGAGCCTCGTCTCCGGCTGCACTGGGAGCTCGTTAACCAGACTGGAGAGGCTCATATAGAACACGTGGTTTCTTAATTAAAAATGCACTGGGGATAATTCTGCAGTGCACCGCCCTTATTATCACGACAGAAACTCGACATGAGCAAAAGAGCCAGAGACAAGTGACAGATTAAAGGGCCAATATGAGACTAATCTGTGATCTGGGTTTTAAAGTCGTTTCCTCGTCACAAACACCTGCAGTTGTGTTTTTGTTTCATTCACACGTTTAACGCACAAACCTGCACATTTAGCCTGAGCTCTTCTCTCAAAAAAAAAACAAAAAAAAAACACTCTGTTCCACCTTGTGATGTCATCATGTGGTGATACAGGAAGTGCTCCACTGTGTTTTTAAACTCCACACACCTTCACTAGAATCATCTGGATCAATTCAGTCCTGGAAATGCCGATCTCCACTGAACTAAAGGTAAAAGGAGCTTGAAAACTACCACTTAATGACATCACAAGGTGGAACAGAGCGTTTGGAGCTTTGGAGATGTAGACAGACTAATAATAAAGAGTTCCTCAAACATGTGAATGAAACAAAACACAACTCCAGGTTATAATATGACTTAAAGTTCACAAGAGTCAGTTTTTAATAGGACCTTTTAAATATCGTGACAGAGAAAATGTAACAAAGGGAACGTAATAACGTCAAATATAAAAACGATAAAAAAGAAAACATGAGATACATGAACTAGAGCTGTCGAAATGATAAAAAAAATCACATACTAACTGAATCAACAACTGAAACCAAACCCGGTCCTCTAAACAATCTGATTGGGCTCCATCTCCCAGATATTAGGAAATATATCTGTTATTCACTGGCATAGTCCTGGTTTGGTCCTGGTTTGGTCCTGGAGTATTTCTTCTTTAGACCTGGTTTAATTGTGAGTTAGTCCTGGTGTAGTTCTGGTTTAGTTCTGCACTGGCACTGCTGGTAAAGCCTTCTGGATTTTATTTTGAAGTCTTACAGAGCAGTCGTTACATCATTACTGAAACAGATCTAGGGCACGAGGAGCACCTCAGGCCCAGACGCCACGGTCCTCCAAAAATCTGTTCAAGAAAAAAAATACTGTTGACTAATCCTGAACTGAACCAAGACTGGGCAAGGTCACAACCAGAACTTTAGTTGGCCTAAATCTGGACTAAACAAAAGGACTAAAGCAGAACTAAAGCAGGACTAAACCAGGACTAAAGATGGACTAAAGGAGGTCTAAAGCCAGACTAAAGCTGGACTAAAGGAGGACTAAAGTAAGACTAAAGCCGGACTAGAGCCGGACTAAAGTAGGACTAGAGCAGGACTAAAGCAGGACTAGAACAGGACTAAAGCTGGACTAAACCAGGACTAAACCAGGACTAAAGCTGGACTAAACCAGGACTAGAGCCGGACTAAAGTTGGACTTGCTGCGCTGATGCTGCAGTGTAAATGTGTGGGCTGATGCATAAGTCATACTAGAGGAGGGACTCAGGACTCAGATGTTTACACTGTACATGATCCGGCTCATGAGCTCGTTACATTATTCATCCCTCGCTCTTCATCCCTCGCTCTTCATCCCTCGCTCTTCATCCCTCGCTCTTCATCCCTCGCTCTTCTCGTCCACGTGGAGCGTTTGAACCAGACTCTGATTTCTGCTGCGATCTCGTCCAAGAACAACCTTTGATCAGTGCCGATAATAAAGCCTTACACTGGTATTTTACAGCCCTTCACAGTCTCCACTGTGTCTTTATTCACTCCACACTCTGGTGGAGCTAAAAAACTACTGCTACAGCTGCCCTGGGGCAGACTGACAGAGGTGAGGCTGCCAATCTGTGCCATCACCATCACTCACACAACACACTCATACTAGGCAGTGTGGGTGAAGTGTCTTGCCAAAGGACACCATGACAAAAGTTGGTCTGAGCTGTAATTGATCCTCAGACCTGTGTTCCCAGACACTGATCTGATCTGATCTGATTTGATTCTGAGTTTGAATTCTGATGTAAACAGGCTGGTCTGGTGTGAGGAATCAGATTTAAACCCACAAACTGCTTCATTCCTCAGTGTGTGGGCGTCTGTTTTGGTACAGTAACATTTGAGCCCAAAAACATCATCTGTATTTTTAATACATATTTAATACACTACAACATCTAAAAACATGCATCTTTACTATAAGCAGCTCGTCTCTCCACAGACCTGACCTGTAACTAGAGAGGACATGCCACATGTAGCCTGGCTCTCCAGACCCTCCTCCTTTCTGTGGGAACACTGGCGGGTCTGGTTCCATCAGACTTGGACAAACTTTATTGATCCTCAAGGGAAATTTGGACACAGTCGCTCAAACATCACAGTATAATATAATAACAGAGAGCAACAATATGAATGATAAAAATATATTCAAAATAAGCAAAAATAGCAAAAACCTTCACTGCTGCAAATCTGAACTCTGACTGGCAAATCCACCTGTCAGGTCCAGACTGTCTTTGTCAAATGGTGCGCTCTTTGGCGTCTCAGGCAGTGGACTGATTTTGTGTGGAATGTTCTGTTTCCTTGGACGGGGAATATTCCAGAGTACGGCTTAAATGTTTGTGTCTCCGTGGATCACAGGCTCCATCAGATCAGTGGCCAGAGAGAAAATCAAAGCCTGATAATGATGTGACGCTCAAACCTGCTGTTTTCTTTGTGTTTCCTTTGTGTTCCAGTGGTGCGCTGGTTCCCCCTGGTGGCTGTGCTGCACTTCTGCACTCTGGCGTTGTGCGGCTGTGAGCCTCGGATCGTGAACATCGGCGCCGTGCTGAGTCAGAAGAGATACGAGCAGGTGTTTAAAGAGGCCGTGACCCAGGCCAACACTCTGTACGGAAAAGACAAGTTTAAGATGAACGCCATCTCCGTCACACACAAACCCAACGCCATCCAGATGGCCCTGTCCGTGTGCGAGGACCTCATCTCCAACCAGGTACTGCCCCCTGCCTGCAGACGAGGGAATTACACCAACACCAGCACCACCACAGGCATCAGCTGACGTCAGTATGAGGCGTTTCCATTGTTTAGAAAATGTTTTTTAAAATGATTGTATCTTTAAATGATCGGCGGTGGTAAAATGGTTGTTGTCTTAAGTTGTGCTTTATTGTCCTCAGATCAACGTTTTCTCTGACACTATAATGTTTATGTAATATATAATATTTAATATAATATATATAATAATATAATAATTACAGCTAAGAGCAGGAGTATCTACAGAAGTCTGCTGCTCATGATTTAGGCTGAACGTGAACTTCAATGTTCTGTAAACACGAGTATGAGAAGGTGGTGATGCTCGAAACACACAGTTTGAGAGAGGGAAGACTGACCGTGAATGTTGATGTTTTTCTTTCTTTCATAGAGTCTCAGGTCTGACCTCAGCAGCACAGGGACAGTGTCATATTCTGTTTTTGGTTGGACTCACCTGTTCTCTGGACCTTCTCTGCTCTAGATTTCACAGTAGTGTCGTCACTCGGCTCTGGCTTGTGCAGGTGCTCGTGTGTTTGGGGCCCGAGGAGGAGCAGGAGCAGGAGGAGGAGGAGGAGGAGGAGGAGGATGAGGAGGAGGAGGAGGATGAGCAGGAGGATGAGGAGGAGGAGGAGGAGGAGGAGGAGGAGCAGGAGGATGAGGAGGAGGAGGAGAGGAGGAGGAGGAGGGGGATGAGCAGGAGGATGAGGAGGAGGAGGAGAGGAGGAGGAGGAGAGGAGGAGGAGGAGGGGGATGAGCAGGAGGATGAGGAGGAGGATGAGGAGGAGAATGAGCAGGAGGATGAGGAGGAGGATGAGGAGGAGGAGGAGGATGAGGAGGAGGAGGATGAGGAGGAGGAGGATGGTGTGTTTGGGGCCCGAGGAGGAGCAGGAGGAGGAGGAGGAGGAGGAGGAGGAGGATGAGCAGGAGGAGGAGGAGGATGAGGAGGAGAGGATGAGGAGGAGGATGAGGAGGATGAGGAGGAGGAGGAGAGGAGGAGGAGGAGGATGAGGAGGAGGAGGAGGATGAGCAGGAGGAGGAGGAGGAGGAGGATGAGGAGGAGGATGAGGAGGAGGAGGATGAGGAGGAGGATGAGGAGGATGAGGAGGAGGAGGAGGAGGAGAGGAGGAGGAGGAGGAGGATGAGGAGGAGGATGAGGAGGAGGAGGAGGAGGAGAGGAGGAGGAGGAGGATGAGGAGGAGGATGAGGAGGAAGAGGAGGAGGAGGAGGATGAGGAGGATGAGCAGGAGGAGGAAGAGGAGGAGGAGGATGGTGTGTTTGGGGCCCGAGGAGGAGCAGGAGGAGCAGGAGGAGGATGATGGAGTGTTCGGGGCTCAGTGTTGGATCTGAGTTTGGGGCGTTGGTGGTAGAAGGAGCAGGTGGAGGTTCAGCAGGAGCTTCTAAAGCACCTGCTAAAGAACTGGACTCAGGTCTCAATGTTCTTAGCCACATTTATTTGGACTCATTTGAATTTTAGGCGCCTGTACACAGCTGTGTGTAACGCTGAGGAAAATAAAACACCGGCGTGCAGAAAGTGTTGTACTCAAGCCTAAGTACTCGTGCCGTGTATTTGAGCTTTACACTGCAGTACACATATACTGTATAACCCTAACCAGGAAGTGTGCAGTAGCATGCTAGTTGTTGTTAGCTTTACTGTGACGGCAACACTTCGCTCGGGCCTGTGAATGTTGTGAAAAGTGATTATAAAGTCTGTCCATTCTGTGCTAATAAACTCGTCCTGGTGAATCATCAGGACGTTCAATCATCAACATGAGATTCAGACCCGGTTCAGACCCGGTTCAGACCCGGTTCAAACCCGTCCCTCCTCTGACCACAGCTCCAGAGCTCTGTTCTTGTGTCGAATATAAAAATGTGATTGTGAGGCGGAGATTATGAGTGTCCTGAAAACTGTAATCCAGAAGTGTCCATCAAAACACTGGGATTAACTCTAATCCACCACAAAACCACCACTCACTCTCTCGCTAACTCCCTCTCTCCTCTTTCCCTCTTTCCCTTTCCCTTTCCCTCTCTCTCTCTCTCTCTCTCTCTCTGTCTCTCTCTCTCTCTCTCTGCCACTCTCTCTGTCTCTAGCTCCCTCTCTCCTCTTTCCCTCTTTCCCTCTTTCCCTCTCTCTCTCTCTCTCTCTCTCTCTCACTCTCTCTCTCTCTCTCTCTCTGTCACTCTCTCTGTCTCTAGCTCCCTCTCTCCTCTTTCCCTCTCTCCTCTTTCCCTCTCTCTCTTTCTCTCTCTCTGTCACTCTGTCACAGTTTTGAAAATGTTTTCAAATTTCCCTGCAGAGACATACGTTTGTCTCAGTCTCAGTTTCTGGACAGGCTCATGTGAAGCTTAGAACCTCCAGAATTCCCTCCCTGAGCTGCAGAGGCTGCACTAGCACTGACTCAGGATTGGCTGCTGATCAGAGAGAGGCATTTTAGGTTGGATTTCTGGATTTCGGCTTTGTCCAATGTTTTTGTAATTCAGTAATTGCCGTTCTGTGATCAGTAAAGGCTCGATTTGATTCAAACAAACAGAATCTCCCTTTTGTTATGGGACACATTTGTTTATGACATTTTAAATGGTCCATACTGACCCATTAAATGTGATTTATTCTGTTATTTGTGATTTTAGTGATTTTTTTGTGTGTGAATGTGTCAAAACCAACCATGGGATCAATAAAGTTATGAATCTCTTCCTTAAACTCTTTCATTTGCAAATCAAAATTGTCAGTGTCAAAATTCAACCTCGTGCATTTCTATAAAAACGTTGTTAGAGTGTCCAGCCAAAGGACACGTCGTCCGTTGTATTTGTAGGAATTGAACCCTCACCTCCCGTTCTTCTGCTCGTTTCCAGGTGTATGCGATCCTCGTGAGTCACCCCCCTCAGTCCAGTGACCACCTGACCCCCACCCCGGTCTCCTACACCGCCGGGTTCTACAGGATCCCCGTGGTGGGGCTGACCACGCGCATGTCCATCTACTCTGACAAGGTGAAGACCAGGGAAGTCCTGGTTTAGATCTGAGATAGTCCTGGTTTAGACCTGGGTTAGTCCTGGTTTAGATCTGAATTAGTCCTGGGGTAGACCTGGAGAAGACCTGGGTTAGACTTGAGTTAGTCCTGGTCTAGATCTGAGTTAGTCCTGAGTTAGTCCTGGGATAGACCTGGGTTAGTCCTGGTTTAGGCCTAAGTTAGTTGTGGTTTGGTCCCGAGTTAGTCCTGGTTTAGGCCTGAGTTAGTCCTGGGGTAGACCTGGGGAAGACCTGGTTTAGACCTGAGTTAGTCCTGGTTTAGATCTGAGTGAGTCTTGGGGTAGACCTGGAGAAGACCTGGGTTAGACCTGAGTTAGTCCTGGTCTAGATCTGAGTTAGTCCTGAGTTAGTCCTGGGATAGACCTGGGTTAGTCCTGGTTTAGGCCTGAGTTAGTCCTGGTTTAGACCTGAGTTAGTCCTGGTTTAGGCCTGAGTGAGTTCTGGTTTAGATCTGAGTTAGTCCTGGGGTAGACCTGGGGAAGACCTGGTTTAGACCTGAGTTAGTCCTGGTTTAGATCTGAGTTAGTCTTGGGGTAGACCTGGAGAAGACCTGGGTTAGACCTGAGTTAGTCCTGGTCTAGATCTGAGTTAGTCCTGAGTTAGTCCTGGTTTAGGCCTGAGTTAGTCCTGGTTTAGACCTGAGTTAGTCCTGGTTTAGGCCTGAGTTAGTCCTGGTTTAGGCCTGAGTTAGTCCTGGTTTAGATCTGAGTTAGTCCTCCAGGTCTGTTTTTAAGGAGGTAACAACATTATAAAATGTCTTAAAGTTTAACCTCAAGTTTATTTCTGGTTCAGACTTGATTGTCTCTGTTTCTTGCCCATATTTAACCCATGTTCACTTCTGGCTTAGTTCTGGCTCAGATCTTACTTAAACCTGTTTGAGTTCTGGTCTAGTCCTGGTCTAATCCCAGTCCTAACCATAACCCTGCCTGTGTCTCGTCCTCAGAGCATCCACCTGTCCTTCCTGCGCACCGTGCCGCCCTTTTCCCATCAGGCCCTGGTTTGGTTCGACCTCATGAGGGAGTTCAGGTGGAACCACATCATCCTGATCGTGAGCGACGACCACGAGGGCCGAGCGGCACAGAAGAGACTAGAGACTCTGCTGGAGGAGCGCGAGACCAAGGTACGAACACTGGGAAAGACACAGGGACATACTGAGAAACAGCCGTAACCTCCGCACCAACGCCAACACCTACGGCAGCACCAACACCTCCGCACCAACGCCAACACCTACGCCAACACCTACGCCAACACCTACGCCTACGGCAGCACCAACATCAGACACAGGGACATACTAACAAACAGCCGTAACCTCCGCACCAACGCCAACACCTCCGCACCAACGCCAACACCTACGCCAACACCTCCGCACCAACGCCAACACCTACGCCTACGGCAGCACCAACATCAGACACAGGGACATACTAACAAACAGCCGTAACCTCCGCACCAACGCCAACACCTACGCCAACACCAACACCTCCGCACCAACGCACTAACACCTACGCCAACGGCAGCACCAACAGCAACACCAACACTAATGCGCCAACACCAACACACTAACGCCAACGGCAACACCAACACACCAACACCAACATGCCAGCACACCAACGCGACACCAATGCCATCAACACACCAACTCCAACACGGTTGATACTGGGGACAGACTGGTGTGTCTAGAAAGGCTTACATCATTTCTGCATTTCCCACATAATTTTAATAACACGTGAATAACATTCAAACACCTGGCACCGAGCGCGCTTCGTTTATAAGATCATCCATACACTTCAAAACCTGCACAAATCTGGACTCGACCTGGTCTAAACGAGAACTAAACCAGGTCTAAACTGTCTGCTTAGGACATAAAGACTTGGTCTGTACCAGAATTTAAAGTACACTATGTAACTTTCTGATGGAGGGTCCACTGTCTGCTTGTCTCCATGGAGATGCTATCGCTTTGCCTGAAGCCAATGTCCACTGCACGATTTTGTCCGTCTGCGACAAAAGGCTTGAGTCATAGATAAAATGGTGGGTCCTAAATCTCACAGGACAGAAATGAAAGAGATTAAGACCAAACTGGCACTGAGATTCTGGAGTCCTGGTGCAGAGTGAGTCCTCCTCTCTGTGTCTGCGATGAATCAGAAGAACTCCACCGTGAACAGGACTGTCTCCCCTCGTTTCCCTTTCATTTCCTCACTTTTACGAACCGAGGGAGCAGGTCAGACAGCTCCTCACACAGAGACAGAGGGATGGAGACACTGGACTCTCAATGACTCAGAGCTTTTACCTCAACAACAGAGCGGTGACTCCTCTTCAGAACCACACGACCGCCCTGGACCTGGACCTGTCCATTAAAATGCTCCTTATTATCACCAAGATAAAGTTAAGATCTCCATGTATTGATCTTTCAGTTTTTGGCTCACATACACCTAAATCTTATAAGACAAATAATAAAAATAATGCAGTGGACACTAGGTTTAAAAGTCTCTAAGCAAAGTAACAGGTCAGATCTTAAGAGAGGCAGTTTCTCTCACTCTAAGAATCCGTGTTTGAGCAGTCCAAAAATGCCTGTAAATTAATAAATGGAAGAAAAATTTGTTTAAATGGTGCTATACCTGATTTTTACTGTCTTAAAAATTTGGATAACAAAACTAATTCATTTAAAACAGTTTGCAGTGGTCCAAAGTCATTCCTCATTTACCTCATGCACCGTGATGAATTTCAAGTTTTGTTGTCACAGTAATGAGAACAACAATTAGCGTACTAACAGCGCACTTCCTGTTTCTTGGACAATAAAACCGAGTGTACACAGCAGATTTATTTTGACCTCAGGAGCTGATTATACAATACGTCTGTACTGGGGCAAAATAAGTCCTGCTCAATGACATGGAAAAACAAATCTGGTACAGCCACTTTAAAGTCACTCTGTGGAACATTCTGGGCAGACCCCGCACCTGAAAAGTTACATAGTGCTTCTTTAACCAAGCCTAAACCTGGTCTACATATGAACTAAACCAGGATCGCAGCAGCCCCAGGACCTGGTTCAGATCTGATTTAGTCCTGGTCTAGTCCCTGTTATCGTGCTTGACTGCCTGTACTGTCTGACAGAACGCAGTGAGCTGTGTGTAACGCGGCTGCAGTGGACGGTGGTGCTGTGGCCCCGGGGCCCTCAGCAGCTCTCAGGGGCCTCCGCTTCAGTAATGTCCCGTCCCTGTGTGCGCCGAATGTGCAGGTTTTCAAGTCAACTCTGCAAACAAGCAACGTCTACAGCAGTTATAATGACTGGAGTTCAGAATGTGGCGTTTCACTGAGTTATTAAGATTCGATTGTGTATCAGGGTTTTTTTCAGTCGTACATTTTGTATATTTTACTCATCTCAAGAAAATGCGTCAGCCAATAGTGTCGAGCTGGGCTTTGGGCTCAGGTTTCAGAAGAAGAAAAAAACAAAAAGCATCTTCCCATTTCAATCACAACTTTTAAATTTGATGGTTTTCAATGTAATTTTAATGAAGAATTTGACTGTGATTTGGTGAGACCTTTGCCAAACCAAACTCAAACTGGTTTTACTGCATTGACGGTGCTTTTCTTGGTGATATTTCTTGGGAGTCCTGTTAAAATCACACTGCAGCTTTCCAATTTGCTGGTAATAATATAATTCAACATCATTTTGACTTAAAAATGAACAGACTTTTGCAATGTTTCTTGGTGTTTTTGCTTAAGTGAGTGCTGAAGTTCAAATCATTCAGTCATCAAAGTTTTTAGTGTCGCACCTTCCAAAGAGCCTTGTATTTTGCAAAGTACAAATAAAAACCAGTGCAGAGCCAGAATCCAGGACTACTTCCAGACCAGTGAGGGCTTTAACCCACTGAGTTCGGGCACCCAAGTTTTCAGTCACTTTTCCATCGTCGTCACAACAAAAAAGCGTATCCTGTCTGCCTCTCTATGATCATGTTAGCAAGTAGCATTTTGTCTTTATTTGTTCCAAAATAACAACCATTAAGGGAATAAAATTGTAGAACGTCGTTAGTATGTCACATTAGGCGTTAAACAGGGGAATAAAGATGACGAGGGATGGGATGAGACACGATTTCGACAAAACGAGGGTCCATGAGAATGAGAAAAGACAAGATTTTAACATAATTGCTAATACATTTCAAGATTCAGTTTCCAATTTTGACCTCACATTTTTGTATTTATTTGATTCAATGTTTTTGTTTCCATTTTAGTTCTGCTTTTTGGAACTATAACGTAACTCACCAACACGTAACGCTTTTTTCTCCAATCCAAATGTAAAATCTTCGTTTTCGTGATCGTTTTCCTCATGTGTGTACGATCCATCCTTAAAGATTACATAAATGACTCCAAATATAACTCTGAGAAGGTAAATCAGACGTTTTTAAATGTAATTTGGGCTCCTTGTGTGTAAATTGTTCCTGCAGTTTGGCTGGAATTTTCCGTGTTGATGACATAGATAGAGGTGTTCCGTTTAAGAACTTAATGCTACCTCCTTTTTTCTTTTTTTTTTGTACTTTTCATCTTGTTTTTCCCCAAACTGCCACTTCACGGATGTAAAACTGCGATAAGTATTTACCACAGATATTATCCAACCAAACCAAGTCCGAATCATAAAAACACATCACACACTCGTCTTCTGAACTCAAGTCATTGTAACAGAGCGAGACGTTCCTTTTGTGCGGTGAACATCCATCTCCACGTGGCCTTCTCTCCTCCTCGCGCTGCTTTCTTTGGCTCTTCTTATTTTACTGTTACTGTGCCTTTAAGAGCGCTCTGGCCAATGAGCAGCTGTGGCCGTGCTCTGCTGGTTTCTGATTGGTTGGAAGTGTTTGAATCTGCTCCACTGTCCACTCCTCTGTCTCCGTCCCTTCATGTTGCCATTGAAAACTGTGTTGGACTCAGCTCAGACCGGCGTTACGGGGGTCAGTGTAAAAGGAAATATTTTTTGGCTTTTTGGAGATTTTCTGTACACAAAATTTTTAACGGTCGGTCTGGCTTCTAACAAGTTTATGCCCAAAAAAAAAAAACACATTTGAGGTATTGTTCTTAAGATTTTTTTGTTGCAGTACCCCAGACTGGCCACTAATCCAACTTGAGACAGGGTTGAGGGCACAATTCCCAGTCCGGTTCTTTTAAAACATACACAAATGAAAATCTATTCTGCAGGTTTGACCAGTTTTTATTATAAAGTGCTTTAATACGTAATTTTTGGTTTAAGATTTTCACTTAATGTTGCATTGTGTAACTTTTCTCCATTGCTTGTGTCCATGGTGATGTTATTGCTTTGCCTGGGATGTTCCACAGTATGGCATTAAACAAATACATCTTTATTTATGTATTTATTAAATTCCAGGTGTTTCCGTTTATCAAAACTCCTGCAAAAACACGCATTATTACTGTGAGCGGGCCCACTTCTCCACAGATCTGACCTGTACTTTGGCCTGATGATGTCGCCCTGCTTGTCTCCATGGAGATAGCTAAATTAAATGCCATACTGTAGAACATTCCAGGGAAAAACAACATGGAATCAAGCAGGTGGCGGACCCTCTACCAGAAAAGTTACACATTGCACTTTGAGTCGAGAGGATGTCGAGAGTTTTGTAATTGTCCTTTAAACCTGCTCTTGAGAACTATTGTTTAGTGTTTTAGAATTTAAAATAATAATTACTTTAAATTCTTATTCATATCTACAGAAAATAGACACTTTGTTCCTACTGATGCCCTTCCTATACGGCGATCTGGGTTTGCACTCCATCTACTGGCAGAAGAGGGAATTGCCACTAAAAACCAAACAATAGCTAACCTTTTCCGACATGCTAACAGAACCAAGCAGTTATAATGAAAACAGTTGGACAGTAGAAATGCTTAAAATAAACCCAGTGATGATTTAAGGACTTAAAAACATCACAGGAGACTTCTGGACATTTACCTATGACGTAACAATTCTGGGACAACTTTTTCTGACATGCTAACAGAACTTAGCAGTTATAATGAAAACAATTTGACAGTAGAAATGCTTAAAATGAATGAATGTGATGATTTGTGGACATAAAAACAGCACAGGAGTCTTCTGGACATTTACCTGTGACGTAACAATCCCGGGACATTAGAAACCAAATGTTCTGTGAGTGTTCAGAGGGATAAGATTCATGAAACGTGCGTGAATGAAGCTAAATACACTCCAGGTGTGTTTTTGATGAGAGAATTATTAGTGTTATAACTCAAAAAAGTAGATTTTGTGTAGTGTGTGTCTTTTTAACACCAGAACAGCGCTGTGTCCTCATTAAATGCCGTACCCTGCCTGTGCCGTTGATGGGAGCGGGCGTGGGGGTTGGGGTGGACGGGTAATATCTATGTCACAGTGACGTAACAGAAAACAGAGCACAGATCTGTCACCAGGGCTCAGCTTCACACTTACAGCTCTGTAGAAGGTTCACTGGTGTTTGATTAAAGGGCCTAGAATCACACAGAATGAACTCTTGTAGCTTTAAGTCATGTTCTAATGTCGTTCCCTCCTCAAAAACAGACCTGGAGTTGTGTTTTGTTTCATTCACACATGTTGGAGGGTTTATTAGTGTTTATTTAGTTATTATTAGTCTGTCTACCTATTACCATTTATATATATTTTTTACTTTTTGTTATTATATTATATTGTGATCTGTGAGCTACTGTGAGCACCTTAATTTCATTTCATATTTGTTAATTTCTCCATAATCAACTGAACTACTAAACATAACTGTCCCGGGTTTGTTTTATTTAGTTTGTTTAGTTCCTTTAACACAACACACTCAAGTTAATTTAAATATATTTTATTTGGTTAAATCTATTCGATTTAGTTAAACATTTCAGACTCTTCTCTACTCACCTGTTCCTCCACCTGGTCTGGAGACAAAAGAGGACGTGCCCTGGACATATTTAAAGCCTCTGGGGGGAGGTTTTGGACCAGACCATGTGGAGGGCAGAATTGGTTTCAGTTCCTTTTGTTTGTTTGGTTTTGTATATTTGATTTTGACGTTTCAGTGTTTATAGATCATGTTAAGCTCTTTAATTTAAAGGAGACTAGGCCCTTGTAGTAACTCGACGGGTTTAACTTTAGACTAAAGTGAAGTTGCCTTAGATCCGACCTGGTAACAGATCGTGGACTCACCTGGAGGGAGGAGCTTCCTGTGGGGGAAATATAAAACCAGTTCAGGGGTATAGCTGGTACATGTGGATTTTCTTAGTTTCATTAATTTCTGTTGCTTTTGCCTAATTTTGAGCACAGTTATTTTTTATAAATATGTATTATTTTTTGTTTGCCATGATACCACGGTGAATTTTGAATAAACCTTTTGGACAAATGGAATATTTTCAGAGTCTGCCTCCTGCTTAAGAACACTTTGGCCAGCTTCCCCACACTGTGTCCAAATATTTTCCCTTGTAGATCAATAAAGTTTGTCTAAGTCTACATCTCTAAAGCTCAAAATGCTCTGCTCCACCTTATGATGTCATGAAGTGGTGGTTTCCAAGTGAACAGCTCCTTTTACCTTTAGTTCAGTGGAGATCGGCAATTGCAGGACTGAAATGATCCAAACTGTAAAAACGGTAAAATGGTAAACGGTCACATTTTTATCCACCCACAAGGCTCAAAACGCTTCACATCAAGGATTCACAAACACACTCATACACCAGTGCACACAGACACTGGGGTGAGGTGGGTTAAGTGTCTTGCCCAAGGACACAAACACAGCATTCATCTGTGGGAGCTGGAATCGCACCAGCCAACCCGTGGGTCAGTGGATCCGACCGCTCAACCAGTGATTTTTATTATGTCGAGAGCGGGAATCGAACCGCCAACCTTCAGATCAGTGGAGAAACACTCCACAGCTACTGACGCCTCCAAATGATTCTAGTGAAGGTGTTTGGAGTTTAAAACCAGAATCCAGGACCAATTCCAGACCAGTGAGGACTTTAACCCACTGAGTTTGGGCGCCCAAGTTTTCCGTCACTTTTCCATCGTCATAACAACAAAAAGATGTAAGAAAGAAGCATTTTTTTCTTCATTTGTTCCATAATATCACGATTGAGAAAATAAAATTGCAGAACGTTGTTAGTATGTCTCAGTGGGCGTGTACCGGGGGAAGATCGAACCATAACGTCTTGAATACAGGAAAATAAAAATTACTAAGGACGGGACACAGTTTCTACAAGACGAGATACGAGGTTGGGTCCACGAGAACGTGACGAGATTTTAGCGTAATTCCCAATATATAAATTTCAAGATTCAGTTTCCAATTTTGACCTCACAACTTTTTATTTATTTGAAACACGGTGGAGCACTTCCTGTATTACCACATGACATCATAAGTTGGAGTGTTTTTCATCTGAGAGAAGAACTCAGGGTTTGTGTGTTAAACATGAACATGAAATGAAACAAAACACAACTCCAGGTTTGTGAAGGAGAAAGAACATTAGAACGTAGATCATAAAATAGTCTGATATGAACCATTTAAACCTGTTTTTAGAACCTGGTTTTGCAGATTTCTTGTTATCCGTGGTACTGATTTTAAAGTGTTTTTGTGTTTCTCTGCTGTTTTTAGCCGCGGTTTCGTCTCATCACACTTTGACTTGACAGATGTTCCGTATTTTTAGTCTGTCTGTGATTCTGTTGATGTCAAGGCTCCGTTTAGTTTCAGTCTCAAAGATTTTCCATTAGAGAAGAAACATGATGTGTTCGTTTAAACACAAGAGAAGTTTATTTAAGACCCAAGACTCTTAACACGTTATGATATTGATACTGAACCCTTTACTTCATTTTTAATATATATTTTTTTATTTAATGTCATTGTATTATTATTTAATTTTATTATTTTTTTAATTTATTTTTGTTTTTTTCCCTTTTGTGTTTATAGTAATAATAATAACAGCAATAATAATAATAATAATAATAATAATAATAATAATAATAATAATAATAATTTTTTGGTCTTGTCTGTGGTTGTACTTTAACCAAAAACTGCTGAATCTGTCTACGAATCTGTCAAGTAATTAAATTGTCAAAGTTCAGAAGTGAAGAAGCAGTTTGGATGCAAAACGTTTTCGACCTAAATAACGTTTGTCCAGTTGACAAATTGAATTTCTACACACAAGCCATTAAATAAATCCTGCCGTGGTGATGGACCCATTATTATACAAGTTTGCCTGAGCTTCTTTGAGTGTTTTTTTGTTTTTGTGATGTTTTTTTTTTCACAGTTTTACATATTGACATACAGAATATATTTCAAATGCATGTACATATTTACATACACATATAAGTGTGCGCCTGTTATGGGATTATAATTTAAAATTGTGGAAACAAGGACTGAGCTGGCAGTGAGAGCCTCAGTACAAATGCTGTTTCTCTAACTCTTACTAACTGATTCACTGTGTTTGTATTTATATTTCTAAAACCTTGCAGTACTGTGTAAATGCTCTTAGGACCAGCATTTAAAGGTGGGATGAGATGCAGTTTCCACAAGACGAGACGAGACACGAGATTTGGTCCACGAGATCGAGACCAGACGAGATTTTGACCTAATTTATTATAAAAAAATGGTGCAGCTCAGTTCACAATTTTGCTCTCACTTGAATTTCTTTATTTCATTTTTCTTTCACTGTAGTCACTGATCCAAAACTCAACAGATTTTTTGTCTCCCGAGATCTTGTGGCACGAGATTTTGTCCCATCCCCGCCAGCTCTGCCAGCCCCGAATCTATTGGACACTCAGTTCACTCAACTGTTCCAAAAAACGTTCCAGTGGATTTGCAAATTAGAGAAATGTTTGGTTCTGTCGTGGAAACTAATAAGGCAGAACTCATCACAAACACCTGGAGTTGTGTTTTGTTTCATTCACATGTTTAACACACAAACCTGCAGATTTAGGCTGAGTTTTTCTCTCAAACTGAAAAACACTGTTCCACCTTGTGATGTCATGTGGTGATACAGGAAGTGCTCCACTGTGTTTTTAAACTCCACACAGCTTCACTAGAATCATTTGGATCATTTCACCCCAGGAATCGCCAATCTCTGCTGAACTAAAACTACCACTTCATGACATCACAAGGTGGAACAGAGCGTTTTGAGCTTTGTAGATGTAGACAGACTAATAATAAAGAGTTACTCAAACATGTGAATGAAACAAAACACAACTTCAGGTCTGTTTTTGAGGAGAAAACAACAAAACTGGCTAAATTTTGCGTGATATAAAGACCTTTGAGGGACCAAAATGATTTACTGTGAGGATTCAAAAACAAAGTAGTAGAAGTTTGTCTAACCCAGTCTGAGCTGAGTTTGTCTTATATGTCCTCTGTCTAATCTCTGCCTAACCTCTGTGTGACCTCTGTGTGACCCCTGTGTGACCCCGTCTGACCCTGCTGTTCTGCTCAGTTCATGTGTGTTCTGACTCTGTGCATATCTCTGTCGTATTTTCTCTGTGCCACACACATCAGACTAAAAACAGGAACTTTGAGCAAATGGACCTACAGCACTTTGACTTCAGGAGGACCCCCAAGGTATACCCTCTGCATGCTCCATGAGCTGCACGTCGCCCAATCGTAGCGCAGACGCCGCGTTAGTCCCGCCCACCGGACACATGACGGACACATCCCTCCTTTTTGCTTTGGTTCCATTGGTTTCCTGCATCGGGAATGGGTCGCTCACAGGAGACGCCCCCCTGCCATTTCCTGAACCCCTCCCTACTTCCTGTTTCCTTCTTCCTACTTCCTTTTTCATAGACAGGTAAGCCCCGCCTCCTTTGGACTCAGCTGACAGGGTTCGTGGCGGCGGCGCGTCCTGGAGCTGAGGCGAGGGACGACGAGCTCATCACAGAGAGACCGTGTGGAGATATGTGAGGTCTGAGAGGTCCACCAACCGAAGGAGCGTTTAGAGTTTAAGGAAATAGTTTGTGAATAAATGTGAAGGCGCAGATAAATTAAGTTCTGCATCTCCGTCATCTTTGGGTCTTAAACTACACCAGCAAATATGAGTGTGGCTAATTTAATTCTATGAAATCTCAAGATGATTTTCTAAAATAATAGTCCTTTTTTGGTCATGGTCATATTGAATAAGTTGCAGTTGTGAATAAACAGATCTTATTTTTATTTGTTTTTATTAGTTTTTTTTGGTAATAGCCTCAGTATGGATTAGTATCTCGGTGTTGATTCGTTTGACAACAATAGTTCACACATAAGTCTATAAATGAAGCAAAAACAGAAACTAAACCAGAAAATATTAAGGTTTGAGATATTATATTGAATTTACTCTAGAGCGGCTAGATAAATCACAAAACAAAATCAAACTCTGAAGGCTAAACAACTCTAAAGGCTAACAACGAGCTAATGTCAAAGGCTAATCACGTTTAAATAAGCCACTTTGACAAACTTAGACAAACAAACGCACAAACAAACGCCTTCTACATTTAAAGACAACGTAAAACCAGAAATATTGTAGTATGTAGTATGAAAAAACAAGTTAATATTACAGAATTTTAGAACTGAAGCCGCTGTTTTGACAGGAGAGGACAAACCGGCTTTGCGTTCTTGTTTGTCTAAAGGTGTATCCCATAATTCTTTGCGATGTGATCTATTCTATTTGAAAAATAAAGTGAAAAGCATTCTCATGTGCTATGAATCTTGATTTGAAAGCATAAAAATAACTCTGAATTATAATTCAGCAGCGATTGAAGAAGTACTCAGATTTGTTAAGTAAAAGTACAGATACCAGAGTAAAAAAAATAAAATAAAATATAATAAAATACTCAACTCAACTTCATGTGATACTTCAAGTATCACATGAAAAAAACAATATAAAATAAAAGTTTTAAAGTACCCGTCTGAAAATGTACTTGAAGAGTAAAGTATTTCAAGCATATTTTGAGGTCTTTTGGGCTTCAAAGGTGCCGATTTTGATATTTTGATATAGATTTTTTTAAATAGAGAGTTGTGCTGAATTTTTATTTTTATTTTTTTAGCTGTTTTTATTTGTTTATTTTTGTTTGCTCGCCTTTTCAGCAGGTCTCACACAATGTAGTGGAGTAGAAAGTACACATACATACTCTGAAATATAGTGAAGTAAAAGTAAAAAGTAGAAATACCAAAAATGTTTACTTGTGTACATTACTACTTGTACTTTGTTACGTTCACGGCCGGACCTCACATATCTGCTCGTGAAGGTCTCTGTGATGTCATCGTTCGCCCCCTGCGCCGCCGCTCCTGGCCACGCCCCCTCGCATCGGCTCCGCTCTGATGGAGGCGGGACTTCTGTCTATGGCGGCTGCATGTTACAGACTGCGGTTTGGATCTGCGGACACTACCTTCCTTTTAGGCCCCTCCCCCTTGCCCTAATGCACGTCCCTGATTGGTCGTTGGTTTGATTGACAGCGCCCGTTGCATGTTGCCACCACCTCCCTCTCCTTTTTTGGGCTTTGTTTCTTTGATTTGAGCGGCGTTTTTTTTGGCCCTCTCTGCGGCGGGAGGCAGCATGGTCGCGGCTGACGCTGGGGGCGGGGTCTAAGGGAGGAAGTGGGCGTGGCCTGTGATGCTAACGCTAACGGAGCTTGTTCTATGACTGTTGTGTTGTATTGCTGTGCTGTGGATCAGGCAGAGAAGGTGCTGCTCTTCAGCCAAGACACCAACCTGACGGCGCTGCTGCTGGAGGCCAAAGACCTGGAGGCCAGAGTCATCATCCTGTCGGCAAGGTAAAACCAAACTAGAAATTTAACAAGGTTTATAAGTATTAAGTTATGAGAAATGCATGTTTATGTGTATATATATTATAAGATTCTGTTTTTCCCTCGTATTTATTTACGTACTTATTTGTTATTCTTTATTTCCCTTTTTTCCCTATTTATTTTATTTAAGTTAGTTTTTTAGTTACTCTATCTGTATTAATTTATTATTATTATTATTATTATTATTATTATTATTATTATTATTATTATTATTATTATTTATTTATTTACTTTTATTGATTATTATTATTATTAATTTATTTTTCTTTTCTCTGGAGACAATAAGGGAGGGTAATGGGAGTTTTTTTTTTTCTTTTTCGGTGATATTTGCTTTATGTGCACAAAAAAGTAATACATTTAAAAAAAGTTATTAGAAATGTATTCAAAGGGCTGCTGATACTCTGCAATAACACGCTGGTGGGGGTTCTACATGTATAACTTTGGTGGAATGTTCAGCAGTTACCATGGTGACACAATGCACACATTAGCAAACATTGCCAAAGAAGTTTTAAGATCTCTCTTTAAAACTCAAGAAAATTTAGCAAAATGGATTTAAAGAGCACGTTTTCAGGAGCCTGTGCTCAGTCTGAGCGTTCATGGTTCTGTTTAGGAGTTTGGTTTTCAAGAAAATGGCGAAACTGAAAAACTGTTGGCTAATGCTAGCTAGTTTGTGACTGTAAGATCATTGTTCAACAGCACAAATCAGTTCACCTGTTGAAGTTCAGATAAGTCAGATTTTTTGGTCAGATTGTGTTCGAATTTTTAGAGGCTTTGGCTAATGTTAAGGTTTAAATAAATAACAGGTTAAGCTCAAGATGGATTAGAATTAATGATTCTTTTAGTCAGACAGAGTTTGTTTTCCTGCTTTACAAATTTCGGCTACTTCCTTTAGCGTCATGTGACATGTAGCAGGTAAACAAACTCCTGTCTGACTAAAAGAATCGTTAATTCTGTGTTTATAACTAAAGACAGAAGGAACCTTTAGCAGAGATTCAAGACGGGTGTTTTTTGAGCGTTTTTTTTTTTTTACTATCATTGTTCAAACATGCCTGAAGTGGTTTTAGACGTCACCCGTGCAGTAATATTGTGATCTGTTCCTGTACGAGCCCCCGCCTCTTGTACAAAGCTCAGCCTTTGTAACCCAAGCTGACGCAGAGTCATTTATCATAAATTTACAAAAGTATGATATAAAACAATACACTACGACTTCACAAACCTGATGTGATGTGCAATAGTTTTATTAGTGGAATGCACGCTGATTGTGTTGTGATAGCGCTCTGAAGGGGGAACTCACAGCGTAAAAAACGAAAAAAAAAAAACTATTTTCAAAACAATAACACATAACATTGTGATGTCATGTTATAGTAATACCTCCTCTTTAAAGTTTCCACGTATGCTGTGACTGTTGGTGTCTGCAACAGTAAATTTTGACAAAGGAGAAATCCAATTCTGTCAACTGGACAAAAGTCGACAGAACAGAATTTCTCCTTTGCCGCGGATCCTTCCAGGACGACTGTAAATGTAAAAAGAATCAGGCAGTGTAACATTATAAAATATTACTCGATACTGTCCGAGTGTGTTAGATTCTTTGACTGGTAGAAGTTGGATGAGCTGGAGGTAGAGAGTGGCAGCCACACTTCTGTCTGTCAGCCCCAGGGCAGCTGTGGCACAGAAGTTGTTCACTGTATATGAGTAAAGAAAACATGTTATAGTTTTCGTCTCTGTGCGTCCCTCTGTACTCACCGTTTTTCTCTTTTCGCAGTGAGGACGAGGCGGCGGCGGTGTACAAAGCTGCGAGGCAGCTCAACATGACAGGGGCGGGCTACGTGTGGCTCGTGGGCGAGAGGGAAATGACCGGAAAGGCCCTGCAGGAGGCGCCAGACGGTGAGGACGCAGCCAAACCAGTGTGAACCGGTCTGGACCAGTGTAAACCAGTGTGTGTGCGCACTGATCCCATCCAGCAGTAAATCATTAAAGAATCTGAAAAATAAACTTTCATATCAAACGCCGCAATAATTAGCATTAGCATTAGCATTAAAAATACAAATATAGCACAGTCTGCACAGGTCGGAGACGGTAAGTTGCATTTCACAGCTTTGAAACTTGGTATTTTTAATTAGTATTTAACAACTAAAATCTAACACTACTAAAATCCAACTCAGACTAAATCAGATTAGAACGCAAACTAACACAACATGGAGCAACTCACACCTAAGTTATGAAGTTATCAGCAGTTAAACTTATTTTTTATATAATTATAACTGGAAAAAAAGATCTCTTTTCAATCGATAGCATCAAGCTAACCAAAAATGCATTGGTGTTCAGAAAAAAATAATTCTGACAACAAATTAAGATAAAAAATAGGGCTAACTACAGTAGACACATGCTTAAAATCAATTAAATCTTAAAAGTGAAAATGTTAAAATGGGTAATCCGATGTAAAACATTGTGAGTTTGAGTTCACATCAGCCTATGTAGCTTGAGGATGGCAATGAAGATCTAACTACCAACCTTCAGATCATGTGTAAATAATTCGATTACTGTAGATGTTGGTAACTCACTTTATTTTGTATGAAAATGTAATCAAATATCACCTAAAATCGAACAATTGTTGAGAAAAGACAATTTTATAAACCCAAAATAGATCAAATTCTTCTGAAATTAACCAAAAAAAATGATAAAATGTTTAACGGGCTGGATGGAAACAGCGCTGCTTCCATTAAACTCAATCGAAGCTAATCCTGGTTAGCCGTTAGCTTCTGGTTAGCTTGTGGTTAGCGTCCCCGTGTGTTCCTCTCTGGTTTTACTGTTGTGCGGTTGAACGTTTAAACCCTGGAGGTGGCGCCGGCGAGCGTTTAAAGGTTCCAACCGTTTCTTCTTCTGCTCGTTGTAACTGTGGCTTAACTCTGTGTCTAACATCTTTTTGTTTGTTTCATTTTAGTGTGTGTCCTCCGCCGCTGTGCTCAGGGGGAGGGGCTTTGGGGAAGGGGTGTGGCATGTGGGAAAAGGGGTGTGGCTTGTGGGGTAGTGGGTGGAGCCTGTAGATGTTTTCACAAATATGTTGTAGGTATATTAAAATTCTCCACATAAACACGAACAGGACTCTTAAGATGCTAAAATCGAAACGTCGGAAATAGTTTGAAAATATTGTGATCTAAACATGAAGCTAGGGATGTGGCCATAGCAACGAATGAATGGATTATCCAATCAGAGTCAAGCATGGTTAGTCTGTATCAAAACAAATATAGCTGCTTACAAGGAAAAAAGAAAGTAAAAAAACAACAGAGGAGACTAAAATCATGGCAGATTTCTGTAGAATCAATGAGCCAAGCAGCCCAAAACTAATCTGGGATGAGGGAAGTTTGATTTTGTACAAAATGGTGAACAGACTGATCGAAAATACAGAGATGTTTCTGGACTTTTCAGGCAAGTGAGATGGTTTGAGATCTTTGTATGGAAATGGAATGGGAGAAATGGGGATAGATTTTAGGTGCTGTAAAAACTGTGGCTCAGGCCCTGTTTATGTGGAGAATATCAGGCCCAAAACAAAAACAAAATTAAACTATAACTGGGCTCTAGGCTCTCCGAGGTTTTCAGACGTGGGTTATGTTTGGGATAAGAGTTTGGGTGAGGGTCTGGGAGTGGTTTTGGGGGTGATTTTGGGATTCGGGGTGTAGCTGTAGTCGCCGGTAAACGTGACTCGTGTCTGAGCAAATCTGGTAAGATGCCGCCGCTGCTTCCTGCTTCCTGTTTCCTGCCTGACGCTGTGTCCCATTGGTTAAGAGAAGCCCCGCCCACAGCGGGGTCCGCAGGGTTCACTCAGCCAGAGATGTAGCCCGAAATCTTTTGGTTGTTTATTTGTTTTTCTGTTGCTTTCTAATCTGTCACCCCACTTTTTTGCACATTATTCTCTTTTTTGTCATAGTGCATGCCAAAAACAGGATTTCAGAAACGTAAAAGTCATATTATGCATTTTGTTTGGGGCAAATTTACTACTCTGGAACCTCAAAATGAATAGCTGAACGTTGTTTTGTAATTCTTGAGTCTCTGGCTGTGTGCCCTGCCCTGTCTGTCTCAGTTCTGACCTCCACCAAAGTCACTGCCAAAATAAGAAGTCGTATTTAAACTAAAGCTGAATCTCCCTGTTTAAAAATGACTGATTATTTCTGTGCAGTGACTCTCAGCTGTTCAGTCTGAGGACGGGCTGAAGAACAGCTTCAGAGGAACCCAAACTTAACTGTAGCGTTTCCCTCACAGTAACGCAGTGTTGTAGGAATAGCTTCAGAAATACTAAGTGATAGCTGTATTACTTAGCTTATTAGCATGTAGGCTAGAGCTTATAGTGTTTTTTTGTTTTGTATTTTAAGTCGCCTAAGCTCTTAAAGATGAGCCAACTCTTCTGAAGTGGTTTAAAAGGTGTAATCTGAAGAAGAGGTAAGTTAGCCAGTTCTTAATTAGCTGCTAACTGTAAAATCTTGGGTTTATTCTGAAACTGTTCTTGAGCCTGGAGCCTCTGTGTGACCTTTGACCTTCAGAGGAACAGTCTCTGATGTGGCTCAGTTTCATAAAACACCGCCTGTTCGCTTTGTTAGCATCTCTGGCTTCATGAGTTAGCATTAGCCTATAGTCTTGTTTAGCCGTTAGCTCCTTTTAGCAGAAAACGGTGGAGAAGAGATGGCGAATGTGCAGCTGCAGGTTTGAGTGACTTTTACACTGTTGCGTCTGTTGTACAGCTCTGGTGTCTTCAGGGTTAGAGCTGAAAGAAGTGAAAACAATCCAGGTTCTGAGGAGGACAGACAGATGAGGTATTTTAAAATATGTACTGGGCACTGCCTCCTTTACTACATCGACACGCCGATGGTGAGATCAGTTCAGGTGCTGCGCTTCCAGACCGCAGCTTCAACATGGCTGCGTGGTTAATGGTAGTAAAGGGATGGAGTTGTTAAAGGATGACGTCACTTCACAGCTGATTCTGAGCTCTTTTTTTGTCCCTTATTCACCAAACGAGAGACAGGTATGTTTCAAAAGTGTTTGTTTAACCACAAACCATATCAGATATGTAAATAATGTAGTAATAGTCTATCACAGAGGTCTTTTTCCTCCAGTGAGCTCCTTTATAAAACGAAAATGCTAGAGAGCTACTCGCTTTAGCGGCCGCAAGAAACTGAGAGAGTAGAAGAGCTATGGCAACCTTTAGACGGGGTACAGTTAGATACTTATTAAACTAAAGCCATTTTCCATTTATTACCGGGTTTCAGATGACGTCACAACATTCTATAGACCGATATTATTTAACACAGATGGGGACAGCTAAAATTAATATTGTTAGAATGCAGATTTATGTTTCAGTACGGCAAAGTGTTGGGTCGAGTAACTCAGAGAAATGATCAGGTTCAACATTTTTGTTTTTATATTTTAGATATTTCATGGCAAAGTAAAATGTAATCAATAGGAAAATCTGGCCCCCATCTGGGAATGACATCATCACATTCTAGTGCACAAGTTAGGAATCAAAATGATGCATTTACAAGGGTAACTAAACAGATTTTAGTGATTAAACGCAATGCGTATAATTCAGAAATCCTTTGGCGAGGTACTTGGAAGGGGGTGGAGAGTTACTGGGAGCTCTTGGAGATCCCTGGTCGATCATAACGTAGGATTACCAGAGCGTTTATCTCAATTAACGTCACTGCTAAAGCTAACTTAGCCTAGCCTGGTGTCTTCCCTCAGCCTGCCTTGTTCACGTTCTGTCACAGTTATAATCACAGATCCATGCTTATGACCGTGTTAGCTTTAAACAACTGCAGTCTCTGTTTAATGCTAATAAAAAAGTAAACATTGTTTTCAGCTGAGGGACCCGGAAGTGACATCACACTTAAGAAGTCTGTAGATAAATGTTTCGTGATGCTAACAATGCTAACGGTGGTGCTGTGTGGACTGAGGACAGCAGAGACGATTTCTGCTGCTGTTCAGACCCTCTCAGTGAGGCTTAGACCGGACTAGAGCTGGTCTAGACTCTGGTTTTGGTCCTGGTCTAGGCTCTGGTCTCGGTCTCTGGTCCTGAGACTAACAGCTGAGGATCTCCCAGCATGCATTGCTTTGAGCACATTTCCCCAGAGACTTCCACTGAACTCATTTATTAAGCCTGAATTGATTTTTAATTAAGTCGGCTTTGGTTTTAATTATGAAGACGTATTGAAACCAGGACAGAGAGAACGACAAAGAGATTGTAGCTTTTTCTCAAATGAGCCAGCTTGGATTTGGAATAGTAAACGCAGTAGTTTTGACTAGTTTAGACTTATTTACATATCAGACTAAGATTATTTGTTTTAAGAAATTACTGACTGCTTTCAGATTATCAGAAGATAGAGCGCTTCACTGGCTCATAAAAAAGTTAAAGAAATAGCAGTACAGGTGCTCTGTGAGGGTTAAACTTGGCCCTCACTGGAAAATGTAAAAATGGGTAAGGTACAAACCCGAGACGCACTGACTGAATATATTAAAAGTCCTTTATTACATGGCATGTCCTGACGAAGACCCTCTTGGCGGTCGAAATGTGTTGGCGTCCCTCCATGTAATAAAGGACTTTTATATGGACGATAATTTGTTCCATTAGATTTGGAATTTTAAATACTGCTGAATTTTTTAACTCTGAAAGATGTTTGAATTATTTTTATTCTGAATTTTAGTTGCTGATATTTTAAGTGTACTTTTTCAATATTCAAGCACGAATATTTTTAAAGCCTCAAATTCAACAGTCAAAATTCACAGTGAAAAATTTCGCAGCAAAGATCCGAGACGCCAAGGCAGAATCAATCGATCCTGTGTGAGTGAGGAGGACAGAGGCTGTTTCCTAATGGTTCTCATGTGTGGGCGGGGTTTACACTTAACAAATAAAAGAGATGAGGTTTTGATGAGGTGAATTCTGACCAATCAGATCGCTTCACTGCACCATTTCCTGTTTGTTACTAAGTCAGATCGGATCACACAGGATCGATTGGTTCTGCCTTGGCGTCTTGGATCTTTGCTGCGAATTTTACACTATTAATTTTGACTGTTGAATTTGAGGCTTGAAAATATTTGTGCTGAGTATTTAAAAGGTGATTTTTTTAAATATATATATATATATATATATATATATATATATATATATATATATATAAAATTTTAAACACTTTGAAAATGTACACTTAAAATTTCATCAACTGCGATTCAGAATAAAAATAATTCAAACAAGAGTTAAAAATTCAAAGTGAGAAATTCAACGGCGTTTCAAATTTAGAATCTGAACAAATTATCTTTAAATATATTCATTGATGTGCCTCGGGTTTGTTCCTTGCCCATTTTACATTTTCTACATTCTGTTGAGACTTCAGATTATTTTTGCTATTTCCAGCAAAGTGATCTGGTTGCGTTCCCCAGCACAGTGAGGTGGATTCACAAACTCCGACCCCACAGCTCTGAGCGTCTGTGGACGGTGGTGTCTGTGGCTTTTCTCTCAAATGCGTTAAAGCTTTCGTTTGATTTGTGGACCTGTTCTTCTTTGGTGACACTTCCACCCGTCAGCGTCAGAAACCTCCAGCTCCTCCTGGTCATGTTCAGATGGAGCCGCCTCAGACCGATCGCGTGTCCAATCACAAATAAACACTCCAGCGAGGCCCGATCACTCAGCCTGAAAAGAGACTGAACTAATGCAGTCAGTAAAGTCTTTTTGCACGTCAAATACTGAGGTCAGAGTCGTCTAAAGTGGTCAAAACTACTCAAACAACTATTCAGAATTCAAGACATTTAAACTTCTGTAGAGGGAGCGGACAGGCCTCAGAACGGACAGAATCTGACCAACTTTGGGATGTTTTAGTTTATTTGAAGTATAGTTTGCAAAATCAGTTAAAATTACTTGAATTGAGATGAGCTGATTTCAGTTTGAGCATCTTTGACATGTCCAGTAAACAGTCTGCCAATAGAATACTTTTTTATTGAACTTTAATCTAAAATCTCTTGTCAGATTGTTGTACTGAAAAGTCAAAGCTGGAGGACTCAAATCAGGATCAGATCTTCTTAAATCATTTCGGTAACACTTGAGTTTGAGACCACATATTAATTCCTAACAAGCTGTAATAAACGTAAGATACTAAGTGGTTTAATTGGAGCTTTGTTAGTATTTATAAAGTACATATTTCCTGTATTGATCCATCTGTTTGTTCCCCTGGTTCTCTTGATGATGTTCATTAGCATTTTTAGCAACAAATGCTATTGGACATTGACTATTCCCCCTAATAGACCTTTTTCACAGGGCCGGAAGTGCCGCGCTGTAGGTTTGCAGAACTTCTGTTAATAGTTTTCTGTGGCCAAATGTCTCGTTTTCTCCAGCAGCTTCATAAATCTGCCCCATCTCCAAATCTTCAACCAACAAGGTCCACAAAGGATAAACATTCTTCATGAAGAATTTATCCACAATGATCAAAGGAAGAAAGACGAAAACTTAAAGGAGAACAACAACGATGGTACGCTAGAGATGTCTCGCATTCAAACTACACAAATCTATCAATCTCTGCCAATATCGACATCATGAAGTCAATTTTTAATTTTGATTCTAGATTCAGTCTGAGTGAACAAGTTCCTTCTGTTTTATTCATGTCCATAACATTAGTTTTTCTCAGTATTTCTCTAACGCTCGTCGTCGTTCTCCTTTAAGCTTTCGTCTTTCTTCCCTTGATCGTTGTGGATAAATTCTTCATGAAGAATGTTTATCCTTTGTGGACCTTGTTGGTTGAAGATTTGGTGATGGGGCAGATTTATGAAGCTGCTGGAGAAAACGACAGACATTTACACAGATATTTTAACAGAAAAATATCTGTTAAAATAACCGGAAGTTCTACAAACCTACAGCGTAGCACTTCAGCCGTTGTGACAAAAGTTTAGAAGTGCTTCATAAATACTAAATCTAGGTCTGTCCACACTGTCCGAATGTCCAGTGAGTGAAAAGTAGTGCTCTCAAAATTTCTAAATTACTAGCATACCAGCTACCATCGCTGCCATTAGCAAACAATATGTGGTCTCTAAATGTAAGTGTTAGCATAAAAGCTTTAGCATATGTTTAACGTGGCTTTTTGAAGTGTAGCCACGTCTTAATCTAGTTTTAGTCAGATTTAGAGATTACACTTTATAAGAACTACACCTTAATTAGCCTTAAATGTGCATTGTGTAACATTTCTGGTGGAGGGTCCGACAAATGCTTTTCTCCATGGAGATGTTATCGCTTTGTCTGGAATGTTCCACAGTACGGCATTAAACCTTTCTATCTTCATGGAGACCAAACCAGACCAAGTTACAGGTCAGATCTGTGTCAGAATGTCTGTTTTTCTTGGTATTTTTGAGCTCTAAAACCACCTGTGATTGAATAAATGTAAACTAGAGCTGTTTAATGTCACACTGTGGAACATTCCAGACAGAGCAGGTGACATCTCGAACAAGCAGGTGATGGACCCCCAAACAAAAAGTTACACAATGCACCTTGAATAAAGCATTAAAGGCTTAATTCACAATGAACAAATAGTTTATTATTCAGCCTTAGCAACTACTTTTTAAGGACGTGAGGAGTTAAGGTCTTTATTTAGTAGTTACTTGGCCTGAATTATTCTTAAAGCAGACATATTGTGCAAAATGAGAGAGATTTTAACCGTATTATAGATGTTTCCTTCTCATTTACCTTCTTAAAGTTCGTGCATGTTTGAGTCGTCTTTATTCTCCTGTTTTCAAGACGTCATTGCTCCGATCTACCCCCGTTTTCACCTCCGCCGGTACACGCCCACTGTGACGTTCTTTGTTCGTTTTCCACTTTTATTTTCTTAACTGTTTTACGCGTAGGATTCGTCAGTGTCCCGTAGCCTCTTTTGGTACAAATGAAAAATAAATCAGCTGTTTGCTAGTATGATGTGCAGCTGTCATGGATCTATAATAAAAACTGGATAAGCCCCTCCCTCTCTGTCCCCGCTCTAGTGGACGCTCCAGGTACTGCAGTTCTGGGAGCTTGGGCCCAGAAAGAATTCTCCCATAGAGCGCAATGTATTTTGGGAATTCAAACTGCCGTGTTCTGACAGGGCATCCGGCTTTCACAAAGGTCGGATTTCGTAGTGATTCTTTTCTATTTTCACAACATAAACTTTTTAACGGTTTTAAATTCTCAAAACAACCAAAAGTTAGCTTTGACAAGACTTTGTAAGGAGCTCGCCCATATTGAGAAAGTAAATGCGGAAGAGAAAATTATTTTTGGGCCAATGCGCCAATGAGCCCAGGCCCCTGAAAACAACACAACACCATCTTGGGTTCAGCTTCAGGTTTTATTGTAGTTCTATGGCAGTTGTCCATAGGAGGTGCCGACAGCTGCATGGCTCTTCGTGATGACGACGTTTACAGCGACGTACGGCAAAGGGGCAGCGGGGAATTGGCTAATAAAACCTCACTGGGCGTTTTAAATGAATATTATGATTTAAAATGTCGAAAAACAAGCACAATATGTCTTCTTTAATAAACTATTTGTTCATTTAGAATCAAATCTTTCTTCACTCTTTATTAAGGCTAATTAGGTGAAGTTTTTACAAAGTGCTGCCAACATAGATTCAGCGTCAGATCTTAGCCAAATCTTATAAAAAGTCTTGTAAATCCAGTTTGAGTCAGATGTACTTTGGTCTAACTTAATCCTAACCAGGTCTTAGTCTGGTCTCAGCCCCTGCCTGCCCCTGCTGCACCCGTCTGACACCCCTGTCTCTCTCAGGTCTGTTGGGACTGCAGCTGATCAACGGCAAGAACGAGTCGGCTCATATCGCGGACGCCGTGGGGGTCGTGGCCCAGTCTCTGCAGGAACTGTTCGAGAAGGAGAACATCACAGAGCCCCCTAGAGGCTGCGTGGGGAACACCAACATCTGGAGGACCGGGCCACTTTTTAAGAGGTCCGTACGAGATGGGTTTATGAAAAGGAGAGTAGAGACTAGGGATGACAAGACCTCGTGAGACAAACTCACCTCAACATCGTGCACACATGAGAAAAAATATTGTGAGACTGTTCTCCTGTGTTTTTACATTTGGATTGGAGAAAAAAGATTTAGATGCTGGAAAGTTGAATTTCTTGAGAAGCTTTTGAACCAAAAAACAAGTCTACAATGACATCAGAAATATTAAATAAAGTAAATCCTAAATGTTGAGGCCAAAACTGAACTGAAGCACATTTATTTACAAGGAATTATGTTAAAATCTCGTCTTGTCTCATTCTAAAGTCATTCTTAATCTAAAACAGGACTAAACCAGGTCTAAAATGGGACAAAACCAGGTCTAAAACAGGACTAAACCAGGTCTAAAACGGGACTAAACCACCGACCCCGGTGGAGACGGAGGACAGAGGCGGGACGGTGAAGGGACGGTGAATATATGTTACAGAGGAGTGACCTACTTCCTGTGGTCATCTCCGAGGGTCTGATGTCATGTGACCTGTCATGTGACCATTTGAGTTTAGAGTCACAACATCAAAACCAGTCCCCTAGAGACAGTTCTGTACATGTCTTGAATTCCTCTAGATGACACTGTATTTTCATCAGAAGTGTCCAAAAGTAAATTCACAAATATTAAACCTGATTTTTTTACATTAGTGACTACACCCAAGAACTCAACATATTAAAATGAAAATCCTCATCTCAACGTATTAAATTTAACTGCCCCTGCCCCTATTTTTAGACTTAAATTGGAGTCAGAGGGATATTTCTATTGTACATGAGATTTTAAAAATGCGTTATCAAACAATTAAAGGTCCTAGATTACACTAAATTGACTCTTGTGAGGTTTAAGTCGTGTTCTAAATGTTGTTCCCTCCTCAAAAACAGACCTGGAGTTGTGTTTGTTTCATTCACATGTTTGAGTAACTCTTTATTATTAATCTCAATCAATATCAAAGCTCAAAACGATCTGTTCCACCTTGTGATGTCATGAAGTAGTAGACTTCAAATTAACGGATATCTTTTACCTTTAGTTCCGTAGAGATTGGCATTTTCAGGACTGAAGTGATCCAAATGATTCTAGTGAGTTTAAAAACACAGTGGAGCTCTTTCTGAAGAGCGATACGCCGGGTTTGTGGGAATTTGAAACCAAACTTTTAAAACGGCATTGACTGACTTTGTTTTGGCTTCTTACTTTCATTGTCATTGCGCCAAGATTCCAGATTGGTTTAGCACTTGATGCTTTGCAGTGACATCACTCTGGGGGTTTTCTACATGTATCTCTATGGTGGGATGTTCAGATGTTACCATGGAGACACAATACACACATTAGCAAACACTGTCAAAACATTTGGTGGTCTGAAAACTCTAGAAAAATCCAAAGTGGATGTAAACAGCACATCTTCAGGAGCCTGTGGACAGTCCGAGCGTTCATGGTCTCACTGACCACTGAGCCCGGACTAAACCAGGTCTAAAACAGGACTAAACCAGGTCTAAAACAGGACTAAACCAGGTCTAAAACAGAACTAAACCAAGTCTAAAACAGGACTAAACCAGGTCTAAAACAGGACTAAACCAGGTCCAGTAGTGTGGAGTGTGGAGTTGCTGCTGTACAACGGCTCAGACTCAGTGACTCAGATCTAACTCTGCTCGGGTCTGGCTCTCGCTCGGGTTCCTCCGTCTCCACACCAGGATAACGAGCTCTGGCTCGTTAGCACAGGGATCACATCAGAAACTCCGACTGGACGTGACAGGTGCCCCCCAGAGGTCAGAGGTCAGGGCACAGGCGTTTAGTCACGACCAGGGGGTTAACAGTTCGGTTTGTTTGTTAGCATTAGCATGGTCTCTGCGTGATCTCAGAATACCCCAATGGAGTCATCACACTACCAGGACTAAACCAGGACTGAACCAAAACTAAACCAGGACTGAACCAGGACTAAACCAGGACTGAACCAGGACTAAACCAGGACTAAACCAGGACTAAACCAGGACTGAACCAGGACTAAACCAGGACTGAACCATGTCTGGAACAGGACTAAACCAGGTCAAAACCAAGACTCTGATTGGTTGTTACCACTAAAAGTTGCTCTCTGATTGGTTATTCCTCTCCTAAACGCTGCTCTCTGATTGGTTATTCCGCTCCTAAACGCTGCTCTCTGATTGGTTATTCCTCTCCTAAACGCTGCTCTCTGATTGGTCGACAGGGTGCTGATGTCGTCCAAATACCCGGACGGTTTGACCGGACGAATCGAGTTCAACGACGATGGAGATCGACGCTTCGCCACCTACAGCATCCTCAACTACCAACAGAAACCCGGCAGACTGGTCCAAGTCGGGGTCTTCAACGGGACCCAGGTCAGGATTAAACCAGGACTAGATCATGACAAGGACAGGACTAGACCAGAATTAGGTCAGGACTAAGACAGGAGTACACCAGGACAAGACCAGGACAAGACCAGGACAAGACCAGGACAAGACCAGGACTAGACCAGGACTAGACCAGGACTAAACTTATCAGGTCTGGCTGTGCTCAGGTGGTGATGAACCCTCAGAGGAAGATCATCTGGCCCGGAGGAGAGACAGAGAAACCACTCGGATACCAGATGTCGACGAGACTCAAGGTGCAGCTTTATTTATGTCAAACTATAAGAATATAGGATTATATACTTTTTATTTCATAAAATAATCTCATTTCTAATTCAAAGTTCTCCTCACGCTTTTCTCTCCTCCTGAACCTTCTCACGGTTCACGCAGATTGTGACGATCCATCAGGAGCCGTTTGTTTACGTCAAACCCACAAAGACGGACGGCACGTGTAAAGAAGAATACACCGTCAACGGAGTCCTCATCAAGAAGGTCATCTGTACTGGGCCCAATGGGACTATACCAGGTCAGAACCAGGACTGGACCAGGACTGGACCAGGACTGAACCAGGACTGGACTGGACCAGGACTGAACCAGGACTGGACTGAACCAGGACTGAACCAGGACTGAACTAGGACTGAACCAGGACTGAACCAGGACTGAACCAGGACTGAACCAGGACTGGACCAGGTCAGAACCAGGACTGAACCAGGTCAGAACCAGGTCAGAACCAGGACTGAACCAGGACTGAACCAGATTAATCCAGAGTTTGAACCAGAGCTAAACCAGAACTAAACCAAAACCAGGATTAAGTCAGGACCAAATACGACAGTTTTGGTCTTTTGAAGATCGAGATGGATTATTTTTTTATTTCAAATGTTGTGTTATATTCGTTTCATCTAAATTTGTCTTTTATCGTGAATATTGTGTTTTTCAGGCCAGCCGATCGTGCCTCAGTGCTGCTACGGCTTCTGCATCGATCTGCTCATAAAACTCGCCATGAGCATGAACTTCACCTACGAGGTTCACCTGGTCGCTGACGGCAAGTTTGGGACACAGGAGCGAGTACGTAAAACTACAAAACTTTATTTATAAATGTTACGAACGGAAAGAGGAGCGAGTACGTGTCAAAAACTACAAAACAGTACAGAGAACTACAAAACTTTATTTATAAATGTTACGAACGGAAAGAGGAGCGAGTACGTGCTAAAAACTACAAAACACTACAGAGAACTACAAAACTTTATTTATAAATGTTTCAAACAGACACAGGCGTGAGTATGTACTAAAACTACAACTACAACTTTATTTATAAACACTTAAAACAGACTCATGAGTGTAATAAAACTACAAACTATACATGATATAACATTATTTACAAAAAACAATAGGCACAAGTTCATAAAGCCAGACCCTTTTCTACTTTCTTATTGATACTTTGCGGCTTCATCACACTGGGAGGTGTTCTACATGTATGTGTATGGAGGAATGTTGATCAGTTATCGTGGAGACACAATAGCAAACACTGCCAAAAAGTTTTTAGATTAAAGTCTAGCAAAGCCCCAAACAGAGCAGTCCCTATATTTAAAAAAATGCAATAAACAGATGGTATTTTATGCAAATTAGTGAATAGCTAAACCATTTTTAGATGAATCTTCCATCAGAATTACATGTTAATTCAAACCAGGCCTTAACCAGACCTAAACCAGACCTAAACCAGGTCTAAACCAGGTCTAAACCAGGTCTAAACCAGGTCTAAACTAGGTCTTATAGCGTATATATTTTGCATGTCTGCTGGTGGTGTGACTCCTTTTGGAATCTGCTCTGTTCATGATTCACCACATCACCTCCTCCTCCCCACTGTCCTCCATCTTCCTCCCCCGCCTCCTGTTTCCACGGCGACCGACTCCAGCCTGTTTCCCTGACAACAGCTCCATCCCTCTTCCTGATTCCTCATCTGTCTGACCTTGGACATGCAGGGGGAGGAGTAAAGCAGCTTTAAGCCCTCAATCAGAGGGGAAGGTTTGGAGAGAGTGTCGTCTTAGAACTGGGCTAATGTTAGAATAATAACACACCAAAGAGAGGCTCTGTGGACTAAAACAGAACTAAACCAGGTCTAAATATGGACTAAAACAGAACTAAACCAGGCCTAAATATGGACTAAAACAGAACTAAACCAGGCCTAAATATGGACTAAAACAGAACTAAACCAGGCCTAAATATGGACTAAAACAGAACTAAACCAGGCCTAAATATGGACTAAAACAGAACTAAACCAGGCCTAAATATGGACTAAAACAGAACTAAACCAGGCCTAAATATGGACTAAAACAGAACTAAACCAGGCCTAAATATGGACTAAAACAGAACTAAACCAGGCCTAAATATGGACTAAAACAGAACTAAACCAGGCCTAAATATGGACTAAAACAGAACTAAACCAGGGTTTAAATATGGACTAAAACAGAACTAAACCAGGTCTAAATATGGACTAAAACAGAACTAAACCAGGGTCTAAGCAGGGGTAAACTACTCCACCAGGATCAGAACTAAGACAGGACTGAATCAGGACTAAACTGGGACTAGGAAGTGAAATTTTAAACCTAAAAAAATGACAAACTGGGAAAAGATTTTAAAGATTTTTAGCGAAATTTTGAATCTAATGTTGACAGATTTTTAGTGAAATAAAAAGTTGTACCTAAAGCAGGATCAGGATTCATTTTCAGTCACGTTTGTTTCAATAATTCAATCCCACAAATCAAATTTTAACCTCACAACTCGACCCTCACGACTTCTCACATCCAACAAATAAATGTTTCTATAAATATCTGTGCTCACACACACACACACACACACACACACACACACGCACACGCACACGCACACACACACACACACACACACACAAACTCATGCCTAACCCTCTGCCTTCGTGCCTCTGAGCCCTGTCTGCTCCTAGGCGTCGCACCCTCAGCTTCAAGTGCTCCCACAAACGCACAAACACACACACAAACACACACACACACACACACACACACTCACTCCTCTGTGCGGCAACTGAAACAGTGTGAGCTGAAACAGTGTGAAACAATGTGAGCAAAAACTATATGACAAAATATTAACCACAGAACCAAAATGGACCCAGACTCAGAGTTTGTGTTTTGTTGACTGTGTTTGTGTCTTTGTGCAGGTGAATAACAGTAATAAGAAGGAGTGGAACGGCATGATGGGAGAGCTGCTCGGGGGGCTGGCCGACATGATCGTGGCTCCTCTCACCATCAACAACGAGAGAGCGCAGTACATCGAGTTCTCCAAACCCTTCAAGTACCAGGGCCTCACCATCCTCGTCAAGAAGGTCCCAGCTCTGAACACACACGGCAAATCACACGCAGAACTGGAGTTGTGTTTTGTTTCATTCACATGTTTAACGCACAAACCTGCAGATTTATGGGTTCTTCTCTCAAACGGTGTTCCTCTATGTTTTTAAACTCCACACACCTTGATTAGAACCATTCGGATTAGATTAGATTAGTTTATTTCAAGGGGGACAGTGCAATTTCATAAAACACATGAATAAAACATGAGTAAAACAGCCAGAATTAGCCAAAGAGGCTATTTTTCATCTGTAGTCCCCTGGCCATGATGTCAAAATGGCAATAAAAAGGACAAAAACAGACATTGTTAATAAAACACAACATCAACACAAAATATAATACAATATTTACAAAAATATGAGCGGCCAAATAGACAGGTTTTAGTGTGTGCATGTAAATTTGTTCACCAGCCACTTCTGCAAATATTTATTAAATGTTTTGTAAGAGGATAACTGTTTAATGGTGTCGGGTACACAGTTCCACTCTCTGGCAGCTCTCACAGACCAGGCCGCCTGACTGAAGCTGCTCTTTCTCAGAGGGATTACACAGTCACCTCTCATTGAGCCTCGAGTGACACGACCTAAGATGTTTCTTTGGGTGATGAGAGCGGCCAGAGGAGCAGGGGCCAAATCATGTAGGGCTTTGTAAATGAGGCACAAATTAGCAAATTTCAGGATCATTTCAGACCTGGAATCGCCGATCTCGACTGAACTAAAGGTAAAAGGGTAACTGACTGTTCACTTTAAAACTACCGCTTCATGACATCACAAGGTGGAACAGAGCGTTTGGAGCTTTGGAGATGTAGACAGACTAATAATAAAGAGTTCCTCAAACATGTGAATGAAACAAACACAACTCCAGGTCTGTTTTTGAGGAGGTTGTTATTATAGGGCATTATTTGCACATCACATTTTTAGATGACTGTTACTTTTATTGTTGTCAAAATTCTGTATTTGCAGAATACGTCATTTTAAACAGATGAATTGTTTTCATTGTGAGTGGTGCAGAAAATGTCCTGGTTAAGGTTCAGATCGGGGCGTCCAGGCGTCCGGTTCACATGCAGAGTCTGTGTGGACGTGTGTCTAGGGCGTCCTGCGTTTTTGTGGCACTTTTTCAGGCGCCACATCGACCAGTCAGGGACGACTATCCAGTGATGTTGCAACGTCATTATCCAAAAGAAGGAAAAGAAAGAGAAAGACCCGGGAGCCACAAACACCGGAACAAGAAATTTACGCCGTGTCATTAGTAGAGTATAAATACACATATATACACCACCGATCGCCTCCGCTGATGGGTTTTAAAGCCACTGTCTCGACCGGGAAAAAAAGCACTCGCAGACCGCAGGACGCCCTGGATGAGCGTCAAGTATTTTTCTGCCGTTTGTCCACGGCGTCCAAGATGCACGTCGGGGGCGTCTGAACTCAAATCCAAAGGCGTCCAACTAGAGACGTCCAAATAGAGGTGTCCAGCTGAAGCATCCACTGCGTTTTTTGACGCACAAAAACACGCCAAACGTCTCTGGTCTGACGCTGCTTTTGACAAAAGTTCAGATTTTTCAACTCTGGCGTCTGACACCTGTGGTCTGATCCTCTGCTCTCTGATTGGCTCTAGTGTGTGTCACATGTCTGACTCTGTGCTCTCTGATTGGTTGTATAGTCTTTCACCTGTCTGATTGGCTTTACTGTCTGTCACATGTCTCACTCTCTGCTCTCTGATTGGTTGCAGGAGATCCCCCGCAGCACGCTGGACTCATTCATGCAGCCGTTCCAGAGCACACTGTGGTTGTTAGTGGGGCTCTCGGTTCACGTGGTGGCAGTGATGCTTTACCTACTAGACCGATTCAGGTACACATGCCAAAACAACGGAAAATAAAATAAAAATATAATGAAACGTTCACTGAAAACATCTCAGATCTCATTTTAAACGTGTTGAGGGTTCGTCAAATGCTTTTCTCCATGTAGATGTTATTGCTTTGTCTGGAATGTTTCACAGTACGGCATTAAACCTTTCTATCTTCATGGAGACCAAACCAGACCAAGTCACAGGTCAGATCTGTGGAGAGGCGACCCCGCTCACAGTCAGAATGTCTGTTTTTCTAGGTATTTTTGAGCTCTAAAACCACCTGTAATTGAATAAATGTAAAGCAGAGCTGTTTAATGTCACACTGTGGAACATTCCAGGCAGAGCAGTGACGTATCCATAGAAACAAGCAGGTGACGGACCCTCCACCAAAGAGTTATTAGACTGTTACATTCATCTGATCATTGTGGTTCGTTCAAGTGCAGTTTTTGCCATGACACATCCATCTGGTGTTCTCCACGTCTCCATCTGTCCATCATCAGAGCCTCGTCCTGGAGCTCGCCCCCTCCTCATGTTCCAGACCCTTCTCCATCTCCTCACAAATACACAGCTGAAAGAAGCGGTCAGTTCACATCACCTCTCAGAACATCTGTGTTTATTTGACCTTTGACCCCATCTGTCAACAGTTGGATGTGTGTGTTTGTGCGTTTCTGAAAATTAAATCTGAATTGTTCTATGATTTAAAGTGCCCATATGATGCTAGGATCTGATGTTCTCATGTTGTTTCCTCGTCACAAACAGACCTGGAGTTGTGCAGATTTAGGCTGAGTTCTTCTCTCAAACTGATAACACTCTGTTCCACCTTGTGATGTCATCATGTGGTGATACAGGAAGTGCTCCAAACTCCACACACCTTCACTAGGATCATTTGGATAATTTCTGCCCTGGAATCCCCAGTCTCTGCTGAACTAAAGGTAAAAGGAGCTGTTCACTTGAAAACCACCACTTGATGACATCACAAGGTGGAACAGAGCGTTTTGAGCTTTGGAGATGTAGACAGACTAATAATAAAGTGTTACTCAAACATGTGAATGAAACAAACACAACTCCAGGTCTGTTTTTGAGGAGGAAACAACATTAGAACATGATTAAAGCTACAAGAGTCAGTTTTTTGTGATACAGAACCTTTAATGTGTTTTCAGCCCGTTTGGAAGGTTCAAAGTAAACAGCGAGGAGGAGGAGGAGGACGCTCTGACCCTCTCCTCGGCCATGTGGTTTTCCTGGGGAGTACTGCTGAACTCCGGTATAGGAGAAGGTCAGTGGGAAAGTACACAGTGCGGCCATAACGCTGGTTTCAGATGACATCACAACATTCAGGAGGCCAATATTATTTAATACAGACCACAGACTGGATAAAGAAGTGGACTGAGTGAGTGTGACATCACCCACAGTCAAATGAAGCTCATCGACGCTAACGGTTACAGGGGCGAATATGGAGCCAGACTCTGTATTATGAATAGGATTTTCTTGACTGACAAAATGGCGAATAAAAACCCTCAGGATCATTTTAAGACCAAAATGATGAGGCTCACAGCAGAAGGTACAGAGAGAGGAGCCACAATATTCTAATGTAAGTCAATGGGAGCCAGAGTCAGAAGGAGCCGGAAGAGCCGCGGCGGCTAGCACGTTAGCTCTGTCCATTTATATAAACGATACAGATGGGGGCAGCTGTTAAAAAAAAAAAAAAAAGTTATATAGGGTTTAGTTCCTAACAGAAATAATGAAGTACCACATTTGTGAAATTACCTTTTGGACATTTCATGGTAAAGTACAATGTAATCAAAAGGAAAAACAGCCTCTTGTCCCCCTCTGGAGTATGACACCATCACATTCTAGAATCCAAAAACCACCGACTAAACCAGACCGTAAAAAACAGCACGTCTGGAGCTGGTGCTGCTCTAACTGAAGGTACTACTCAGTCTGAAGCTCTGTGACTCAAGTTAGGCTTTAATCTGTTTTATTAACTCAGTTTTATTTTAACACTGTCTGACCAGAAAGAGCTGACGTGCAGTTTTAAACCACCGTGTTATGGATAATAGTTACCACCACATCACTGATTAGTTTTCGTGATGTCTTTGTACTCGTAATGTTTGAGTTTTAGAAAAGTTTGTGGAGGAAACAAATGAAAATTTTACTTCTGGAACTGGAGCGGGTGGTCACTGTTGTGCTCCTTAAACCCCCACAATCTCTGAAATGCCCATAAAGTTTAAAAACACAGAAGAAGTGAGAGCTTCAGGGGATAGTATAGTAGCAGTAGTAGCAGTAGTAGAAATATAGTATCTTAGTTTAAAATCCAGAACAGGTGCTCCTCAAGGACAAGGCTCAAAAGACAGTGAAGACGTCTATGCTTGTAGTATAAAAACTTTAACTGTGATAAGAGTAAAAAGCGGACAGAAAAGTCTGAGGCACTCTGTAGGAATTTTAATAAAAGTCCTTTAATAATTACATGGGGAAGTCAACGCGTTTCCACCCAGGTAATGTGCTGTAATGAACAAAGTCCATAAAGTTTGTTCTTTACGGTGGACATGGTTAGTTTCTATGGGAATTCTCAGCCACTGCCACTGTCAGGATGAGATTTGGAGGTGTACGTTGGGGTTCGGAGGTGTACATTGGGGTTCGGAGGTGTACATTGGGGTTTGGAGGTGTACGTTGGTGTTTGGAGGTGTACATTGGGGTTTGGAGGTGTACGTTGGGGTTTGGAGGTGCACGTTGGGGTTTGGGTGCACGTTGGGGTTTGGAGGTGTTAAAGTATAAACTGAATGCTTAAAATGATCAGTGTTTGTGTTTTGCAGGAGCGCCGCGCAGTTTCTCGGCGCGTATCCTGGGAATGGTGTGGGCAGGTTTCGCTATGATCATCGTAGCCTCATACACTGCCAACCTCGCTGCCTTCCTGGTGCTGGACCGGCCTGAGGAGCGCATCACTGGCATCAACGACCCCAGGGTCAGTCACATGGACATATACAAGGGGTGGGACAAGATCTCGTGCCACAAGATCTCACCCCACAAGATCTTGTGAGACAAAACTGCTGCAAGATCTCGCACCACAAGATCTCACGAGACAAAATTGCCACAAGATCTCGCAAGACAAAATTGCCACAAGATCTTGTGCCACAAGATCTCATTGACAAGATCTCACGAGACAAAATTGCCACAAGATCTCGTGTCACAAGATCTCGCACCACAAGATCTCGCACTACAAGATCTCGCACCACAAGATCTCGCGCCACAAGATCTCGTGCCACAAGATCTCGCGCCACAAGATCTCGCGCCACAAGATCTCGCGCCACAAGATCTCGCGCCACAAGATCTCGTGAGACACAATTGCCATAAGATTTCGCTCCACAAGATCTCGTGTCACAAAATCTTGCCCCAGAAGATCTTGTGTGACAAAATTGGCACAAGATCTCGTGCCACAGGATTTCACAAGACAAAATTATAAGACATTTTTGACAATTGTAAAAGTGTTTTCATTTAGATTGGAGAAAAAACGTACTGGCGAGTCACATCTCTTGCGGTTCCAAAAAGCAGTGCTTGAATGGAAACAAAAATATGAAATTAAATGTAATTAAAAAAAAGCTGAGGCCAATATTGGAAACTGAATCTCAAAATGTATATATTAGAAATCATCTCATCTTGTCTCGTTCTCATGGACCCAGTCTCGTATCTCGTCTCATCTTGTGGAAACTGAATCTCGTCCCATCCCTAAAATATAAATATACGGCTTTGGACTGGAAATACTGAGGATTTTCAACTGTAGAACTTATGTAAGAAGAGGCAAAAGGAGAAATTTAATTTGTCAACTGGACAGAGTTTATTTGGTTGAATATGTTTCGCAGCTCATCCAAGCTGCTTCTTCAGTTCTGGTCAGATGCTGGTGGACACTGCTTTATATCTGCCTGAAGGGAGGAGCTTAATTACAATGAAAATTACTCTGAGACACACATATTTATTTACAGTTTCTGTTAGTTGGGTGGGTCTATTCTGTTGTAAGAAGAGTTCACAACAGGTGGGCTACACAACAAAAGGAGGAAATACGTATTTAATGGTCTTGTATTGCACTAAACTGACTCTTGAGCTTTCAGTCCAGTTCTAATGTTGTTCCCTCCTCAAAAACAGAGCTGGAGTTGTGTTTGTTTCATTCACATGTTTGAGGAACTCTTTATTATTAGTCTGTCTACATCTCCAAAGCTCCAAATGCTCTGTTCCACCTTGTGATGTCATCAAGTGGTAGTTTTCAAGCTCCTTTTACCTTTAGTTCAGTAGAGATCAGCAATTCCAGGACTGAAATGATCCAAATGATTCTAGTGAAGGTGTGTGGAGTTTAAAAACACATGACATCACAAGGTGGAACAGAGTGTTTTCAGTTTGAGAGAAGAACTCAGCCTAAATCTGCAGGGTTTGTGTGTTAAACGTGTGAATGAAACAAAACACAACTCCAGGTCTGTTTGTGATGAGGAAACAACATTAGAACAGATCAGAAGATAGTGTGATGGCTCCTTTAAGATCCCACGACAGCTTTTTTCAGACATGAAAGTGAAGCTGGGTTGGACCGAGCTCAGCCAATCAGAGCGCTGGGTTTAGAAGAAATAAAAACACACTGTTGTTATTATTAGCTACAAACCGTGTGGAGTGGCCTCATTTTGTCACTAAGTCTGTTTTTACAAGCGACTCTTTGAGGTGAAAACATACTCTTTACAAAAAAAAGTAGTCCAGTTTTAAAACTGCACTGTGTAACTTTTTGGTTGGGGGTCCGTCACCTGCTTGTTTCTATGGATACATCATTTCTCTGCCTGGAATGTCCCACAGTGTGACATTAAACAGCTCTACTTTACATTTATTCAATCACAGGTGGTTTTAGAGCTCAAAAATACCTAGAAAAACAGACATTCTGACTGTGAGCGGGGTCGCCTCTCCACAGATCTGACCTGTAACTTGGTCTGCTTTGGTCTCCATGACAATAGAAAGCCAAATGAATGATAGAAATGCCATACTGTGAAACATTCCAGACAAAGCAATAACATCTTCATGGAGAAAAGTATTTGACGGACCCTCCACCAGAAAAGTTACACAATGCAGCTTTAGCCTTTGTGTGTCTCTGCTTTTTGTTTACTCTCTGGCTTTTAACATAGCCTGTTTATATAAATGGACATAACTAAGCCACAATCCGCCGCTTCCCAAATAGGTCATTTTGATCTTAAAATGTTCGTATTAACCCGGTCTACATGATCCTGGCGTGTTTATTTAGCTTTTTTGTCCGTAAATAAATTCCTTTTCCTAATATGGAACTCTGCTCCAAATTCTCCCCGTAAGTGCAAGCCTTGATGAGCTTCATTTGACTGGAGCTGAATGCTGTTGGTGACGTCACACTCCCTCAGTCCACTTCTTCAAACTGTCTATGATTTTAGCCCGGCATGAGAATCGTGTGATCCTCTGACTGTCTATTCTGTCTTTTATTTTCTGTTTTGTCTTTTTTATTCTCGATTGCTGATTTTCCAGCTGAGGAACCCCTCGGATAAGTTCATCTACGCCACAGTGAAGCAGAGCTCAGTGGACATATACTTCCGGAGGCAGGTGGAGCTGAGCACCATGTACCGACACATGGAGAAACACAACTACGAGAGCGCCGCCGAGGCCATCCAAGCTGTACGAGACAAGTAAGACCAGAATCGCACTATGAATCTGTCCTGTAGAGTTCGCTCTGACAGGGCCGGTTCTGACGTCAGCTTCTTGTTTTATGCAACAAAACCAAACCCTAACCCACAGCGGAGTGTTTAAGTCTCATCTTAAGATACATTTTACACTCTGGCTTTTAACACTGCATGAGTTGTGAGGTCCTCTGTGTCTTTTGTTTATTTTTATGTTGTTGTTTTTTTTACCTTTTTATTATTTATTGGTATTCTTTCTCTTATTTGATTTGACTAGTTTTATTGTCTTAATGAGGACTAGTGGAGTTAAATAGAGCTTTATCTTTATTTATGTTTTATCTGTATTGTGCAGCACTTTGGAAACTGTTTTGTTGGAATGGATTGAACATTTTGAGGACTTTGGCTGTGTCTGAATGTCCACACACTGCAGTTTTTATACTGTTTTTAGTGGTGTCCAAAAGTCTAGTGAGTGAAAAAGTAGTGCACTCAAAATTTCCATTCTAGTCCAATTTTATTTGTAAAGCACATTTTATAAACAAAACAGTTTGCAAAGTGCTTCACATAACAGTGTAAAACATTTATCTCTAAAAAGTCAGCAGAATTATCTTCCAGACAAAAGGAACTTATAGAAACAATAGATAAAAGAATAATAACATAGATAAAAGAATAATATTAAAATCAATGAAAAGACCACAATGCACTGCGAGAGTTGGAAAAACACCAGCGTACAGAGGCAGGTGTTTAACTGGACACAATAGATGAAGTTCTGGTTTATGGAGCTGTAGATCTTGATTCTGAATAAAACATTCTGTAATAAATACTGATCTTATGAGACAAAATTGCCACAAGATCGTGCACGAATGAGAAAAATGATCTCGTGAGATTCTTCCTGAATTTACCTTCAGCTTGGACAAAAAAAGAGTTAAGAGCCTGTGAGTTATGCAGTTTGAGAAGCTGTAGTTCCAAAAAGCAGGACTATAACAACCGCTAAAGTATTACATAAGATAAATGAAGCCAACATTGTGAAATTGCACAACTAATTTATTACAAATTATGTCAAAATCTCATTTTGTCTCGTTCTCGTGGTCCCAATCTCGTGGTGTGTCTCGTCTTGTGAAGATTGTGTCTTTTCCCACCCCTGGTAACAAACCGTTATGGTGTTAGCGGTGTTAGCATTAGCCTCAGCTGTTAATAGAGCGATAATTTCCACATCTCAGACAAAAAGCGAATAATCCAGTCCGTTTATGTGAGCTCCATCTTGACAAAAACTCATGTGATTATCATTAGTCCATAAGTATTTACGTCAGTCTGATCTGATCATTATTTATGACAGAAATCAAGTTTTATCGGAGTTTATTGGACTTTTTTCACCCAGACGCCAGAGTCACATGACCAGGGATGTAACGATAACTGAAATATCCTGATATCGTATCGTCAAATGTCTGACAATAATACCGTGGCTCATCACACTATATCGAATTACAAGTTCCTTTGCTTAAATTAACAGTTATGATGCAGCATGAGCTAAAAACAGAGGGAACTACATAGACCATGATCATTTGCTCCGTTTCAGTCCGATCTACATAAAGAAATAACTGTTCTAAGCACTTCTCAATCTTAGTTCTTTGGGGTAAGTCTTGTCAAGGCGTTTTTAAAGGAAAAAGTATCATATTCAGTTTTGTTGGCCTCCACAAAATATCGTAATAAATATCGTAGCGTGACATGCATATCGTTGAAGTATTTTGGATATCGTTCCCTCCTCAAAAACAGACCTGGAGTTGTGTTTTGTTTCATTCACACGTTTGAATAACCTATTTATTATTAGTCTGTCTACATCTCCAAAACTCAAAACACTCCGTTCCACCTTGTGATGTCATGAAGCTTTTATTTTTGAATATTTTAGTTTGACCTTTTGTACAGTTGAGACATTAGCCATTAGAGATTTTCTAGCGACAATCTCGAATCTGAATGTGCTGCTGAAACTGTTTGAGGCTAAAGTGCACTTCCTGTTTTGCCACATAATGACCTGACCACGAGGAACAAAGCGTTTACAGTTTGAGAAAAGAACACAGCCTAAAGATAAAACAATTATAACACAGATACAGAAAAACAGTGTGTTATAGGTCCATTTTTGTAGGGTTAGAGTATCTGATTTTCACGCCGCAGAGCCGTAACTCGCCTCACCCTTTGCGCCCACAGACCTTTGGCACAGTTTTGCGGGCGCGTTGCTTCAGAACAGCTTTTCTCACCCTGAACTGAAACTGGGCATAAGCTCAGCCAATCAGAGCGCTGCATTCTCAAGAAATAAAACCACTTTGTCTATTTTTGAGACTCTTGTTTTAGCGCTGTTGTGTTCCACCTCGTGATGTCATCATATGGAAATACAGGAAGTGCTCCACTGTGTTTTTAAGCTCCACACACCTTCACTGGGAGCATTTGGATGGTTTCGGCCCTGGAATTGCGTCTCCTTACTGAACTAATAATAAAAGGGGCTGTTAACTTGAAAACTTGGCTTGAGGTGGGGATTGATTATTAAAGAAATGTTTATTTGATTTGATCTGTGACTGGAGCAGGGTTTATAAGATTTATCTTTTCCTTTTCCTTTTGTTCATGCAGCAAAGACGAGGCAAATAATGGCTGGAATATGTATTTATGTTAATTGTCAGATTTTTTTGTTCTTGTTCTCTTTAAACTGATGCCAACGAAATAAAAGCATGAGAAATAAATAAATAATTGAAACTGTAATTGTAAATGTTCGACAGTATGACATTAAACAGCTCTACTTTACATAAAAAAACAACAACTACTGAATGACATCACAAGGTGGAACAGAGCGTTTGGAGCTTTGGAGATGTAGACAGACTAATAATAAAGAGTTCCTCAAACATGTGAATGAAACAAACACAACTCCAGGTGTTTTTGAGGCGGAAACGACATTAGAACACGACTTAAACCTCACATGAATTATTTTTGTGTAGTAGCAGTAGTAGTAGTAGTAGCAGTAGTAGTAGTAGTAGTAGTAGTAGTAGTAGTAGCAGTAGTAGTAGTAGTAGTAGTAGCAGTAGTAGCAGCAGTAGCAGCAGCAGCAGTAGCAGCAGTAGCAGCAGTAGCAGCAGTAGCAGTAGCAGCAGTAGCAGCAGTAGCAGCAGTAGCAGCAGTTGTAGTAGTAGTAGCAGTAGTAGTAGCAGTAGTAGCAGTAGCAGCAGTAGCAGCAGTAGTAGTAGCAGTAGCAGCAGTAGCAGTAGTAGCAGTAGTAGCAGTAGTAGCAGTAGTAGCAGTAGTAGCAGTAGCAGTAGTAGCAGTAGTAGCAGTAGTAGTAGTAGTAGCAGTAGTAGCAGTAGTAGCAGTAGCAGCAGTAGCAGTAGCAGTAGTAGCAGTAGTAGCAGTAGTAGTAGCAGTAGTAGCAGTAGTAGCAGTAGTAGCAGTAGTAGTAGTAGTAGTAGTAGCAGTAGTAGCAGTAGTAGTAGTAGTAGTAGTAGTAGTAGTAGTAGTAGCAGTAGTAGCAGTAGTAGTAGTAGTAGTAGTAGTAGCAGTAGTAGTAGTAGTAGTAGTAGTAGTAGTAGTAGCAGTAGTAGCAGTAGTAGTAGTAGTAGTAGTAGTAGCAGTAGTAGTAGTAGTAGTAGTAGTAGTAGCAGTAGTAGCAGTAGTAGTAGTAGTAGTAGTAGTAGCAGTAGTAGTAGTAGTAGTAGTAGTAGTCCAGTATTATGACTCGTCTTTGGTCCTCTCCACAGTAAGCTCCACGCCTTCATCTGGGACAGTGCGGTGCTGGAGTTCGAGGCGTCTCAGAAGTGTGACCTGGTGACCACCGGGGAGCTGTTCTTCAGATCGGGATTTGGGATCGGGATGAGGAAGGACAGCCCCTGGAAGCAGAACGTGTCTCTGGCCATTCTCAGGTACGCACACGTCTTACTATTTAAGACATGTGAAACTGCGTAACTTTTCAGGTTGGGGGTCTGCTACCATGGAGATGCTATCGCTTTGCCTGTAAAGTGTTTTTATTGCTCAAAAATACCTTCGAAAACATGCATTCTGACTGTGAGTGGGGTCGTTTCTTCACAGATCTTACCTGTAAACTGGCCTGGTGGCATCTTCTTCTTGTTTCTAACAGATTGAAAAGTTTAATGCCATATTTTGGAATGTTGAAGGTAAAGCAATACCATCTCCATGGAGACAAGTAACTGGTTTGCCATGTATTTGATGAAAATGTGCCCTGCCCCAGTACAGGTCTATTGTATAAGCAGCTCTTAAAGTCAACATAAGTCCACTGTGTACTGTCTTCATTTAAATAAAAAAATGGTTTATTGCCCGGTAATCAGGAAGTGCACATTAGCATGCTATGTTGATGTTAGGTTTACTATCACGGCAAAATTTCACTCTGGTGTCTAAAAATGGAAAAAGCTCTCATAAACTCAATAATTAGGATGCTCTACAATTGAGGTCTAGAACTGCTCTGTCCCTCACTCGTCTTTTTTCCGTGATTAGGAATCGTACTTCTGAGCTTGGTAGAATCTTGCAGAGTACACCAGTCCTAAAAGAGCTGAACAAAGTGGTTGTTTGTCCACAGTTCTCATGAGAACGGTTTCATGGAGGATCTGGACAAGACCTGGGTCCGATATCAGGAGTGTGACTCACGAAGCAACGCCCCCGCCACCCTCACCTTCGAGAACATGGCAGGTCAGTCCCACACACACTGAACCAGAGTAAAGAAGGTCCTGGTTTAGTCCTGGTTTAGTCCTGGTTTAGCTCTCAGGGGTCTTTATGCTGGTGCTGTTTGTTCCTTAAAAGTCCTATATTACATAAAATTTACTCGTATGACCTTCAATCCATGTTATGATCTCAAAAACAGAACTGGAGTTGTGTTTTGTTTCATTCACATGTTTCAGTGACACTTTATTATTAGTCTGTCGACATCTACAAAGCTCAAAATGCTCTGCTTCCTTTTACCTTTAATTCAATTAAGATTCCAGGGCTGAAATTACCTAAATGATTCTGGTGAAGTTACACAATGGAGAACTTCCTGTATTAACATATGACATCACAAGGTGGAACAGAGTGTTTTGTTTGAGAGACGTTTTTGAGAGAACTCAACCTAAATATGCGAGATTTGTGTGTTAAACATTAAACAAAACAAAACTCCAGGTATGTTTGTGATGAGGAAACAACAATATAACAGATCAGGCCCTTTAAATGTTTAGACTTGACTGACCTTCTGCAAAGAAATTAAATTGACGTAAACAGGACTGTTTTGGCCTCCCTTCTTCCTGGCATCATTTTAGTCCTAAATTGAATAAAAATAGATTCTTCTTAAAATCTCAGATCCCCCTCATGGGCCAAATCAGATCCACTGAAGGGCCAAATTTGTCCCACAGGCCCCACTTTGGGTACCCCTGTTTCAGACCATGACTAACCTGCCTTCTGAACTCTGCCTGAATGCAGAAGGATCTGGAATCACTTCATAAAAGACCTAAAACAACTGTCCAAACTTGAGACGATCCAAAAAAAGGCTGCTAATTTGTATCATGTGTCTTTCAAATGCAGAAGACATGTCTCCAAAATTATATTATCATTCAGAACAAAATATATCACTTTTTTTACCTGAGATAAATAAGAGACTCATAAGCCGCCATGTTGGTTTTGACACAATCTGAGCAAAACTCTCTGATTGGTTAATGCACCTGTCAATCATTCCTACAGGAAGGTCCAAGCACCTCTTAAGTATTATAGGGATCTTCACAGTGGCGTTGTTTGTTCCTTAATAGGACTTGGTTCAGACCTGGTTTAGTCTAGTTTTAACCCTGGTTTTTGGCTCTCAGGGGTCGTCACGCTGGTTTAGTCTGGTTTTAACCCTGGTTTTTGCCTCTCAGGGGTCTTCATGCTGGTGGCTGGAGGGATCGTGGCCGGGATCTTCCTCATCTTTATTGAGATTGCGTACAAACGACACAAAGACGCGCGCAGGAAACAGATGCAGCTGGCCTTCGCTGCGGTCAACGTGTGGAGGAAGAACCTACAGGTGACACGTATTTACAATTTTTATGCACAGTCTTTACTGTCAAATACTGTTACGGAGATGTTTTTAGTGTTTTCTTTTTGGTGTACAGCTCTGTTAACCAGGCTCCAACTTTAACACTGATTGGTCTCTCAAACACACGTTCAATACAAAACATTTCAGAACATGATCTCATTTATGGCGATGTACCAACCCGGAAGTCAGCAAACTTGTTTCTTAAGTCGTTTTAGATCAATACTGTGATTTAAAATGTCCAAAATTAGCATTAGCTTAGCAACCATTAGCTTAGCAACCATTAGCTTACAGCTAGCATGAATTGTAAAAACAAATTAAAAATCGTCATCTTGTTAAATTAGAAGTTGATGACATTTTCTCACATCAGCCTGTAGATGTTTTGGTTTATGATTCTGGTTGGAGCCTGGTCGGAATAGTGTTTGTTTTGTAAAGAATTTGTCAGATTTCAGAGTGGTTTGTGGAGGACAGATCACCAGAGGAGGTTTTTTGTGTTTTTAATGTTTGATAAAGTTAAACGGAGAACGGTGAGACTAAACGTTCATCTGCAGAGGCCTGATGTTTCACTAAAATACATAATAAATGAAGCCAAAACTCTGCCGTCCTGAGATGAGCTTCAGCGGGTCTTAAATCCATCTGTGAGCTGCTTCTGACCTGGTTGAGTCTGTAGTGAATCTGCTCATTATTTAAACACAAATTTTATGATTTATTCATAAACATTACATTAACACAAACTCATCTCCAGACAAAACCGTCTCACGAAATCGAAGATGGAGAGGTTTTCTGTGCAAAAGCTTCCATGCTTCATTTGGGTGGAATTAGGGCAGATAAGGTAACGTTTTTCTGTAATAAATATGCGGCCATGGACACGCCCACTCGCACCTCGCCTCATCTAAGTTCATCTACAAATATATTTGATGAGTTTAAATGGAGAAGCAGTGACAGAGCGCGCTGAAAAACTCAAGATCCTCTTAGTGAGAAGAACCACTGCACCGTGCTTCCACCATTATCGTCATCTTTGAGAAGGTGAAGTCAGATTTGACTCTTCAGATCCAGGAGTTTGCTTCTAGAGTCAAAGTTCAAGACAATAATGATGTTATAATATTACGTGACATGTAGGCCTGTACCGTAGTGAGGCGTTCCTGTGGATACAGATGAAGAGGAACATCTATGGAACATCAAGTCCAGCCTCGTCCTTTATTACATTATTCTTATTATTGAAAGAGAGTTTCTAAAATACATGTACTTAATATTTTCAGTTTGTGTAAACATAACATCTTCATAACATCAGGCTTCTCCTCACAGCCCCACAGCGCTGTGCTCTGTGCACTCTGCAGCTCGTGGCCTTCAGTTGGACCCAGCTCCTGTTAGTTCCAGGAGGACTGTCTCTATAATATCATGGCTGCCCTGAGGCCAGAGCAGTGCCCCCTGGTGGAGAGTGGGTGTTAGTACAAACTCTGTCCTCAGAGAGAGTGAGACCTCTGAGTCTGAATAAGTCATGTGTGTGAGCGAGCTCTTCATATTAAAAACATGAGCAGAATCTGGCTCTGCTCTGTCTGTGTAAAACTTTAATTCAGCTGCGGGGAAAAGTGACAGGGACACCCCTGTGACCTCTGACAGGGACCTCTGTGAGCTCTGTGACTAAACTCATCATGATCACAACACTACAGAGCTGTACTACAACTAAAACACACAACCACCCCAGGTGAGCCTCAGTGCAGACGCTCTGAGCTCAGCACTGATCACCCACAATATAAACCGCAGGATCACAACACAACAGAACTGTACTACAACTAAAGCACATGATCACAACACAACACACAAACCTACAGCACTACACACCTGAAGCACTGCAGTCTGTGGCCACTTTACTGTGTATGGACCACAGACGGTGTGAAGAAGTGGACTAAGTGAGAGTGACGTCACCCACAGCGTTCAGTCAAATGAAGCTCATGCTGCTCACGGTTACAGGAGCGAATTTGGAGCCAGGCTCTGTTTTATGAACAGGTTTTTTTGACGGACAAAACAGCGGAAAAAAAAACAACAGGATCATGTAGAGCGAGTTAATACGAACATTTAAAGACCAAAATGCCGAGGCTCACTGCAGCAGGTACAGAGAAAGGAGCCACAATATTCCATTGTAAGTCAATGGGAGCCGGGGTCAGAAGGAGCCGGAAGAGCTGCATGCGAACTTCCTTTTTGGAACGCAGCTGCTAGCGCATTAGCTCTGTCCATTTGTATAAACAGTCTGTGGTCTGGACTCAACCCAATTCAGCCCCAAGGATCACAGAGCTGCTCCAAGGCCTGGAACAAGCCCAGCTACAACATCTACAACAATTATATTTGATTTATTAGTCCAACTCCTCAGCAGCATCATCCTTCTATCAGAGGACCCGCTGATTTGAACCACAGGATATTACGCTCTCCATATCTCCCTCTGTTTAATAAATCATGTAAATCTGCTCTGATTCCGACTCACACAGAGGATCACTCCGGCATTAGCCTCTCTCTGCTCTGGTACCTCTTCGCACACAAAACGTTTGACCTGTTTTCTCACATGTTCCAGAGGTTTTCCCCGTGCTAACCCTCTCCAGATGTGGCGCACTTCACTGGTCTGAACCCAAAGCCTGGCCGGTCCAGATGTGCGGCGGCAGCTGCTCTGTACGCTACATTAGCATCGGGCTAGTAGCTCATTAGCATTTCAAACACCAGGCGCTAACGCTGACAGATCAGAGCTAACGCTTCATTAGCATTGAGTGGGTTCCAGCAGCTGTGCGTTTAAAAGGCGAGCTATAATAACCCACGCAGGGTCAAAGGTCGCTGCAGACGAATGCTGTTAGCTCACTGTTCTCTGATGGTTTGTTAAAGGAATTATCATGAAACTAAAGCACAAAGCAGCTAACACAGAAAAAAATATGAAGCTAGCAGCCTCATTGTTTATTTGTACAGAAAGCTGCTTTAAAGATGCATTATCTAACTTTTCTGGTCGAGGGTCCACCACCTGCTTGTGTACATGGAGATGGTATTGCTTTGCTTGGAATGTTCCACAGTATGGCATTAAAAAGGTGGTGCTACACTTCTGTGGGGTATTAACTGCTAACACATCACATATTGAGATGACCACGTTAGCTTTTATTGTTTTGAAAATCCTGTATCCACTGAAAAGCACATATTAACAAGTTTAATAAGTTTAAGTGTTGTTTTTTTTTAATGACCTGAGTCTCCTCTCCCTTTGCTCTCGATGCTAAGTCACTGCCCCTTCAGATTACACATTATAATTGGCGTGCATTCCTACTGCTCTCAGATCAGGTTTGTGAAGTTGTAGTGTATTGTTTTGTGTGATGTTTTTGTATATTTATAGAGAATTGTCATGTGGGAGCATGGCTGACGTAGGCTAACCGCAAAGAGGGCTTGAATAGGGCCCCGGAGAGATCGCTACATTACAAACATGCATGGATGACTCTAAAACCTCTTCATACATGTTCTTGATGAGGAAACAACATTATAACATGGTAGAAAGCTAAAGGAAAAAGTCAATTTTGCATAACACCCCCTCTTTAAGCTAATCTATCTCCATGGAGACAAGAATCATTCACCGTAATAATACTTAAGATGTTTTAGATAGATTAAAAAAAATAAAAGTGTAATGCAATACTGTTCCATTCCAGGCAAAACAAGAATATCTCTATGAAGACAAGCAGGTGGTGGATCCTTCATCGGAAAAGTTACGCAACTATTTTAGGTCAAATAAATCAAATTGTTCCTTTCGGTTCACATAAAATTATTTTGAAAACTTCAAATTCAGCCTTTAAATTTGTTGAGTGTTGGTTCTGCAGATTCGTCAACAAAAAAACTGTGAACTGTACATTTGTATTATATGGTGGCTTCAATTCATGTTCTGTTACTTAATTTAAAACGATTTCTAGAACTCATTTTGCATTCCCAGCTCAAGGCTTTTGAACATCCATTAGTGATTGGCTGCTGTGAAGAACACAAAACTTGAGAGAAATTTCCTCAAAAAAATATCAAAAGTGGAATAGGAAACTGCAGTACCAAATCCGACCACTAGAAGTCACAGTCTGAGAGTTCGAGGTTTGTTGTTTAGGATGTTTTTCTGATGACAAAAATCCAAGTCTTCCATGTAAAGTGATACAGTACATGTATATGAAGTACTATGTGTACAAAGTGTTCAGAGCTGGAGATGTCAGAGGAGAGACTGGTTCAGATTCTGTCCTGGACAAACAGCTGTGAGTTTGATCCACCAGAGAAGAGTGTGTGCACCTTTAACACAGAGGAGTGTGTGCACCTTTAACACAGAGGAGTGTGTGCACCTTTAACACAGAGGAGTGTGTGCACCTTTAACACAGAGTGTGTGCACCTTTAACACAGAGGAGTGTGTGCACCTTTAACACAGAGTGTGTGCACCTTTAACACAGAGGAGTGTGTGCACCTTTAACACAGAGTGTGTGCACCTTTAACACAGAGAAGTGTGTGCACCTTTAACACAGAGGAGTGTGTGCACCTTTAACACAGAGGAGTGTGTGCACCTTTAACACAGAGTGTGTGCACCTTTAACACAGAGGAGTGTGTGCACCTTTAACACAGAGGAGTGTGTGCACCTTTAACACAGAGTGTGTGCACCTTTAACACAGAGGAGTGTGTGCACCTTTAACACAGAGGAGTGTGTGCACCTTTAACACAGAGGAGTGTGTGCACCTTTAACACAGAGTGTGTGCACCTTTAACACAGAGGAGTGTGTGCACCTTTAACACAGAGTGTGTGCACCTTTAACACAGAGGAGTGTGTGCACCTTTAACACAGAGGAGTGTGTGCACCTTTAACACAGAGTGTGTGCACAATGCCACATTAAATCACCTCTTCCTTATAGGACAGAGTGAGTCTATTTTTAATACAAACATTTAAAGGAATCACATTGTCATATTCGGTCTTCCAGGCAAATGGGAGATTGGTGATTTCCTGGTCTCAGAACATTCCAGCCTGTATGTAAATAACATGGCTAATGCTAAAGCCTTGGCCTGGGGTGTCCAGACTTATGGGATTTTTTTTTTTAACACATTAGAAGTGGAAGTAGAAGTGGAGGGCCTCAGACTCGAGGTCAGGACAGTGGATCATTCTTACGGCTGCATTTTACAGTTTTGACAGAGTCATGATCCCTTTAAAAAGGCTGAAACATCCATTTTAGGTCAATCAAACTGTGATGTTACTGAGGTGCAGCTCGTGGTACAAATACTACTGTACTTTGCCGTAAAAACTTCTGCCTTTGATCAAATCCGCAGAAGGCCTGAGGGCCAGTAGAAACTGGTCTGAGGGCCTCATTCGGCCACTACTTTCACAGATCCTGGTCCCCAGTTGCCTGGAACACACAGAGTATCTGATGACCTCTGTTAGCTCCACCAGAACCTGAACCAGAATCTGTCCCCAGCTCTGATCACTCCACGCTGCTGGACCATCCGTGCTGCTGCCATTCCTGTTCTTCTAACCTCACTCAAGCTCCTCCCCTTTTCCCTCAGCAGGACGTGACATCATAGCTCCGCAGGAAGTGGCATTATAGCAGCTCTGTTATAATGGACCCCCACACATCGCTTCATCCATCAACCCCGCCCATGTGTGATAACCCCGCCCCCTCCTGACCCCTCACCTTTGACCCCGGTGTCAGGACCCTCTGCTTTGCTTGGGCTCGTCCTCATGTGTGTCATATTTCGCCTGGGAGTTAATGCTAACGCTAACGCTAACGCTCCGATGGTGTGTTTGTGGACGCTGATCGTTGCAGTAAAATGGAGTGTTCTGTTTTACGGAATCATTTCATGTGAGAATAAGACCAGGAGCAGGCTGGAACGGCACAGAATACAGAGTATGTCTAAAATCTAAAATACAACACTGCACTAAAACACAACAAGGAACTTTTCTGGACAATTCTAAACAAAAAGTGTCTTCTGTGAATATTGCATTGGTTTATGTAGTTATCATGTCTATACTGTAGCCACAGCTGCCCTGGGGTTGGCTGACAGAAGTGACTACCAATCTGTGCCAACTGAGTCTCCAACAACAACCAACAATAACAATAAATAACAGGACTTCTTATGGAAAAGCACTAAGGGAAGCCCAGGCTCCACTGCTCCAGGAGCTAATGCTCCTGCCCTGTCCTTGTTTAATCAGTTACCAGATTAGCCTCAGGAAGGATTCAAAATGTTTATGTAAATTACAGCCTTCTGCCTCACTCAGACTGCACCTGGTCCAGCTGTGACTCTGTGACTGTGGGAGTGGGGCTGTTGTGAGACTAACACTCAGAGCGGTTGTGCTGTTGTGGTCAGCACCTTTGAAAGTTCAATAACTAAATAATAACTAAACATAAACAAATCCTGCCACACTTAAAGTGTAACAGAGTTATACATCCTATATTCCAGTTTTAATTTTTTAAATGCTTGGTCAGACTTAGGTTTTTGGCACAAATTTTGTTCTAATTTAAACTGGGGAAAGTCCCTTAGGTTTACCTGGACCTGCACATGGTCCCTGTCACTCCACCTGAGCTCCAGGGGGCAGCACACAGGTTTGTACCTCTGTTTTCCTCTGTGTAGACCTGAGGAGCAGAGATGAGGGAGGCCAGTGCCGTTCCAGCCTTGAACCATGTCCGCTGATGTTCCTGAATGAGACTGTGTGTGACAGGCTGTAGACATGGAAGAGTTTCACTGGACTCACTCACACTGCATCCACTCACAAACCAGTCCAAAGGTCTCTTCATCTAAACCGGCTCAGGAGACCAGCCCAAGTCCATCTTGGTTTAGGCTCAGCCCAGATCCAAACCAGAAAGATTCAAAGAGTACATTACTACTCTATTAGGTACAGTAAGACTCCTTCATCCACTCTTCACCTTTTACCTTTAGTGCTAAAACTGGCCATGTTCACATAAGGAGGAGATGGAGTCGGTTTTGGGGTACTTGGCTTGGCACAGCCCTGTCCTCAGTACACGATGGCTGTGTACTGCTGAGAATTACATTTAGGCTCCCATTCTAGTCCTGCTCTAATCCAGGTTTAGTTCTGGGTGTAGCCCCAGACGGCCCTAATATTTGATGGTCGGGGTGACTGTGAAGACACCTTCGAATCTAAGCAGTGATGGTCCTGAAGGTTAGAATGAGAGGACCATCCACAGGGTCCACGTGACCTTTATATATGAGTCAGACAGCACACACTGGTATTCTCCCTTGAGACTCTTCAATAGCATTAGCCACTAGCACTAGCCACTAGCATTAGCCACTAGCCAGGCCTTAAACCTGAGTCACCCGTACTCACCCTTGAGTGATTCAGACCTGTGAAAGCATCAGTGAAGGAGCACTATTTGGGCTGTTACATCACATCACACTGCATCAAACACATCCAGGTGTGTCAGTGGGTGGGAGTGGATGGGGTTTGTTAGCGGTTAGCGCTGTGCTAACAGTCTGTGCCCCCTCCGTATCTATTTTAGGATAGGAAAAGTGGTAGAGCAGAGCCCGAGCCCAAACTGAAACCCTCTTTTAGGTCCATCACGGGCAGCTGCGACCTGAAACACCGTAGGGCGGACGGCGACTCTACGGTAAGACAGAAGCCACGCCCACTTCCTGCTTTACCTGTCTCTCACCTGTCTGTCCCTCACCTGTCTGTCTGGTCATATGTGTATGTGTCCGTCAGTTCTTGTCTCAGTGTGTTCCGTGTGTCTGTATTATTTGTGTTCTTTCACTGGAGCACTGTAAAGTCCTCAGGCCACAGCAGCCACACGGAAATCATGTGGCATTTGTAAACAGATGAAAGCTCATTTAGATGAGAAAATATCAGGATTATTATTCCCAACAATACAGCTACAGATGCAGCGACATACAGCGGTGCACATGTGCTGTCCAACAGTGTCTTGACCCCTTTGCTTTAGTCCCTTTGAAACTGGGACGCACATCATCTGGACCTGGTCTGTCAATATTATATCACATTTGTAAATAGTATAATTCATTGAATTATTTAAACTTAATTCTAAGATCCTAAATACAAACACTAAATACATGTATAAAGAAAGCAAAAAGAAAAAGTCTTTTAGAGTACGTCTGAAAGGGTGTGATCAAGGCTCCATGTGAATTCTGGCCAGTTTATTGTGTTTATGCTGAATCCTGAATGTTGAATGTACAACAGGAGAAAAGTTTATTTGAATGTCTCTAAATGACACTGTTCATAATGAAAGAAAACAATAGAAACATCCATCCATCCATTTTCTCCCGCTTAATCCGGCTGGGTCGCGGCGGCAGCACGCTGCCCATTACTCTGTGCACCAGACCCAGACCCTATGAACCCCTCTGCAGGTGGTGAACCCCTCTGCAGGTGGTGAGCCCACAGGAGGGACAATAGAAACAATAGGTTAGTTTTACAGTGCTCTCAGCTGAAGCCACGCCCATCTCCTTTACACCTGTCTTCACCTGTCCCCCATGTATAATTAATGTTTTCAGTTTAGTTTTTGAACTGTCTGTTCAGATGTAAGTGTCCGCTCCATACACTGTAGGTCACATTAAAGACATAAGCCACGCCCACTCCCCCTCGACGTCTTTACCTGTCAAACTCACCTGGTTTTGTCCTAACACCTGTCTGCCACTTTTACCTGTCCATCTCCTACACTGTAAAACTCAAACTGATTCTTTGAGGTTTGGTTGACTTTTGTAAACTACAGTCACTTTATTTCTTTAATATTGCTTTAATAAGAGACGTCCTGTAGAACCTGTAGACCCAGAGACTCTATGAAGAAGAGACCTAAGGGAGTATAACGTCTCCCATGACGTTTGGCTCCAGCCAAATGAAGCCAGGCGAGGCTAGCACTTATAGCGGCTAATCTGGAGCCAAGTTCCTATTTGGAAACCCAAGTGTGTGTATCACAGCAACCAAAGAGCCAATCAGGAGTGAGGTGGTACAAAGTACTCGCCCCCCTGGGTACCCCTCACCTGGTTTCCCAAGAGGTGGACGCTTAGCAATGCTGTTGATCAAACCTGTTGCTAATGCTAACAAGAGCAACCTCGGGGAACCAAGGCGTTATTAATATTCAGGATCATGGCCTTTGCCCACTTCCCGCGGCGAGCAGGCAGCTATGTCAGTCCATTTAGAGTCTATGTGTAGAACACATCCGACTTACTTATATCAACAATCATTTGTAAGAACAATAATCAGTTTCTTTCATAATCCAGAGATGAATTGGCCAGTGACCATAGAATAGGATCTATAGAGCTTTATTTTATTTACATTCAGGAGTCACATTCCTGATTATGGAACAACATGTTTATTTGCAAAATTACAATGTAACTAGAATAAACTGATATAGCCATAGAACAACAGACAGTGCTGAAGTCAACAAACAGGTTTAGAGTTTTTACAGTGTATCCTCATGTCCTTCCTCGTCTCCTTCCTTGTCTCCTTCACTTGTTCCTCAGCCATGTGTCTGCTGATCATCATGGCCGCCACCAGAATCCTCCAGTCTGTCCTCTGCCGGCAAACACACGCATCAAGTCTGGTGCAAGTCCGGCTCTGGTACTGGGTCCAAGATGAGTCCAGGTTAAGTCCGGTCCAGGGTCTGGTACTGGTCCAAGTCCTAGTCCTGCTGAGTCTAGGGTTAGGGTGTGTGTGTCGTCCTCTTGCAAAGGGACGAGGTCCAGCCTGTGTGGTCTCTGTCTCTGTCTGTCTCTCTGCCTTCAAATGGAAGTCCATGTTAGTACAGTTGTACTATATGAATATAATATAATACAATACGAGTACAGTATGGCACACTGCGGTGTAAAGTATACGAATACAGTACTATACGAGCCCAGTATGGCACTGTGGTGTAAACTGGTGCTGAATGTGAATCAAGAATAACTATTGTGTTTTAAGTCATTTTACTACAATTATTTAGCAAATGGATTGTTTTTGTTTCAGTATGTTTCTGACTTTCAGGACAAAATGATCAGTCACTGGAGTTTTTAAAGCTACTGGATATTTGCTGTAGAGTAAACTGAGGAAAGTCTGAGTTGGAAGAAGACACACTAGGCTGGAGTTCCAACACAGGAGAAGTTTATTTACATCAGTACAGACCCAACACAGATACATGAACCTTCAGGGCTCTGTGATAGTGTTGTCTATTCCAGTCCTCTCACAGTCTAGCTGTGCTTCCATTGTAGGGAGTATTATACCTCTCAAGAAGCAGGCTAAGATAATAAGGACTGAGCTGGCAGTGACTGCCCACGGTACAGCACAAACCGAGCAAACAGTAAAAAGTTCTCAGTTTCAAGGATACTGCTCAAATTATGAATTGAAGTCATTTTGAAATGTTTGTGTAGAGTGTCCTGAATCTGAAATAGTTCTACGGTGCATTTCTTGTTTCTCGTACTGAGCGACCACATTGGCGTTTTTTCTCCAAAGTAACAAATCTGAAAACGCATGGCTAGAGGTGGGCTTCTCCGTTTGAAGGCAGTCTGTCTCTTCCTATCACTCACTTCACGCCCATATTGTGGCCGCTGCCACATCTCCCATCATCCTTTGCAGCATTCAAGTCCCATGATCCTTTGCAGGAGTCTGTCCACTGCAGGTCCAACAGTCTAACCTGTTTTTATTTCAGGATTTATGGAGTTAACTGTGTCTAACTTTTCAGCTCTTGGTGGACGACTGGGCCTCATTAGAGTCTTGTTTTTAAATGAACCTGTTTTATCGTGGTCATGAAAGCAAAATATCAGCAAAAAGCAACAATTAAAACATGAAAATACATTTTTAATAGTTCTTAGACACGTTACACACTTGACACTTCTACATATAAACTCTAGGGGGCACTCTGCTTTGATCGAGACAACGGCTCATTCATTTCTGATTTGTTAAGTCAAACTGATATAATGCTTTTGTGATTTGAATATTTTGATTTTGTTTTGGTGAAACGTGATTTTCTTGTAATTTTGCTGTATTTTTTTTCTGGCGTATCTTGTTCTGAAGTGGGTCTTTCTGTCGGACCCTCTGAATCTCAGGGAAGTGCTTTTGTTCCATCCATTTTAATGAGGATCTCCACCTCCTCATTAAAGAGCCGTCTGATTGGTCTAAAACGTCACAGCCGTCCGGGATGAGCCGCGTGATTGGTCGGCTCCCGGGGCAGTAGGAGGGGCTAACCATGTTTCTTTGTGACCATTTCTCTCTATACTTTCTCTATCAGTGTTTCAGTGGATTTGAATGGTGTCCCATACACACACTGCCTCTGTCCTCCTGCAAGAATGACCTGTTTCGACAGAGCACATGTGAACACCTACAAACATGCCACAAACACACTAACAACACGCTAACAACACGCTAACAACACACTAACCACACGCTAACCATATGTAGCACCCTGTACCATCAGGACAGGCCATGTTAGGCACAAACTATACACAGAATTAGGAGTGCTTTAAAGTCTATAGCTCAGCGTAGTCTCCACATTATCGGACCTTCCAATATTGGCACCATTTGAATGTCTGAACAAAGAAGGCTGTCAAAATACTTCTACTTCTGATGTTCTATCAGCAGGATGGTTCCCCAAAAATCCACAAATTTACAAGGTTCTGCAGACTATAATACACATTTATGATCTGCCTTTTATCAGATACAAACGTGTGGATTAACTCAACTAACTCCCAACTTAAAAAATGATTTTAGGAACATTGTCTGTAAAGTTTGAGCCTGAACGAAAACCCGCAGATAGGGTTGGGCGATATGCAGATCAAATCGAATTGTGATCTTGTGATTATCGTGATTCTCTTTTGTTTTAAGGTGCGTTGTGTAACTTTTCTGGTGGAGGGTCCGTCAAACACTTTTGTCCATGGAGATGTTTTTGCTTTGTCTTGAATGTTCCACAGTATGGCATTAAACCTTTCTATCTTCATGGAGACCAAACCAGACCAATTTACAGGTCAGATCTGTGGAGAGGCAACCCCGCTCACAGTCAGAATGTCTGTTTTTCTAGATATTTTTGAGCTGTAAAACCACCTGTAATTGAATAAATGTAAAGTAGAGCTGTTTAAAATCACACTGTGGAACATTCCAGGCAGAGCAATGATGTCTCCATAGAAACAAGCAGGTGACAGACTTCCAACCAGAAAAGTTACACCTTAAATGCAGCTTTATGGTCAAAAACAAACTCTTTCCACCACCCACTCCTCCTATTGGTCAGACTCTGTGATGCTTGAGTGAGTGACAGCTGGCTATAACCAATCACAGTGAAGAGTGAAACAGAAACAGTAGATAGCTTTAGTTACCTGCCTACCTTAAAGTCTGTATAGAAGACAACAAAAATGTTCCACAGTGTGACATTAAACAGCTCTACTTTACATTTATTAAATTACAGGTGGTTTTAGAGCTCAAAAATACCTAGAAAAACAGACATTCTGACTGTGAGCGGGGTCGCCTCTCCACAGATCTGACCTGTAACTTGGTCTGGCTTGGTCTTCACGACGATAGAAAGGTTTAATGCCATACTGTGAAACATTCCAGACAAAGCAATAACATCTACATGGAGAAAAGTGTTTGACGGACCCTCCACCAGAAAAGTTACACAATGCACCAAGAAAATTGTGATTTTTACCTCCGCCAAGGAGGTTATGTTTTCGCCTGAGTCTGTCTGTCTGTTTGTTTGTTTGTTTGTTTGTTAGTTAGCAAGATAACTCAAAAAGTTATGGACGGATCTTGATGAAATTTTCAGAAGAAATCCTGGATTCTGGATCACTTTGAAAACTGAGCTGCTTGGCGGAGGTCTGCGAGTGCTTTTCTAGTTTTTTTTTGTTTTTTGCATATTGCCCACACCCTACCAGCAGCCATCACTTTTACCTCAAAATCCAACTCACTCCAGTATCATTTCACAGATTTACAAAGATTTACTGAGACTATAACTATGATTATGTCACAGAAATGTTATAAAAATCCTATAGAAGGGTATGGTAAGGTATGGTATGACCTGTAGATGAGTTTCTGGAGGTCTTTGCTCAGTTTTCCGTTCTGTTCTGACGTTTCTCGCTCCTGTCTCTCCTTACAGCCGTACCCCACTGACATCACCGGCCAGCTTAACCTATCAGATCCCTCCGTCAGCACCGTGGTCTGAAGCGCCCAATCAAAACTCTCCGTCTCCGTGGTGTGAAATGGCCAATCACAGCCGTCCATCGTCCAAACAGACCACTCACAGCCCTTCGCCAAGACCACGATTCAGTTAGAACTTGCAGTACATGGACCGGCCAATCACAACTGTTCGTCTGCTTAGGAATTGGCCAATGGAAGCCCTCCCTTTCTCTGTCAACAACAAGTCCAACAGCCCGTGAACTACGTCAAATCAACCAATCATGAGACCTCTTGAATCACGGGCTAGACCAATCAAAACCCTCTGCTAATCATGCGAATGTCCGTCTATGTTTGAAACAGCCAATCTTATCCCTCTGTTATCGCCCATTTTATGTTGAACTCGACCAATCACGGCCCTCCGTCAGTCTAATTGCTATAAAGAGTGACAGCTAAGAACAAGAATGACCCTACCTGATTTGCGTCAGTGAAGTGTTAGCGATGTTAGCCATGGCAACTTCACTTGGACAAGCAAAATCGTCAATTAATTACAATTTGTTGTTTTTTCGCGGTATCAATTTGGTCATATTGTTAACAAACCAGTTTTTTTATTTGGCCATGAGAAGAAAAGTCACAGGTACTTGTTGAATTGCTAAGAAAACTGAGGGTTTTGCTATGCCTGATTTGCGTCAAGCTATCTGCCTTTTTTTTTTTTTTTTTTTTTTCCTTCTAAAACTTTTGGCGAGAATTTCTGTTTGTCCAAGAGGAAGTAGCAAGAGTAAAGAAAATCAGGAAGGTAACAAGACTGTAGAATACACTGGAAAAGTCACGCGACGGAGGGCTGAACGGAACTGAAAGTTAAATGGGAGGAGCTTCGGTGAACGACAAATGATTGACAACCCTCTGAACCAATACAAATGCAATACACCAAAACAAAACACACACCGTCACTGAGCCACCAGCCTGTCCAGCCTGCAGAATCTTACAAAGCTAATTTTGGCTTCCATCAAAGTCATAGTCTGGCCTCTATTACTACTATTACTGCTATTACATAACTAGTATTACTACAAAACAGTTATTATGACTATTGCTACTACCACTACCAGCCCCGTCAACAGAAATTTAGGGTGCCTGGAGCAAGAACACTCACATGGGCCCCTCTCTAATATTGATTAATAGGCAGAGGTTCCAATTCTGGGCCCCTAAGACCCTGGGGCCCGGGACAACAGACCCCTTTGTCGCCCCCTGTCGACTCCCCTGACCACTACTACTAGAGATGCACCAATCCAGCTTTTTCAGCTCCGATTTCTGGGTTTCAGATGACGTCACAACATTCTACAGGCCAATCATATTTAATACAGATGCAGTTTTTTTGTCGTAATGTAGTGAGTTCTTGGTTCTAGACTTTAATCGAAATGATACGTTTGAATATTTGTGAACTGTCCTCTTCGATATTTCGTGGCAAAGTACGGCGTAATCAAGAGGAAAAACGGTCTCTTGCCTGCCCCCATCTGGAACTATGGCATCATCACGTTCTAGAATCTGAAAACCGCTTTGAGTATCTGCCGATGCTCAATATTAACCGATATCAGTGTAGGGACTGGCAATCTTAAAAAAAAAAAAAACAGAGTTAACTTATTACAGATTTGATCCAGTTGTGTTACGTAATTGTTATTTATCCTGCAAGAAACTACAACTAACAGCTTTGTATGAGTAAAAGTTCAATCCTTAGTCTATATCGGCCAGTAAATAGTCTTTTTACGTCAAAATATAAGCCTTAACCAGGATATCGGTTGACTAGATATCCAATATGGCAAAATTTGGTATCGGTGCATCCCTAACAATAAATATTAGTTCTCCTAATATAAGCAACTACTACTACTACTACTACTACTACTACTACTACTACTACCTGTGTCCCCTGTCCCAGCAGATTTATCCAAAACCAGTGATTTATCCCAGTTTTATACAAGAAATGTCCCTATTTTTGACCAATTTGATCCCTGCCAACAGTAAAAAGAGGCATAAATTGTAATTTGTTTAGGTAAAATACAGAAAACCTGCTTAAAAATGACCAAAACACAAAGAAAATGTGAAAATTTTAGTCACGAATGGGTTGAGTGCAGAACAATTTTCCTTATTTACGCACTCGTTTCACAATTTTATTATTACCAACTACACAAACCGGGGGTGTCCCTGTTTTTTATTTTGAAAATCTGCTCACCCTATACTACTGCTACTAATAATAATAATACTACTACTACTACTAGTCTTATTACTGCAAATACTTGGATGAATGAAGAAATGGCTGGACAGACGGTGGATGGCTCACAGCACCGTCCCGTCAGGAGCAGATCTGATCCGGAGAGGAGCGGACATATGGATCACAGTCAGAATCTGAACCATCTGCTGTTTTTTCACTGAAATATCACAGAACTTTTATGTAATCTGCCACCCACAAACCAGCCTATTATTCTCGCCATTCCTGTTATAACTGGTCATGTTTTTTATTTTCTGTTTTCTTACTTGAGCTACGTTTCGTCACATGTAGGCCTATTTCTTATAATTGTTTTGGTCTGGTAATTTAAGAGTACGGATGTAACGGTATGCAAATCTCACGGTACGATATTTATTGCGATATTGTGGAGATGCAAAGAAGAAATACTACTCGACAAGCCTTTGGTGCTATATTACTGTCATAATCCAAACAAATAAGATAGAAAAGTTCTTAATAACAGTTATTTCTTCAAGATGTCTGCCCCAAAATGGAGCAAAGGCCATCAGTTTTTTGTTTTTTTTGGGGTTTTTTTTAGTGTTGCCTACCAGAAAAAATGCATTTAAGCAAAAAGTGACGGCCCACGATATTATTTCGACTCTTTCGACGATACGATATTACGATATTTTGGTTATTGTTCCATCCATAAAGAGGAGAGGAATGAAAATGCTATCATGTACTCAAAGATATTCATACATTGGAGTGACACCGTGCTGGGGGTGTTCTACGTGTATCTAGATGTAGCAGTTACCATGGTGACAAAATGCAAACGTTAGCACACACTGTCAAAAAATATTCAAAACCGAAAACTAAAGAAAAAAAATACAAAATGGATTTAAAGAGCACATTTTCAGAAGCGTATGATCAGTCCGAGTGTTAATGGTCCAAAAAAGGTGAGATTAACTAACTGAAAAACTGTTGGCTAACGCTAATGCTAGCTATCTTGTGACTGTAACGCTATTTAACAAAACAAATCAGCTCCCCTGTTGTAATTCCAGTCGAGTCAGTTCTTTTTGACCAGATTGTGTTAAAATAAAGCTCAAATTATTGTCCAACTTGAGTAACAGGGCTTCAGATAGAGCAGTGCCTGCAGTTAGCACCACACCCCTCGGGAACATTGATGACATCAGCTGCAAAGTATCAATATTCCCAACATTTAAAATACCATAAGTAATTCTAGCAGCAGTATAACACTTGTACACATAACATATACACAGCCCGTTTCAGCCTGTAGATATAATTAAGACATTTAATTTGAACTGTTTTACTTATTTATTTATTGATTTTAAAGTTTAGAGTTTGAATTCATACATCATTTTCTTCTTTGAGTGTTCAGAAAAGCACTATATAAAACTGATGCATTATTATTATTATTATTATTATTATTATTTGAAATATGCCTGTTCTATGAGTTTAGGTTAGTAATATTAACTATATTATTAACTATATTAACTGGCATTATATGTTTTTTGACCAGTAACACTTATCAATAACACTTTTTGTCCAAAATTAGCCATCCGCTAGTACTAAAATATTAGCCTTATTTCAGTACCTTTTGTATAAATTAAAGTTATGCTACTTTTTCCTATTTTTCATCCCCATTTTATCTTCTGACGCCATTGTTTTCATGTCTCTTTATCCTCACTTGGGACACTGGTTTATTTCGAGTCGTTTTGTTATAAATTTTATGTATTTACCGTCGTACAGTGATCCAAATGTCCTCAAATGCTCCAAATATTCACTTTGGCAGTTACTCCTGTAAATCTTCTTGCATTTTCATTGAGGTCAGAGGGTTGTCATAAACAAAGGTCACACTCCATCATTCCAAAACGCCTCGACGAAACAAAAACGTCACAAACACTGAGCCTGCTATCAATATTTTATCAGCGTATTGATCTTAATGCTGATTGGCTGATAGAGGAAAAAGGGGAGGAGCCTCTGGGACTAAACACAGAAGCAAAAAACGCCTCTCGCTGAACTTTGAAACTAGAAATCAAAATATACGAGAAGAATTCTGGTCCGGTTCAGCGACTGGAAGCGAGTTTGGTTCTGCTTTTAGTCATTTTTTTTTAAACGTAAGGATTTGAACAGGTTTAAATTATTTTTTTTTAATATATTATTTTTTTTGTAGCATTTTTCATGATTTTTATTTTTTAATTGTATTTATTTATTTGTTTTTATGTATTATTTATTTTCCATTTAATTTTTCACCACATTCTACTCCTGTACAAATGACTTACGTTTTCCCCAGAGACTCCGCCTCTTTTCTGTTTTTTTGCCCAAAAGAGGATAAACAAAGTATTTTGGGAAAAACAAAAAAACATTCTTGTTACTGGTTCACGTTCAATGTGTCCCCTGCTGATGATGTCATAAGATCTGTGTGATGATGTCATTCTCTGTCTACCTCCGCGAGCGAATCAGACGCAGACGTTGAGCCCGGTAACCCCGCCCTCTTGGTGTTCATGAGCGAGGGGGCGGCGTTTGTGCTCAACGGACGCGGAATCGTAGCTGACGCACTGAGCCTCACTGAGAACAAAACGTCGAGATTCATTTATTTTGAAAAAAACAATTAGCCGTGTTAAACTGTGAATTCTTAAATGTATAAAATGTCGCTAAGCTAATCACTGCTTTTCATTCCTTCACGTTAGCTTCTGTCATGTGCTAAGCGCTACGTTTTTGACTGAAACCCGCCTATAATCAGTGCTTTAAAGTGATTTTAATGTAGCTAACTTATGCTACGGTTAACGCACCAGCAACTCAAACAAGCAAAAATCGTAGCTGCGGTTTACAGAGCAGGACCACCAAGCCGTATAAGACACCTGGAGCTTTATCTTAGTAAACTTTGATGTTAGAAGTGTAAAAACGTACTAGAACACTGCTTGGACCTCAGTACTCGGATGTATGCAGGGCTGTTGAGAGAGAACGGACATATGGTGCGCAATATCGTCACGTCACCTTTGTTTGTTTGTTTTTTATTCATTTTTTTGTCATTATTTTCTATTTGTTTTACGTATTCCAAAGTGTTGATACTTTCAGATTGAAATTTAATCTAAAATTTGAGTCTCATATTGAAAGTAAGTGTCAGTACTTTGGCTTTTATTGCACTTCGGTATTGCGCAGGTCTCCGTCTCAGCGTCCCTGCGTACGTCTACGTAGTGTTTTCATTCGTCCTTAAAACAGTACGTGGGAGTATCTCTTCGCGATAGCAATAGCCTTTATCCATCGTGTCTTTGAAGCATGACTGATTTCTGAGCTGTTTTTTCACTACCTACTCGTGTTATTGTCGTTTGACTTGTTTTGAGTGATGTCACTGTAGAGCTTTAAACTGCCAGGGTTAGCTTCGACGCTACATTAGCCACAAAAATATGAAAATATGAGAGAGGATGTCCGCTGTTGGGGTATTTTTTAGCCCTGGACACGTGCGATACTTTTTTAGCCACACAACAGTAACGCACAATATAATAATAATGTATTTTTGCTCAATAGCTGTCAAAAAACTGCAGTAAAATAAGAGATTAACGCTACAGTCATGGCGGCCATTTTGTGAAGTAAATAAATGTATTTTCCTCAATGAACGACATGCAATAACTTGATAATTTACAGTAAATACTAGACACAAATGTAAATACTATACAATTTCATGTTTTGGAACAGAATTTTAGAAGCTTTAGTGGTTACAAATACAGGAAGTTGAAGTTACGTGAAATGCTAGTCTCTGTTAAAGCTGCATTGTGTAACTTTTCTGGTGGAGGGTCCGTCACCGGCTTGTTTTTATAGATGCTCTGCCTGGAATGTTCCACAGTGTGACTTTAAACAGCTCCACTTTACGCTTATTGAATCACAGGTGGTTTTAGAGCTCAAAAATACCTAGAAAAACAGACATTCTGACTGAGCGGGGTCGCCTCTCCACAGATCTGACCTGTAACTTGGTCTGGTTTAGTCTCCATGAAGATAGAAAGGTTTAATGCCATACTGTGGAACATTTCAGACAAAACAATAACATCTCAATAGGGAAAAGCATTTGACGGAGCCTCCACCGGAAAAGTTACACAATGCCACTTTAACTTGTAGCACCTTTAGCCTCGCAGCCTTTAAATCTGTTTGTGGACGACAGTTGTTCTCAGTGACGCTCGACTTTTTATCGTTTCACTTCACAAGAACTTTACAAACATTTTTTTAGAGAGAGCTGCATCTGCGAGAATTAGCCGACTGTAAAAACGAACAAATCATATCCGCTCGATGTTTACGGCAAAACTTTCACGTGCTAATGCTAACGTTGTACAGCTAGCTTATTTTTTTTTTACTTTGTATTGTATTTCAAAGAACATATTATTTTTACAGAGTTTTACGCGTAATATCTTTCACTGTCTTGATCGCAAACACGTGCTAATGCTAAAGTTGTACAGCTATCTTATTTTTCTTTTGCTTTGTGTTGTATTTCAAAGAACATTTTATTTTAACTGTGTTTTATGCGTAATATTCTAATCGTATTTGTAGTAATAACGATAAAAGGGTCGATTACAGCCGCAGTATTCTTTGTATGACTTGCTGCTAGCGTATAATTTGTAAATATAAAAGTATTAGCCTGTTATATGTTGAGATAGGCTAAAATATAACTCTAAATGTGCCAATAGAGTATAAAAAGAGAATTTTAAGTGCTTTTATTTGCGGTATTATTAAAAAATACTTAATTTTACTCCCAAAAACTGGAAGTACTACACGCCAATAAGCAGTACGAGTCCAATACAAGTTCTTTTAAACTTCCTGCTCAAATGTGCGTTAAGGAAATCCGCATTAAGGACAATTTATGATTTATTTACAATTTATTCTGATGAACGCACACAACACCAACAACAACAACAATGCACAAGCTGTAAATATCAAAGTTACAAAAATATGCACAAAGACAATATGAAAAGTATGATTTTGTGATAACTTGTGTTCAAACAAACCTAAATATTATATAGTCTATTTATTCATTTATATCTATAACATATATAGATAATGTGCCAAACGTACGATAAGGCAAAAAACATCATAGTAAAAATTTCTCTAAAGGATATTTAAAAATTTCTGCGGATCTTTTGTTTAAAGCTGCACTGCGAAACATTTCTACTGGCGGTTCCTCCACTTGATGTCTCCATGGAAATGTTATTGCTTTAGAGACGTTACAGTTAAGATCTGTGGAGACCCAGTTCACAGAAGAAATTATTGTATTTTCGATCAACAGAAACACTTGTAATGAATAAATGTCGTTTAATATGTTTAATGTCACACCACAGAACATTCCAGGCAAACAATAACATCTCCATGGAGACAAGCAGATGGCGGACCCTCCTCCAGAAAACTTGCGCAGTGCAGCTTTAATAATGCTAATGTTTTGCTAAAGATCTCTGTAACTGCCTACTAATTTTGATAAAGGAGCATTTCTATCAATTATCGTTTGTGTTTTTAATGTTAATTTCAAAGATAAATGAAATATAAGAAAGTATTCTAAATGCACACCTGTAAAGGCTATTTAAAGATGTAAACTTGATTATAACCTTTATCAATGTTATTGTAAAAAAAAAAACTAGCAACAGTTTGCACTAGCTAACGTTATCAATAAGAGTTAGCCTCCATTAGCTTCACTTTGTCTCATTTTAAACTCGTCCTCACGATGGTTAAACCGCTAAACCCGTCCCTGCCGTTCGCTACAGCCTACGCGTCGACTTAATAAAAATAGAAACGCAGCTAACGTGAGCGTAGCGTTAGCTCCATTACCTCGCACCGAAACTGTAAATATGTTTGAAATGTAGTTTTTGTAGCGTTCATTTTTCACACGTTTCCGTCTCGTTTCTCTGATCTTAACGTGATCCTGAGCCTGTTCTCGCCGTCTCATGGTGCAGCTCTCTTTAATCCTGATGTCATTCCGTGTTTCTGTGTTACTGCCATTGTACAGACATAGAGGCGCGCGCTGCTGTAGATTCATGTATTTTAATGAGCTGTAGCTTTTTCAAGAGCCTTTTTGGCTTTTTGTTCATTTTGGTGCAAACACATGTAGCTTCTGCTGTTAGCAGCTAACGTCCTGTGAACTTCGAACTGTAAAAACCATGACAGAAGTATCAGAGTTTAATAAATATTCTGTGTATTTTTGGTGAAATCCAGCTCAGTGTCTGTCATGATTTTGTACCTTTGATTTTTTTTTTTTTTTAATATTATGTTTTTATTTATTTTGAAATGTAATGGCCCCGGTCAGAGTTTCTCCGACATCACCACAGGCCTGAGGGGCAGGAGCCAAAATGGTGAAAGGAGCCGGAGCAGAAGATGTTTATGCCGTGGATTGAAATGCAAAATGTAAATCTCTCACGTGGATCTCGTCACCATGGTAACGGGCGAGCCAGTTGCCGTGGTGACAATGGTATTTTTAGAAGTGACAGGACCATGTTTCTGCTCCGGATCACCACACCTGAGACACAAACGCTAAATATATGAAGCAATCGCTTTTACTACTACTACTACTACTACTACTACTACTACTACTGCAGTCTGTATATCCTGTATACTGCTGCTACTTCTCTTACTGCCTCTAACCTGAGTCTGCCCTGTTGGATGGAATACAATATTTGCAGTTGTTGTGTCCTTGTGCAAGACTCTTCCCACACTGGTGGTTATAATGAGTCAACGACAGACGTTGGAGCTGCTGCTCCATCGAGTTTCATGATGGAGACAGAATAATGAATGACTCTGAACGGTGTAAAGACTTGGAGCTAAAATAAGATTTTATTATAGTACTTAGAACTGTCATGTCCCTCCCTCAGTTTAAATCACAGCCAAACAGCTCCACTCCCACTGCCCCCAAGAGGAGACGTCTGCTCCTGGCTGCTCCTGGCTGCTCCTGGCTGCTCCTGTCTGCTCCTGGCTGCTCCTGGCTGCTCCTGGCTGCTCCTGGCTGCTCCTGTCTGCTTCTGGCTGCTCCTGGCTGCTCCTGGCTGCTCGTCTGAACAGACTGTGCCTGCAGTAATCTGGTCTAGACTCTAGGGGGCAGTGCAAACCCATCAAAAACGTGAGTACACATGGTTTGTCAGAAGGAATTGTAGATGCCAATTTGTAAACAGCAATTTTGTCAGTAAAACTATAATTTACCATCAAATATCTCGTCTTAGTTTGGAGCATGTTTAAAATTAAAGAAACATTATTCAGCCTCTGCTCTAACAGTTCCAAAAAACATCACATTACCTCTGACCCTGAGTCTCCAGATCCTAGACCTGTAGACAGAGACACGTCCCGCAGACAGAGACACAGAGACACGTCCTGCAGACAGAGACACAGAGACACGTCCCGCAGACAGAGACACGTCCCGCAGACAGAGACATGTCCCGCAGACAGAGACACAGAGACACGTCCCGCAGACAGAGACACAGAGACACGTCCTGCGTTTGTCTCAGTCTCAGTTTATGGACAGGCTCATGTGAAGCTCAGAGCCTCCAGAATTCCCTCCCTGAGCTGCAGAGGCTGCACTAGCACTGACTCTGGGGTTTAGGGAGAGACTGTTCAGATCAGAGACATTTTAGGTTTAAACTAAATGGATTTCGGCTTTGTCCTGATTTGAGATTTATCAAAGAGATGTATTAACTGAGTTTGAATGCTGGATTATGCAAATCTGTACATTATTTATGTAAATGTGTAAAGATAAAGTCCTTAGTTTAGGACTGGTTAGTTCTACTTTAGTCCTGGTTTAGACCTGGTTTAGACCTGGTTTAGTCCCGGTCTGGGTCTTGTGTTGGTTCTTGTTGGGGTTTAGACCTGGTTTAGACCTGGTTTAGTCCCGGTCTAGGGTGATGTCTTTAACAGATGTTTCTCACTTTTATTGTGGAGGCTGTTTATACTGCTGCTGTTTTCTGCCACACACACACACACAGGAAGTCACCCCCTTTCACAATAAAAGAGCTCAGGAGTCTAACCCACAACCCCCTGAGAGGAGGAGACGGGCTAACCACTCTGCCACAGTAACACCGGGGGAGATGCAGTATTTTAGTAGTATTAGCTAGTATTCTGTTAGTGGTACAGTTGTAGTACTTTTAGAAGTCTAATCATATCAATAGTAGTAGGTAAATAATAATGGAAATAGGCCTAGTAGTAGTAGTAGTAGTAGTAGTAGTAGTAGTAGTAGTAGTAGTAGTAGTAGTAGTAGTAGTAGTAGTAGTATAGTAGTACTTTAGTAGTAGTAGCTGTAGCAGTAGTAGCACTGCAGTAGTACAGTCTGAATGAAGCTGAGCGGATTGTTCTGTTGAGAGAATCAAACCACAGAGACACAGAAACCATCAAACATCTGGATCCACAAGTCCCGGTCCAGGTCCCGGTCCTGGTCTAAATCTGGTTCAGACGCGGTTTAGACCTGGATTAAAATAGATCCGACCGCAGCACAGAGACCGAGTCACACTGGGACTTCACAAGAACCAACCCGGGACTGAGGTAAACAAAGTCCCGGGCCAGAACCAGACCAGGAGGAGCCAGCCCTGTCCGTGAGGTTTCAGAATGAGGAAAAGTCTGTGCCGTTGCCATAGCGATGAACAACAATTCAAAACTATATATTATTTCAAAACAAAGAAAAGTCTCTTCAGGACGGAAAATAAACGGAGAAAAACCATGGCACAGAGACGGGTGAAGGTTAAAGTCTTCATTCTAACGTGGATTATTTGGTTGGGGGTCCGTCACCTGCTTGTTTCTATGGATATGTCAGTGCTCTGCCTGGAATGTTCCACAGTGTGACATTAAACAGCTCGACTTTACATTTATTCAATTACAGGTGGTTTTACAGCTCAAAAATACCTAGAAAAACAGACATTCTGACACAGATCTGACCTGTGGTCTGGCAATAACATCTCCATGGAGAAAAACATTTGACGGACGCTCCACCAGAAAAGTTACACAGTGCAGCTTTAGTCAAACACAATTCCACAGTACGGCATTAAACTATAGACTGTCTCACATTTATCCAGTTAAAAGGGTTTTAATAGCTACAAAAGTATAAGCTGGATTGTAACTGTGAGCGGCTCTCCTGTCCACAGATCTGACCTGCCTGACTCCATGGATATATACTCGTCTGGTTTTTTTTTTTATTATTATTATTTTATTTATTGAAAACACGGACAGTGCACAGAAAACATTAATGTCAGTGAGAAAAGATGCTCTGTGCCAGATTTAGATACAAAACATGTTAAAGAAACATTTAATAACCACAATCCAATTAATCTTTAAACATTTAAAAACATTTAAAACAATCCAAATTCATTCATTCTGATTTCCATAAATACAAGATTTCAAATGCACATGTATTTGTAACATGTATTTGTAAATATGCAGGTCTGTAGCAAAAGCCAAGGCACATCCGCCGCACAAAAGTCGGGTTTCAGACAACGTCACAATATTCTACAGGCCAATAACATTTAATTCAGACGGGGGAAACTAAAATAAATACGGTTAAAATGTTTGTTTTTGTTGTAATGAAGCAAGTTAATGGGCTTAGTCACCGACAGAAAACCATTAAAGATTCAAGAGTAAACCTTTGGGATATTTCATGACAAAGTACAATGTTATTATGTTATTCATAGGGAAATCTGCTTTTTTTTTTCAAATTCTTGCAGTGAGTCAGGGGCCAGACCATGTAAAATTTTATCACATTATCCCAGCCTAATATGTTGTGTTTTTTTCAAAATGCTGTAATGGTGGGTCTTTTAAGAGCTTCATTATAAACTATTTCAGTTGATTTGTGTTCCACCTCGTGATGTCATGAGGTAATACAGGAAGTGCTCCACTGTGTTTTTAAACTCCACACACCTTCACTAGAATCATTTGGATCATTTCAGCCCTGGAATTTCTTCATCAATCTCTACTGAACTAAAGGTAAAAGGAGCTGTTCAAACTACCACTTGATGACATCACAAGGTGGAACAGAGGCAAAAAAAAGGAGAAAATTTAATTTGTCAACTGGACATAGTTTATTTGGTTGAATACGTTTTGCAGCTCATCCAAGCTGCTTCCTCAGTTCTGGTCAGATGCTGGTGGACACTGCTTTATATCTGCCTGAAGGGAGGAGCTTAATTACAATGAAAATTACTCTGAGACACACATATTTAAATACAGTTTCAGTTGATCAGGTGATACAATATGGAGTTGTTAACAGTTTCTGTTAGTCATGTGAGTCTATTCAATATGGAGTGGGAGTGGGGGAGTAGTTAGCATATCCATTCAGGGCCATGATGGTGTTTTCACACCTCTGGACATGTCCTGGCTAGTCCCATTGTTTTCTCTGTTTGTTTTGATTTAGGTTTGAGGATAGAGTTATAGATGGAGACAAATGATGTCTGAGACCCCCATTTCTGTTCAAGGAAGGATTCTCTTTCTTGACAAAAATAGCCTCTTTAACTCCCCTCTCAAACCAGTTCTTTTCTCTGGCCAAGATCTGGACCTCGCTGTCCTCAAAGGAGTGGCCTGTGGCTTTTAGGTGGAGATGTACGGCAGATTGCGGCCCATCTCCAGATCTTGGCCAGAGAAAAGAACTGGTTTGAGAGGGGAGTTAAAGAAGCTATTTTTGTCAAGAAAGAGAATCCTTCCTTGAACAGAAATGGGGGTCTCAGACATCATTTGTCTCCATCTATAACTCTATCCTCAAACCTAAATCAAAACAAACTGGGAAAACAATGGGACTAGCCAGGACATGTCCAGAGGTGTGAAAACACCATCATGGCCCTGAATGGATATGCTAACTACTCCCCCACTCCCACTCCATATTGAATAGACTCACCTGACTAACAGAAACTGTTAACAACTCCATATTGTATCACCTGACCAACAGAAACTGTATTTAAATATGTGTGTCTCAGAGTAATTTTCATTGTAATTAAGCTCCTCCCTTCAGGCAGATATAAAGCAGTGTCCACCAGCATCTGACCAGAACTGAGGAAGCAGCTTGGATGAGCTGCGAAACGTATTCAACCAAATAAACTATGTCCAGTTGACAAATTAAATTTTCTCCTTTTTTTGCCATGGATTCTACCTGGACGACTGAGGGATTTTACATACAAGGTGGAACAGAGCGTTTTGAGCTTTGGAGATGTAGACAGACTAATAATAAAGAGTTCCTCAAACATGTGAATGAAACAAAACACAACTCCAGCTCTGTTTTTGAGGAGGAAACAACATTAGAACACGACTTAAAGCTCAAGAGAGTTAATTTTATGTAATAAAAAAGCACAAAAAAACGCATCATAGACCAGAACTAGACCAGGACTAACCCAGAACTAGATCTAGACTAAAGCAAAAGTCAATCAGAGCAGGACCAGAGGCCAAACCAGAACTAAATTAAAAATACAGGACTTAAACACGAATACATAGACCAAACCAGGACTATAATGGGGACTAAACCTTTAACATGGACTAAATCCGTTTATAAACTAGGACTCGAACTGAATTTGTCTTTAGACACTTGAATGTTTGTGTTCTTTATTTAAACCTGCCTTATTACCTGACCTTGTGTTTTATTGTGAAAGGTCAGACCGGATGTGGTCACGTGCTCTCCCTGGTGTTGACGCAGCTGCTGCTTCACTTAAACTTCTCCCGTGTCAGGTCCGCATCACAACCGCGTCTGTCTCTCCGGGCCCCGGGTCTGGTCTGCGGGTCCAAATACCGGTCTGGGTCTGGACCAGGATCAGGAGGATTTAACGGGACTTTTCACTTCGGCTTTTCCCGCCGCGGTTCGGACTTTGACGGTGTTTACGCCGCTTTGTGGATTATTTTACACGTTGTTTTTTTTTTTTTTTTTTTAAGAAAGTAAAGAAATTCTCGGGTAAACTGTAAGTGAAAAAAAACAAACTTGAATTTATTTAAGAGGGGAAATTATAGAGACGTTTTTAGTCACGTTTTACATTTTTTTTCCACCTATTTTCGCTCGTTTTTCTTGTTATAATTTTAATACTGTCAGTATTAAATAATTTGGGAAAACACGTTAAAATTATATGCTTGTATTAAAGCTAAAATAATTTGTAAAACTACATTATTCTATTGGTTAATGTAAAAAAAAAACGAAAAAAAAAACAACTAGTCTTAAATTATAGCTTCAGTAGTCTACAATTATTTTTCGCTTTTGTCTGACATGTTTTGACATATTTGGATGTAAGTTAAAATTATTTCCATTTGAATCCGTGGTTACGTGAGACTTTTTGGCCTACGCTTTGTTGTCGTAAATAAAGGGCGCGAGTGAAAACAGTCATTTTGTGTAGATCGAAGCTGATTGGTCAGAATCCAGAGACACGTGTTTATGTCATAATCCTAAACTGTCATTACACGGACAGGACATATATAGGCTGAGTCTGCACTTAGTCCTGTTTAGACCTTATTTGGACCTGCTGTAGTCTCGGTTTAGTCCAGGTTTAGTCCTGGTTTAGTCCTGTTTTTAGTTTAGTCCTGGTTTTTACTCTCTTCAGTCTCATTTAGTCCTGCTTTAGTCCTGTTTTTAGTTTAGTCCTGTTTTTTATGCTCTTCAGTCTCATTTAGTCCTGGTTTAGTGCCGTTTTTTTGTTTAGTCCTGGTTTTTACGCTCTTCAGTCTCATTTAGTCCTGGTTTAGTCCTAGTTTTTGCTTTCTTCAGTTTCATTTAGTCCTGGTTTAGTCCCAGTTTAGTCCTGTTTTTGGTTTAGTCCTGGTTTAGTCCTGGTTTAGTGGACCTGCGTTAGACCTGGTGTAGTTCTGAGATAGTCCTAGGTTAGTCCTAGTTCAGAGTTGGTTTTGTCTTTGTGTATAGTCCTGGATTTGTTCCCATTTAGACCTAGTCCAGTCTTGGTCTAGAGCTTATCCTTGGGTCTTCAGACCTGGTTGAGTCCTAGTTTAGTCCTGTTCTTGGTTTAGTCCTGGAAATGTTGTAGTTTAGTCCTGGTTTTTACATTCTTCAGTCTCGATTAGTCCTGGTTTAGAGCTAGTTTATGTAGACCTGGGTTAGATCTGGGTTAGTCCTGAGAAACTAGTTAAGTCTTGGTCTAGAGCTGGTTCATTTTAGTCCCAGTCCTGTTTTTTAGGCTGCTTCCTTCTTCAGACCTGGTCCAGTCTTGGTCTAGATCTGGTTCATCTTCAGACCTGGTTGAGTCCTGGCTCAGATCACCATGAGGTCTGCCTTGATCCTTGTTTGGAGTCTACACCTGGTCTGGACTTTCCCAAGCTCGACCCCGGGACCCTCCTCGGACCCTGCCATTGACCCACCCCTGGACTCCGTGGATCCAGGACCAGAGCCGGGATCAGACCCAGGATCAGACCCAGAACCAGACCCCCCTGGCTGCCCGCCCTGTGACCCCGCCCTGTGCCCCCTCGCGGTGGGCTGCAGGACCGGGGTGGTGCGGGGGGTCTGTGGGTGCTGTGAGGAGTGTGGGAACATTCTGGGACAGAGCTGTGACCCGGGACCCGAGCCCAGACTCCACGGACTCTGCGGCACCGGCATGAGGTGAGACAGCGCCCCCTACTGTCGTAAATGATGAAATGAATTATCACTAAAACATGAAGCTGGAGCGAGACATTTTGGGGATCAGTGTTTATAGTTTATATTTTTTATAATAATTTGTAATTATGATGACCAAAAAAAAAAAGAATGAAAATCCATCACCTGTGGACGTGGTGGGTCCAGATAAACATTAGAGCCTCTTTATCTATTGGCTGTTTGGTCGTCAATCAAACTCCCTGCGTTTCTATAGTAACTGACTCTCCGGCGCGCTGGGATCACGTGGTTTACGTTCGCCTCTCACACATTCCACAGACGCAAGACGCCGTTTACTCGACCAACGCAGTGGTTCTTAGCAGCTTTCTCCAACTGTAGCTTCCTCGCAGTTTGTACAAAGTTTGTTGCGATGGCGGACGAGGATCCACGACCAGTTAGCCACAAAAGAAAGTCCGTTTTTGAGGTCGCTGAAAGAAGAAGAGAAGGGGAAAAGGAGTGAAGCCAAACTAAGGTGATTCTTGGAGATTCCTTCCAGCGATGGCGTCACTGAAGCAGACGAAGGGTCTAAAGACTGACGCGTTGGTCGATAAATTACTTCTGGACAGGAAACTTCTGCTCATCATTTGAAAACGTACAGTTGAGTTACAGCAGCAACAGCGACTCTGAACGAGCCCCGGCTGTAAACAAACAGGATTTATAGAGTCTGGAGGAGGTGGAGGAGGAGTTTCTACTTATGGAGCTGTGGAGGAGGAGGTGGAGTCACACATGAGGAACATTTGAAAAAGGAAAAACAGTCGCTGGATTTTTCTTTCCTTGGAAAATCCTCTATACAACCTTTAAAGCTCACAAGAGTCCATTTTGTGTAATAAATTGTATGACCTTTAACCCTGCTGTCCTCTTGTGCGTTCAGATCCTCACACACACACACACACACGTCCCCCTCACACTGTCCTTGTGTTAAATCCAGGTGTGCGGTGGACCCTCGCCCTGGAGCGCGCTCAGTAGAGGACCAGGACGAGCTCATATGTGTGTGTGACCAGCAGGAGGCGCTGTGTGGCAGTGACGGCACCACGTACAGAAACAGGTCAGAGTGAAGAGCTGACACGGACACTGGGCTAACTGTGTGCAGCCCGCTTTAATCTGCCCCCTGTACCTTTGGATCTTAATTATCGTCATAGTAACAGATCACAGACGGCGCTGGATTCCAGTGTGGGAAAAAAAATCTCCATTCCTCAAATTTTTATTATTATTTTTTTGTTTTAACTTCTTAATATCTCCAGTGGTGGTACTTGATCACATTTATTAAAAGCTGCACTGTGTAACTTTTTGGTTGTGGGTCCGTCACCTGCTTGTTTCTATGGAGACGTCACTGCTCTGCCTGGAATGTTCCACAGTGTGACTTTAAACAGCTCTACTTTACATTTATTCAATTACAGGTGGTTTTAAAGCTCAAAAATACCTAGAAAAACAGATATTCTGACTGTGAGCGGGGTCCGCCTCTCCGTGATGATAAAAAAGGTTTAAAGCCATATTATGAAACATTCCACCAGAAAAGTTACACAATGCAGCTTTAAAATTACTTTTCAGTGTTTTTTTAGACATTTACATCTATGTGAGTAAATACAGTTTAACTCTTATTGGAGTAAGTTGTTTCCTCTTCCTGCTGTGAGTGAGTCGAAAGTGACAAAAGTTTTATGTCACTTTTTTTTAATAACTTTTGCTGTCTTTCTTTTGCAGTTTTGTGGATTATTTTATGTTTTTTCCTTCCAGTTACATAAATCACAAGTTACAGTTAAATCGGGCTGGGACTTGAGACGTTTCCACAAGACGAGATTTTAACACAATTCATAATAAATAAATGTTGTGATTCAGTTCACACCGATTTAGGATTTACTTTATTTAATATTTTTGATGTCATTATAGTGCTATATTTTTTTGGTGCAACGGCTTCTTCAGAAATGTTACTGGCTTTTCCTTCTGCTTATTTTTTGAATATTATTATGAAGTAACAGGACTTTTACGATGTCCTCCCCGTCCTGTGACGGGGAGGACATCGCGGGTGATGTTTGTGTCTCCGTTCCAGGTGTGAGTTCCGGGAGGCGCTTTTCTTCAGTCCTCTGCTCAAAGTCAAAGGGAAAGGGCCCTGCAAAACCGGTGAGACACACAGAGACATGGGACACAGTGAGACAGAGACACGGGACACAGTGAGACAGAGACACGGGACACAGTGAGACAGAGACACGGGACACAGTGAGACAGAGACACGGGACACAGTGAGACAGAGACAGGACACAGTGAGACAGAGACACGGGACACAGTGAGACAGAGACACGGGACACGGTGAGACAGAGACACGGGACACAGTGAGACAGAGACAGGACACGGTGAGGCAGAGACAGGACACAGTGAGACAGAGACACGGGACACAGTGAGACAGAGACAGGACACGGTGAGGCAGAGACAGGACACAGTGAGACAGAGACACGGGACACAGTGAGACAGAGACAGGACACGGTGAGACAGGACACAGTGAGACAGGACACAGTGAGACAGAGACACGGGACACGGTGAGGCAGAGACACGGGACACGGTGAGACAGAGACACGGGACACGGTGAGGCAGAGACACGGGACACGGTGAGACAGAGACACGGGACACGGTGAGACAGAGACAGGGGACACGGTGAGACAGAGACACGGGACACGGTGAGACAGAGACACGGGACACGGTGAGGCAGAGACACGGGACACGGTGAGACAGAGACACGGGACACAGTGAGACAGAGACAGGGGACACGGTGAGACAGAGACAGGACACAGTGAGACAGAGACACGGGACACGGTGAGACAGAGACACGGGACACAGTGAGACAGAGACAGGACACGGTGAGACAGAGACACGGGACACAGTGAGACAGAGACAGGACACGGTGAGGCAGAGACAGGACACAGTGAGACAGAGACACGGGACACAGTGAGACAGAGACAGGACACAGTGAGACAGGACACAATGAGACAGAGACACGGGACACAGTGAGGCAGAGACACGGGACACAGTGAGACAGGACACAGTGAGACAGGACACAGTGAGACAGAGACACGGGACACGGTGAGACAGAGACACGGGACACGGTGAGGCAGAGACACGGGACACGGTGAGACAGAGACACGGGACACGGTGAGGCAGAGACACGGGACACGGTGAGACAGAGACACGGGACACAGTGAGACAGAGACAGGGGACACGGTGAGACAGAGACACGGGACACAGTGAGACAGAGACACGGGACACGGTGAGACAGAGACACGGGACACAGTGAGACAGAGACACGGGACACAGTGAGACAGAGACACGGGACACAGTGAGACAGAGACAGGACACAGTGAGACAGAGACAGGACACAGTGAGACAGAGACACGGGACACAGTGAGACAGAGACAGGACACAATGAGACAGAGACAGGACACAGTGAGACAGAGACACGGGACACGGTGAGACAGAGACGGGACACAGTGAGACAGAGACACGGGACACGGTCAGACAGACACAGGACACAGTGAGACAGGACACAGTGAGGCAGAGACAGGACACGGTGAGACAGAGACAGGACACAGTGAGACAGAGACAGGACACAATGAGACAGAGACAGGACACAGTGAGACAGAGACACGGGACACGGTCAGACAGACACAGGACACAGTGAGACAGAGACACGGGACACAGTGAGACAGAGACACGGGACACGGTGAGACAGAGACACGGGACACAGTGAGACAGAGACAGGACACAGTGAGACAGAGACACGGGACACAGTGAGACAGAGACAAGGGACACAGTGAGACAGAGACACGGGACACGGTCAGACAGAGACAGGACAGTGAGACAGGGACACGGTCAGACAGACATAGGACACAGTAAGACAGAGACACGGGACATGGTGAGACAGAGACAGGACACGGACAGATCCTCCATCACGACATACAGGGACATGCTACAACAACAAAGTGCTGCGCAGAGATCAGAAAATGAACACAACGAAAAGGTAAATCGCTAAAATTTGATCACACCAGCCCTAAAACAATAAAACCAGTAAAATCAAATAAAAGCAAAACCATAAAAATAATAAATTATCAGTAAATAAGTAAAATAAGAAATTAAACAAAACAACTAAAGTAGAATTTTTAGGTATCTGTACTTTACTTAAGTACATTTTACGGCGGATACTTTTTATTTTTACTGTTACTTCACTACATTTGAGAGCACGTACCTGTACTGGAAGTAGTGAGTAAAAAGTAAAAGTAAAAAGTACTTTTCATCTGATTTTAGGGAGTATTTTTTACCATGTTCGTGGTAACATCCTGACTAAAGGTTTTGAGTTCAAGCTTCAACAGAAATAAATCCACAAAATTAAGAAATTGATTCATATTGACGCTGTTTTACTAAAATATGTATAATTTTAATCAATATCACAACAACAACAAAACTGTGAAAAACTTTTACTTTTTACTCTTAAAGTACATTTTAAAACTTACTTAAAGCTGCATTGTGTAACTTTTCTGTTTTCTGGGTCCATCAAATGTTTTTTCTCCATGGAGATGTTGTTGCTTTGTCTGGAATGTTCCACAGTATGGCTTTAAATCTTTTTATCTCCATGGAGACCAAACCAGACCAAGTTCCAGGTCAGATCTGTGGAGAGGCGACCCCGCTCACAGTCAGAATGCCTGTAGGTATTTTTGAGCTCTAAAACCACCTGTAATTGAATAAATGTAAAGTAGAACTGTTTAATGTCACACTGTGGAACATTCCAGACAGAGCAGTGACGTATATGAGTATTTTTGGTCCTGTATTTGTACTTTTACTTAACTTTTACCACTGGTTCTTATGATTATCAAGGAGCGGATAAAAGAATGGCTGTTTGTTTTTACACTTTGAACCTTCTCGTCTGAGCGTGTGTCTTCACCGTGGAGACAGCCCCGAGAGACAAAGACGAGGAGGCACTTAAAATACCTCTGGAGCTGTAAACCAGATGAACCACCCCCCGCTCAGATCCACCACGAGAACTCTCCTCAAACTCACCACAGACACTTGAGGATCATCTCTGTTTTATATCACTCTGTTTTATATTACACTTACATTTCACAGACCGGACCGGGACTCGTCTGGACTCCATAAACCGGGTCTGGATTTGATGGAGCAGGTTTTAACGGGAGTCTGTCTCCAGATGGGGCGCATTCCCATCATGCTTTGCTGCAGGAAATGCCTCTAAAAACATCCGTAAAAACCACGCAGAAGAAGAATCAGCTGAAAAAACACACAACACTTCCTGTCAGTCTGGACCAGGTCTGAACCTGGGTCTGGACCAGGTCTGAACCTGGGTCTGAACCTAGGTCTGGACAAGGTCTGAACCAGGATCTGGATCAGGTCTGAACCTAGGTCTGGACCAGATCTGGACCTGGTCTGAACCAGATGTTACAATTTACTGTCCTATAAATGCATCACAAACAGGACCATGCTAAGACCCGGATGAGGCCTGGACTAGACCTGGACCAGACCTGGTTTAAACCCTGGATCAGATGTGACTCACTTACAGGTGTTTCCCGTGTGTGAAGGACTCTGCAAGACTTTTGTTCTGGATTCAGTTCAGCAGTGTGGAGTCCAAAAGAGAATGTGGAGTTCAAAAGAGTTCAAAACTTCTATCAGACAATAAGAGAACGTTACAAAACTTTAAACGCCCCAAACGATTGAAAAAAGGAGAAAAACATAAAGGCAGATTTTGTTTTATTCATGTTTAACTTTGATCCTTCATAACTGTTGTATCTGTGTGTCTGCTTCAGACACACTTGTTTCATGATTGTTTCACAGGTAAAGTCCGGTCTTCTCCTGCACAGTTCTTCATCACAGACAAACACATGGCTGCACTAGCATTAGCATTAGCCGAGCGTATTAGCATTAGCCTAGTGTATTAGCATTAGCCGAGCGTCCACAGGGCCTGAGGACGTCATCTGTTATTTACCCACCGTTAATCCCGTTGTTTATGTCATAATCAAATCAGAAAACACGAAAAGCCTCACATGAATCTCTCTTTTCAACTGCCAGTTTCACTCCCTAAACTGAGCTTCACATGAGCCTGTCCAGAAACTGAGACTGAGACAAACGCAGGACGTGGACCCTCTGGTGGAGGGTCCGTCAAACAGTTTTCTCCGTGGTGATATTATGGCATTAAACCTTTCTATCTCCATGGAGACCAAACCAGACCAAGTTACAGGTCAGATCTGTGGAGAGGCGACCCCGCTCACAGTCAGAATGTCTGTTTTTCTAGGTATTTTTGAGCTCTAAAACCACCTGTAATTGAATAAATGTAAAGTAGAGCTGTTTAAAGTCACACTGTGGAATATTCCGGGCAGAGCAGTGACGTATCCATAGAAACAAGCAGATGACAGACCCTGATACAATTCCGATACCACGATGATAATAAAAACCCTCTTTCTTTAGACAATATCCTGTGATTTTCCACATTAAACGGTCATACTTTCTTTTCTATTCCCATGTGTCCTTATCTCTGTTACTCCCTCAGTGGTCCTGTAGGTTCCTCAGTGGTTCCTGGTCGTATATTAGTCCTTCTGCTCTTAGACCTGTTCTGATCCAGCTCCAGATCGTTCTAAAGACATTCAGGAAAGGCTCATTTCTGTCCTGTCAATGGGACTTTTTTAGTTTTGGTCCCTGCTCGAATGGCCCAAACAGAGGCTCAAGTATTCGCTGCTGTGGTCGGGCTCTATTACCAAACCATTAAAGGATCCCAACAAAGCTCACGTCAACACCCGCGAATGCCCCGTCACAGTCCGCTCCATTACTCCCTCGCTCCGGAGCTGTGGAGGGGGGTTTGGAGTCGCGGTTTGCCGTATTTCCTTGTGTTTGTGATGGTGAGCAGGGCTGAGGTGAAAGGGCGCGGTGTGAGCTCAGACAATGCCTCTGTGTTTGAACCTCACAAATCCCACTCTTTATGAAGCCCCGAACGCACCGCCAAAACAGGACCACGCCAAGACCCGGGTCAGACCTGGTTTAGACCCTGGACTAGGCTGGGTTCAGATTATCTAGACTTTATGATGTTTACTGTTAAAGTTTTTATGTTATTAATGCAAAATGGACTCTTGTGAGATTTAAACCATGTTCTAATTCTGTTTCCTCCTCAAAATCAGACCTGGAGTTGTGTTTTGTTTCATTCACATGTTTGAGGAACTCTTTATTATTAGTCTGTCTACATCTCCAAAGCTCCAAACGCTCTGTTCCACCTTGTGATGTCATGAAGTGGTATTTTTCAAGTGAACAGCTCCTTTTACCTTTAGTTCAGTAGAGATCGGCAACTCCAGGACTGAAATTATCCAAATGTGAAGGTAGTGAAGGTGTGTGGAGTTTAAAAACACAGTGGAGCACTTCCTGTATCACCACATGACATCACAAGGTGGAACAGAGTGTTTTCAGTTTGAGAAAAGAACTCAGCCTAAATCTGCAGGTTTGTGTGTTAAACATGTGAATGAAACAAAACACAACTCCAGGTGTTTGTGACGAGGAAACTAATTTGGAACAGATCAGAAAATAAAGTCATCACTTAACTCTCTCTCTCCTCTCTTTCTCTCTCACTCCTCCCTCTGTATTCTCTCTCTTTCGTCTCTCTGCACCCGCTTTCTCTCTTACTCCTCTCTCTGTATTCTCTTTATCTTTGTCTTGCTCCCCTTCTCTCTCTCCTTCTCTTTCTCTCTCTCTCTCTCTCTCTCCCTACCTCTACCTCTGTCTCTCCCTGGTTCTTCTTCTCTCCCTCTGTCTCTCCCTCTTTGTTCTTCTCTCCCTCTCTGTCTCTCTCCCTCTCCCTTGTCTCCCTCTTTCTCCCTCTGTCTCTCTCTCCCTCTATCTGTGTATGTGTCTCTCTCTCCCTCCCTCTCCCTGTCTCTCCCTCTCTCTTTGTCTCTCTCTCTCTCCCTCCCTCTGTCTCTCCCTCTTTCTTCCTCTCTACCTCTCTCCCTCTGCCTTTCTCTGTTGCTCTCTTTCTCTCATTCCCCTCTGTCTCTCCCTGTCTCACCCCTTCCCCTCTTCCATCTCTCTTTTCTCTCTTTCTCTCTCTCTTTCTTTTTCTCTCCCTCTCCCTTTCTCTCCCACCTTTCTCTTCTCCGCCCCTCTCTTCTTCCCCCCTCTCTTTCTCCCTCTCTTCTTCCCTTTCTTCCCTCTCTCTCTCTCTCTCCTGTAGTCCCCATTATAAAGGTGCCTCCTCAGACTCAGGTGAACACTTCCGGCTCTTTGCTCCTGTTTCTGTGTGAAGTTTACGCGTTTCCCACGGCAACCGTCGAGTGGAGGCGGGAGGGCCAGGAGGGGGCGCTGCCTGGAGACGACCCCCACTTCTCCGTCCAGGTAAACCGCAGTCATTTACCTATTTACAAACGTCTAAACTCTCTGTTCTTCGTGCATTTTCCGTTTGTGTTTCATGTTCCTGTTCCAGTCGAGGGGCGGGCCTCTGAAGTTCGAGCTCTCCAGTTGGCTGCAGATCGAGGGGGCGGGGCTTCAGGACGCGGGGACCTATCAGTGCGTCGCGCGAAACAAACTGGGGGCGGTGTCGGCGTCGGCTCAGCTCCGGATAATGACCCAAGGTACGGAAGAGTCGCATTTATTGATCTGGAACGACTCTGGCTGAAAAAGATTCTAACGTTCTGATTGGACGAAGTGTCACAGCAACAGAAAAAAATCAAACTTTAGTTAAATCAAGTTAAAGCTGCAGTGTGTAACTTTTCTAGTGGAGGGTCCGTCAAATGCTTTTCTCCATGGAGATGTTATCGCTTTGTCTGAAATATTTCACAGTATGGCATTAAACTTTCTATCTACATGGAGACCAAACCAGGCCAAGTTCCAGGTCAGATCTGTGGAGAGGCGACCCCGCTCACAGTCAGAATGTCTGTTTTTCTAGGTATTTTTGAGCTCTAAAACCACCTGTAATTGAATAAATGTAAAGTAGAGCTGTTTAATGTCACACTGTGGAACATTCCAGGCAGAGCAATGACGTATCCATAGAAACAAGCAGGTGACGGAGCCTCCACCAAAAAGTTACACAATGCACCTTTTAGTGAAAAACTCAGACTTTTTCCCTGTCCACAAATGCACAAAGCGCATTCCTTGTGCACATTTCTTTTAAACACTTTTATATCTTTAATCAGCAAATGTTTAAATGAATAATAATAATAATAATAATAATAATAATAATAATAATAATAATAACTTTATACTTTGACATTTTTGTGTACGAATTGTGCTATACAAATAACCTTGCCTTGCCTTAAAAATAATAATAATAATTAAAAAAAATGTGTCTGTCTGTTTGCAACCTTAAAATTAAACACAGTACACTCAATATTTTAATTCTGTATAAATAACTTTTTTGTTTTTGACATCTCCATCCTCTAACCAACACCCGTGAGTGTCAAGTAACGTTTTTATGTAATGAAGTAACATTAGTTTTTTCAAAATGAAACCGCTGTGTTCTGTCTGCATCTAATTATGAAGCATTTTTATCGTCTGCGAACCAGGAAGTCCAGTTAGCTGCTAGCTGTTAGCATTACCATGACGACAGAACTTGTGAAAAGCTCTTAGAAAAGTCATTGCAGTGAATAATTAAGATGCGAAGATTATGTCAGGAAAATGAGGTAAGAGTTTAGACAGTATTCTCTCGTCTGATTGGCTGCGGCCGGTTTGCTTTGCTCTGATTGGTTCCCTCTTTTTTGCAGAGGATTTATCGTCGTATTTGGCCAACAGTATCTCAGAGATGAACCAGCTTTTGGACCAGGACTATGACCAGGACCTGTACTGAACACCCCGCTCCCCTCGGCGGGTACTCCTCCGTCACACCAGAATAACGCCGTTTCCTCACCGAAAACATGCCCGGACTTTGATTTAAATCTGCTCAGGAGCTGTCGAAACTGTTCAAATAAGATTACTACAGTACTACAACACTGCAAAATACTACTACAATAATATTACTCATGTTGCAGTACAAAGTAGTGGTCCAAGAAAAGTACGAGTAAAAAGTATTTGGGAAAACTACTCAAGAGTAACTGTAAGAGTAACTGATTAGGGATGGATAATTATAATTTAAACGTAATGTATTTGGATGGACAAAACATTAAAGGTACACAGCGTAGCTTTTTGGTTGGGGGTCCGTCACCTGCTTGTTTCTATGGATACGTCACTGCTCTGCCTGGAATGTTCCACAGTGTGACATTAAACAGCTCTACTTTACATTTATTCAATCACAGGTGGTTTTAGAGCTCAAAAATACCCAGAAAAACAGACATTCTGACTGTGAGCAGGGTCGCCTCTCCACAGATCTGACCTGTAACTTGATCTGGTTTAGGTTCGGTTCGGTTAGGTCGTTTTATTCGTACCCGTTGGTAAATTTGTTTTGCAGATTTGAGAAGCTGGTTCCACATTTTACGTTTCATTCATCCGAACTATACACAATAAAGACATTTAAAAAAACACAATTACAAATAAAGTGTTACAGTGGTCTCCATGAAGATAAAAAGGTTTAATGCCATACTGTGAAACATTCCAGACAAAGCAATAACATTTCCATGGAGAAAAGGAGATAGCGGAGCCCAACTAAATTCACAAAATCTGGTATTTTCAATAGATACGCCACAAAAACTGGTCTAAACAAATCAGATCTGAAGCAGCGGTGCAAGAAACACAAATGTTCAAATCATTTCATATTGTCACATAAATTCACTTTAGACTGACTCACAGTGGAAAGAGAAACCAAAACTTTGACTCAATAGTGCTGTTATTACACTGTCAAACATAGGACTACCTGTAACTCAAGTCGTAAAAATATGAAGTCTGAAAACTAAACTAAAAACTCAGAGAAGTACAATTTAATTAAAACGTTACTGAAGTAAATGTACTTTGAGTAAATGCAATAACTGCCGCATAGATGTTTTTGTAATCTTACACATTCAGGCTGTCTGTCACTCAAAACATTCTGTTCCACCTGATGATGTCATTAGGTGTCTTCTCACCTTCACTGGACTATACATTTCGGTGCTAAGAAGAATGCCCCGACACAAATGGCGATAGCTGCTTTTTTTATTTATGTGTGAATCAAAGAAAAACGCAGTGACTTACATTCAAAATGGTGACACTTATTATGTTATTTTCTGTTCTATTACTATTAAAAATGTAGTCTCTTTTGTAGTTTTGATATACGGTTTTGATTAAGAACTGTCTGTTTATATTGGCTATTATTTTGGACTGGACTCTGCCTCATGTTGAACGTTTGGTGGACGTTTTAGGAAATATTTTAAAATGTAAGTTTTCATGAAGATGTGAAAACTTTTATAATATTTTTTGTTATGATTTAATAATAAAAAATAAAAAAAGCTGTGGACTACTGGTTTAATGGTCCACCATCGCCCTCTGCTGGACATAATACACAATGCAATACATCACAAGCTTGGAGGCTACATGCTGAGTACATACAATAAGCCTATTAATTCCTTTTTGTTTTGTATTTTTTAATTACTTCAATTTTCTGTAGTTGGTTCTTTATTGGCATATATGTTTATTTTTACTGCAATATGGCCAGTAGATAAAAAAATAAAATAAAAAATAATTTAACGGTGTAATTAATGAATGGGTTTATGGATTAATAGTCTCCGTAAATGTAAATGAATGTATTCATTTTGAAGGCGCGTCACTTTTTGGTTTAACAGAAGAGCGAACAGAGTTTCAACCAATCACAGGCCTTCACTTACTGCGCTCGACCAATCACAGGGCCCCGATTCTCAGCGGCCAATCACAGCTGCGTACAAGGATTAGCCAATCAAAGTGCATCCCCGTACGGCTGTCCAATGAGAGCACAACAACACGGTGACGCGGCCCTGTGCCCCGCGCCTGCGCACTGAGTAGACAGCTGATAGCTCCTTATGCTACTCTGATGCTACAGGGCTAAATACAAAAGCCACGGAACACGGAGCGCGGACCAAAGGGACCAGCGCAGCGCCTCTTCGCAAAGTAAAGCCGTGTTTTTGTGTCTTTGGGGAGGTGTTTGCACGGGTAACGCCGCGGGGAGAGCGGAGGGACGTGCGGATCGCGGCGCTGTGTTTTTGAGGTGGCAGCTCGACTCGGCGCCTTTAGACAAAGCTCGGGCTAACGGCTAAAAGCTAACGGGCTAACGGCTAAACACACGCAAAGGCGCCGCATTGACTCGCTCAAAGCTTCGCGTAGGCCGGTTTTTAGCATGAATTCTGCCTTGCATTGCGTTAAAAGTCGTATTATGCACCAGTGTGGCGGTGTATTGTGCGTGCGGCCGCCTGGAGGTGAGGTTTTTATGCCACACTCTGCGCTGGAACAGCCCGTCTCCGCTGTATAGCTTTAGCCGCGGAGCTAATGTTGCTAACTGTGTTCTGCCCGCCATCTTTTTAAAGCGAGAAAAACGGGACGTGTGTTCGACCGCGGCGAACCGAACCGAGCCGTGCTGTCCCTGCTCGGCCCAGGACTGCCCGCGGCCGCGCTCCCGACCCGCCTGGCCCTCCGTGCCCTGGGACAGGCGCACGTTTCACCGGGTTTGTGTTTAGTTGAGAGGCGGGCAGCTGTTGGTGTTAGCCGCATTCAGGAGCATAACTCATGTCGTGTCCCAGCGGCGCCTGCAAACAGCCTCAACACACAAACTTTCCAAAACCTGAGTGCTGAATTTCACCTAAAAACATGTGCTCATCATGTGCACACTTCTGCACAACCTTTGCCCCGGTCTGGATGTCCTTTTAAAGGGGACAGCGGGGGACGAGGCGCGTCCAGCGGGGCTCATTTTAAAGACCTCACTGCATTCGATCATCAGACAGACACTGTCCCAAACTTTGCACACGGATTTGTTGTTATGTGCTCAAATGTGCTGCTGGGTAATTTGTATACACGAAATGCAGAGACCCTGTTGTGAACATTTGTGTATTGGCTGGATTTACTTTGTGTTTTTAGGATAGTTTTGGTCCTTTCTGCTCCTGCCTCTGTATTGAGAAAAGACAGAGTTTGCTTGGCTTACATTACAACAGTGTCTAAGGTGGTGCTTGTTTAGTCCAGTGTTTCGTTCATTGTTCTTTCCCAGTTTGGCATGAATGCAGTGATACGAATACAGTGAATTCCAGGTGTTATTTTGATAGCTTTGTGATTTCTAAGGCAGTGATGTATGTCAAATGACTGATCTCTTCTAAACTAAGGACACATGCCCAGACATTTAAGTCATCCAGGATTTAACGTGGGTCCGGAACTGTGAGACGTGCTTTAAACAGCTGTAGTTATTCAGACGGATAATCGTGCAAATGTAAGACAATCACATGGAGGAAAATGGTCCCAGTTTTGGTCTGTTGAGATTGCAGCTTGAGATCGGAGTCCCTCGTGTACGCACTGTGTTTGGGAGAATCCATTTCTGTCAGATTTGTATCCAAAGTTAATTTCAGTTTTGTGAATTCTGCTCACGTTTGACTGAGTCTGCAGTGGAGCTTTATGATTGGACTGGACCATACAAACTATATTATTAAATCAAAATGCAGTGGTGGGATGCAACGAAGTACTAAAGAACAGTACTAAAGTAGTGTTCTTAAATACACATTTTTGATAACTACTTTTATTTAAGTACATTTTAAAGTACTTTTTACTGCACTACATTTGAAAGCAGACATCTGTACTTTCTCTCTACTGCATTTCACTGAAAAGTAAAAGTATTATTATTTGAGACCTGCTGAAAAGGCTGAGGGTTTATTTTTAATATATTTGTAGTTTGAGCAAACAAACATGCAAATAAAAACGGCTAGGAAAAAATGATCATTTCAACTGTATAATGATCGTTTAACTGTAAAAATGTATTTCTTCCACCACTGTCAAAAGAGAATAAACAGGTTCAGATTTGTATCAATAATGCACTTTATTCATTATTGTTCTCTACAGATGGAGGCCTGGTCTGTGTGCAGGTCCCGTCTCCTGCTGTAAAAGCCTGTGACTTATGTTTAATTTGACTCGTCAATAAAAGCTCCTGCAACAGTGCCTTGAAAAATGTAAACATTTGATCCGTGGGTCATTTGATGTCGGTTCCAAATCTAATTAAGACTAATCTTTCTTTAAGGCCTGGAGTTACATATTCTGCCTGCACAGTATCACAGTGATTTGGGATTTTGAATTAAAAACATCTCTATAGTCGTATGTGTTGTGATGTGGTAGGAGGCCCTGGACTTTCTGATTTGGTCCATTGGAGATGGTTGGACCCAGAGTTCTTGTTCCTGCTTCTGTTCAGTCTTATTTAACCTTTGAGTCCAGCCCACTGTGTGAACCTCCACTGTTTAACAAGGACGGCACTATCTTAGAAATATATTGGGTTTTGTGACTATTGTTTTTAGATTTGCAATGGTTTTTTTAAGGCATCTTCCAGGACTGATGCCTATTAACAAAGATAAACAACAGGGTTAGCGGGTTTTCTCCATGCAACATCAGAGTCTGGATATTTCCCACACAGGACGTTATATTACAGAGATGGTTACAGCCTTATGATCTGTGACAAGTCAAACAGTGATTAATTCTGTGCTCCTCCTTGATGTTAACCCTGTGTGCTGATTTGAACCCTGTCTGCTGTTGTGTTGAAGGTCGTGCGATGGACAGTTGTTTCGGGAGAAACTTGGATCTGAACTGAACCAAAACTCCCCAAACGAGTGTGTGGCTCTCAACTCTCCACAAGCAGTAAGTGTCTAAAGGCATCCAGTCTAACCTCACTCAGCCTGTTCTGCAGGGCTGCAGTAGTCAAGTATCAGTTTGTTGATGTGATTTCTATACTTTTTTAGTAGTTTAATCAAATAAAATGCAGACTGAAGACATCTAGATAACATATTTTACAAAGAGTATTGCACATTCAATATGCAAAATATGAATGATTTTAATGTCATTTTGATTTGAACGGAGCTGCTCTTTGTGGTGAAACTCCAGTGTTTTCTGCATAACTGTGTGTAGTCCAGATAACGAGTATTGATTATATTCCATATTGTAACAGTTGTTTACAGCCAATACTATAGCAGTATGCTATGAATGTATATTTGTACATTTGTAGCATATTTTTAAAATTTTTCTTGCAGGTGGACACTGCAGTCCCAGGGTGCATTGCTGCGTGTTGACTCAGCATCATGTCTGACGCCCCAGAGACAGCGCCCCCTAGCCCCCCGGCCATTACCAACCCTCCCCCTCCCGAGGTCACCAACCCAAACAAACCTGGACGCAAGACCAACCAGCTGCAGTACATGCAGAACGTGGTGGTCAAGACGCTGTGGAAGCATCAGTTTGCCTGGCCCTTCTATCAGCCTGTGGACGCCATCAAGCTCTGCCTCGCTGTGAGTCAGACATGTGCTTTTATAATGGATTCCCATTTCATTAACTCAGTTGTATTTTGAGTGATTCATGGTTGAGGAATCTTTTTGGTAAAGATGGACTCAACAGCACAGGTCCATATTTTGTTTTGGCCGACCTGCTGCATAAAGAGTACACACCATAAATACTCAGTGACTGCACTCTCTTAAAGGTTTGTGGTAAAAAAAAAAAAGATATATAAATTAAAAATTTAATTGCATAATTGGGAAAATAATTTAAATTGTCTCGACTTATCGGCCTAAAAATATCATCAGAGCTGATTTCTTGTCCTTCACTCTTTTATATTTTTATTACTCAGGGTATAACGGCGTGGCACAGCTGTTTTAGCATAAAGAAAGAATGCAGCGCTTGCTGCTGTGATTTGTATCTGTAGGCAGAGCCGCTGTGCTTTGGTGTCATGTCATTTACAGTGACGTATTGTAAAGCTGCAACTGGAAATGAATGCCACATTTTGAACAGGACTCAAGTTGTTTTAGACCAGTATCATTGTTTACAAAGTGAAAAATAAAATCGCGCAAGTCATATATCATAACTGTATACCAGAAAATAACATAAAAAGTGTTTTAAATCAAGAGTTAGTTCAGTATAAATTTTCCACATGCAGGACCATTCACATTCTGCTGGTCTGGCGTCTCTTTTCCATCTAACCTGCTGTCTGACTGTTTCAGGATTACCATAAAGTGATAAAGAACCCTATGGACATGGGCACCATAAAGAAACGTCTGGAGAACAACTATTACTGGAGCGCCAGCGAGGCCATGCAGGACTTCAACACCATGTTCACCAACTGTTACATCTACAACAAGGTAAACTGTCACGTGCTCTTTAACCACACCCTTAAACCCATTCAGACTATGCAAACAGTAAAGTAGCAGTCTTCACTCCAACAATGGTCACTTAAAATGACCTTTGCTTTGCTGATTGCACGAATACACATAGAGATGTTTGTTATTGGTTGTGCACAGTAGTGTGATTTGCCTGTGTCTCCAGCCCACAGACGACATCGTGCTCATGGCCCAGGCCCTGGAGAAGATCTTCTTGCAGAAGGTGGCTCAGATGCCTCAGGAGGAAGTGGCTCTGCTCCCTCCAGCTCCAAAAGGGAAGAAACAGAGCAAGCAGCCGGCCGCTAACCCAGGTACAGATTTAAGTTTAGACTGGTACTGAAGTGCTCCTGACTGCACCTGACTAAACGCTCTGTGTACTTTTTGTCCTAAAAGTGAACCAGCAGCAAGCAGAGTCCTCCTCCCCCTCCCCCTCTCAGACACCTGTAATCTCAGCTACGCCCACACCTCTACAGGCCACTCCCCCTGCCTCCGCCCCACAGCCACCGGCCACCATCATGCCCTCCGCCCAGCCCGTTGTCAAGGTATGCTATAAGATAACATGTAAACTGCGACTCTGAAACTACACTGGCATTAAAAACACTGCATTCAGCTCTGGTGCTCCTCAAGGGTCAGGAGAGGGCCCGGATGTGTTTCTGACCTGGTTTTAGACCTTTGCTTTGGCTCTTGTTTAGTTTGGACTCGGGTTTGACCATCCCTCTCTGTGTCCTTAGCAGAAGAAAGGGGTGAAAAGGAAAGCGGACACAACCACTCCCACCACCTCTGCCATCTCCTCTAGCCGTGCAGACTCGCCCACGGGCCCCGAACCCAAAACCAAGCCCTCGCGCCGCCCCTCAGCCAAGTCCAGAGAGGAGCCGGGAGCCGCCGAGGCAGTGGGCGGGGCTCCGGCACCGGGGGCGGGCGCCAAGCGGGTCGGGGCAGGGAAGTTAGGGGAGCAAATGAAACACTGCGACGCCATTTTGAAAGAGATGCTATCAAAGAAACACGCGGCGTACGCCTGGCCCTTCTACAAACCTGTGGATGCCGAGGCGTTGGAGCTGCACGACTATCATGACATCATCAAGCACCCCATGGACCTCAGCACGGTCCGGGTAAGAACCACTGCTCTCATGTCCCCAAACATTTAAAGAAACATGCAGGTGTATACAGTTTAAAGGTCCTATATTACACAAAATGGACTCCTGTGAGGTTTTTGCCGTATTCTAATGTTGTTACCTCCTCAAAAATACACCTCGAGTTGTGTTTTGTTTCATTCACACATTTGAGTAACTATTATTAGTCTGTCCACATCTCCAAAGCTCAATATGCTCTGTTCCACCTTGTGATGTCATGTAGTGGTAGTTTTCAAGTTAACAGCTTCTTTTACGACCCCACTCACAGTCATGCCTGTTTTTCTGCTTATTTTTGAGCTATAAATCCACCTGTAATTGAATAAATGTAAAGTAGAACTGTTTAATGTCATACTGTGGAACATTCCAGACAGAGCAATGACATATCCATAGAGAAAAGTAGCTGGCGGACCTTCCACTAGGCAATTTGCACAATGTACCTGATACAGCAGATGTGAAAACTGGCTCCACACTTCTCCACTACATCCTCTGTATCGAAGGCAAAACTGATCTCTTGATGCGACATAACTAGACCTTTTTATGGCCCAGTGTGAAGCTTCTGTCCTCTAACTGAAGGCTTTTGTTTTGTTCTTGTTTTGTTGGACCAGAAAAAGATGGACAAAAGCGAGTATAGCGATCCCCAGAGCTTTGCCACAGACGTGAGGTTAATGTTTTCCAACTGTTACAAGTACAACCCCCCAGACCATGAGGTGGTGGCCATGGCGCGCAAACTCCAGGTGAGAAACATTGACTATTATACTCACTTTGTGTTTGACTCCCTGCATGAATATAACTCCTCAATTCAGTTCATTTCCCATTTGCAGTCTAAAAACCACATGGAAAAAGTGGTGCAAGAAGCCCTTAGAACACAGCATTCATACACACATTCAAACAGAAGAATTAAAACATTCAAAACACAAACCACAGAATATGAACACAAGTAAAAGACTCCATTAAAACATCATTTAGTCAAAGATAAAATAAGTACATAAATATAAAGTGCTTGCTGCTGTGTTAAAGCGTATTGTTTAGTGCATTGTTGTGCCTTTTGTGTTTGATTTAGACAATGATCAGATCATACACTCAGACACCCCCTTTAAACGTGTTTTACAGACATATTCTCTTCTTCTGAAATCAAAGCCAGTACTTGGTTTAGAGTCTCTGCCGACACTAGTGCAGGGAGCTGATGGTGAACTGCCAAAAGAATCCAAATGATCTAAGAATGACTGTTTTTATCAGCAACTCTGCAACAGTGACATTTTACAAAGCGTACCTCCTTCTGCTTGTTTCCATGGAAGTGTTTGGCTAATAATTTTCCACAGTAGTTGCTGGAGTATGATTTAATTTTCTATTTCCATGGAATCGTGCAGGTGACAGCCACTTCCAGAAAGCTAAAGTAATGTTTTTTGGCAACTGTAAATATGAAGAAAAGGGGAATCAGAAATGAAGAAATAACTGTTATAAGCGCTTTTTAAACCTGAATTCTATGGATTATGACAGAACCAAAGTCTAAAAGGAAAAAGCAGCATATTCACAAATTTTATTAGCCTCCACAAAATAATATAATATAAATAAGTATGACTTCATGACTCATAAGTATGACTCAGAAGGAGTATGACTCCCTTTTGTAGAAGAGACTTTAGTTTAAAGACATTTTGTGTATGTGATTTCAAAGATGTATTTTTGTTTTGATTTTTCTTAATAAACAAATAATCGTTATCAAAGCTACATATTGTTGCTTTAATATTTTAATTTACATTTGCGATAAAAGCCTGATATCTATACATCTTTTCTGACTGGACCCAGTACACATCTAATAATGATAAATAATACATCAGACTTGTACAGCGCTTTTGTGGACACTCAAAGACACTTTACAAACAAATGGGAAGCAACACTGTAGAAAGCAGGGGAATCATGGGGGAATGCCAGGTTGTACATGTGAGTTTTTAGTAGTAATTTGAAGTGCTGCTGTGAGTCCGAGTTCCTGATGGATTGTGGGAGGTTACCTAAGTACCAAGGATGGGACAAGGTCTCAGGAGACAAAATTGCCATAAGATCGGGCACACATGAGAAAAATTATCTCATGAAACTGTTTCCCTCTGAATTTACCTTTGGCTTGGACTAAAAAAAGAGTTAAGAGCTGATGAGTTATGCAACTTGAGAAGCTGTAGTTCCAAAAAGCAGGATTATAATGACCACTGCAGTGTTACATAAAATAAATGAAGCCAACATTGTGAAAAGGTTACACTACTTGTCTCGTTCTCGTAGACTCGACCTCGTGGTGTCTCGTCTCGTGAAGTGTCTCCCGTCCCACCCCTACTGAGTACCCACGCTTGTGTCTTTAGCCTGGTCCTCACTCTCCTTTGTCTGTCCCAGGACGTGTTCGAGATGCGTTTCGCTAAAATCCCAGATGAAGGGCTGGAGGCGTCCGTCCCGTCCACGACTCCAGTGGTCAGTAAATCCACCGCCTCCTCCGACACCAGCAACAACTCCTCCTCTGACGAATCCTCTGACTCTGAGGAGGAGCGAGCCACGCGATTGGCCGAGCTCCAGGAGCAGGTGGGTGAACCGGCCAATCGCAGAGGGGCCAATCACAGACCATCCAATCACAGGGTAGGACACAGTTTGAATGGGGCTTTAGTGGGGAGTAGCTGGTCTTAGACGTGTAGAACTTAAGGGATGGAGAGAACTCTGAGATTGGCCTGAACTGTTTTTAAAGGTCCCATATTCTGCTAAACTCAAACTGACCTGTTAAAGGCTTCGTACCTGATTTTTACTGTCTTTAAAAATGTGAACAGGGGAAGGCAAGTTTATTTGTAGAGCACAAAGTAACTCAAAGTGCTTTAAAGAATAAGAAAGACTTGAAAATGACACAAATACAAACAAATCAAAATAATAAATAACCTTCATAACCCAGATTTAAACATCAAAGTAAAAAAATACAACTACAGATCCAGACTTATTCATCTCTTTCCTAAGGCATTCCAAACGTCCCCATTATTCACCACAATGAATTTATGAGCTGGTTACACAACTGTTAAAGGCGAGATCTGAGTTTTACCATCACGTCACTACAAGCAACTAGCATGCCAACTGTGCACCAGCCTTATTCCTGGTCCTTGGCCAATAAAAACGCTTTATAATTGGATGCAGACTACACACAGTGGTCTCATTTTGACGGGGGCAAAACAAATTGGACTAAATTACATGGAAAATCAGGTACAGTCTTTTTTTTTTTTTTTGTAAACTAAACTTAAATGCGATTTTCTCGTCAAAACCACCTGACGTTGGTTCGTTCGTTCGTGCTTGTTTGAGTAATCCGCCATCTTTAGTCTGCTCCCTTTTAAAGCCCCATAACCAAAGTCATTCCCATCAGTTTAATCCAACAAGATGTTAAAGCTTCACTGTGTAACTTTTCGTTTGGGGGTCCGTCACCTGCTTGTTTCCATGGATATGTCATTGCCCTGCCTGGAATGTTCCACAGTGTGACATTAAACAGCTCTACCTTACATTTATTCAATCACAGGTGGTTTTATAGCTCAGAAATCCCTAGAAAAACAGAAAGTTACACAATGCAGCTTTAACTTTGAACACTAACAGTTCCTCACATGTCCATTTACATCATTCAGTCTGACCAAGGATGGAAAGTCCAAACGTCCACTAAAAGCCTTCTGTATGCATAATATTGGACCTTTTAAGACCTTGAAAAATAAGTAATAAAAATAAAAACAATGTCTAATGTTCCATGTAAATAATGTGTAAATGTTTTTCATGTATTAACCTGGTTGGCAGATCCATCCTGGGAGGAGACACTGCACCAAAGCTGCTGTGTGACTGCGTGTCTGTGTGACTGCGTGTCTGTGTGACTGCGTGTCTGTGTGACTGCGTGTCTGCGTGTCTGTGTGACTGCGTGTCTGTGTGACTGCGTGTCTGTGTGACTGCGTGTCTGTGTGACTGCGTGTCTGTGTCTGTGTGACTGCGTGTCTGTGTGACTGCGTGTCTGTGTGACTGCGTGTCTGTGTCTGTGTGACTGCGTGACTGCGTGTCTGTGTGACTGCGTGTCTGTGTGACTGCGTGTCTGTGTGACTGCGTGTCTGCGTGTCTGTGTCTGTGTGACTGCGTGACTGCGTGTCTGTGTGACTGCGTGTCTGTGTGACTGCGTGTCTGTGTGACTGCGTGTCTGTGTGACTGCGTGTCTGTGTCTGTGTGACTGCGTGTCTGTGTCTGTGTGACTGCGTGTCTGTGTCTGTGTGACTGCGTGTCTGTGTCTGTGTGACTGCGTGACTGCGTGTCTGTGTGACTGCGTGTCTGTGTGACTGCGTGTCTGTGTGACTGCGTGTCTGTGTGACTGCGTGTCTGTGTCTGTGTGACTGCGTGTCTGTGTGACTGCGTGTCTGTGTGACTGCGTGTCTGTGTGACTGCGTGTCTGTGTGACTGCGTGTCTGTGTCTGTGTGACTGCGTGTCTGCGTGACTGCGTGTCTGCGTGTCTGTGTGACTGCGTGTCTGTGTCTGTGTGACTGCGTGTCTGTGTGACTGCGTGTCTGCGTGACTGCGTGTCTGCGTGTCTGTGTGACTGCGTGTCTGCGTGTCTGTGTGACTGCGTGTCTGCGTGTCTGCGTGACTGCGTGTCTGCGTGTCTGCGTGACTGCGTGTCTGCGTGTCTGCGTGACTGCGTGTCTGCGTGTCTGCGTGTCTGCGTGTCTGCGTGACTGTGTGACTGTGTCTGCGTGACTGTGTGACTGTGTCTGCGTGTCTGCGTGACTGTGTGACCGTGTCTGCGTGACTGCGTGTCTGCGTGACTGCGTGTCTGTGCGACTGTGAGTGCTCAGAGAGGTCCTAGGCACAGAGCGGCAGCCACTGTCTGTCAGTCTGCCCCAGGGCCACCACAGTGTTAGGGAAACAACAGTACCTCTAAAGATGCACGATGCATCAGGCATTCTGACTGTGAGCGGGGTCGCCTCTCCACAGATCTGACCTGTAACTTGGTCTGGTTTGGTCTCCATGAAGATAGAAAGGTTTAATGCCATACTGTGAAACATTCCGGACAAACAAAACAATAACATCTTCATGGAGAAAAGTGTTTAACGGACCCTCCATCGGAAAAGTTACACAATGCACCTTTATTAAAATGCTTTGTGAGGCTCATTCTCATCCTAAAGCTTCATCCTAAAGCTTCAGCCTTTAGCGTGTGACATGTGTGAATGAAAACACGATGATGAGGAAACTGCTTCACACGCCACACTGCTTTTTTTAGAAAGAAGTTTCACCTCATGCCCAGAAGCCATTTTCAGTTTGATGGTTCTAATGGGACTGGCCCATAATGATGTTGGCTGTAAACGAGGGCATGGCGGTTTCACTCTAACCCCCTCCCCTCGGGGCTGGACTTAGTGATTCCGAGCAGGAGAAATCCTATTGCCTCAGGCCAGTTCCACAAAGTGAAAATGGCTTCAGGATGGGAGCTGAGATGTCTTGATTACGAAAACAGATGTGTCCAGATCAATTGAAAGCTTCTGTTCACTAAACTCTCATTAAATCTGTGATGATATGGCTGCAGTCTCGTGCTGTAGTTTGGACTAAGGGCTGCTGTTGTTTCAGCTGAAGGCGGTACACGAGCAGCTGGCCGTACTCTCACAGGCGCCCGTCTCCAAACCAAAGAAGAAGAAAGAGAAGAAGGACAAGGAGAAGAAGAAAGACAAAGGGAACAAGGCCAAACTAGAGGAGGAGAAGAAGAAACCTGCGGCAGCCGCTCAGCCCAAACCGCCCAATCAGAAGAAAGCTCCAGCCAGGAAGGCCAACAGCACAGTCACCGCCACAAGGTACAACCTGAGCCAAAGGTCAAAGGTCTAAGCGTAAGGTGGAACTCTGCATGGCCTGTACCTGCACTCAGAGGGTTGGTGAATGGTGTTGGATGCAGGACCAGCAGCACTTTATCTTGATTTATTACTTTATTATTACATACAGTTGGAAGAACACCTCTAAATCCAGTAACATGCCAAAAAGCTCCAAAGCCCTATTCACACAGGATCAGCTTTACCTAGAGACCTGGGGTCAGTTGTAATAATTCCAGACGTCCTGTGTGTTTCTAGTCCTGAATTTTACTTGCTGTAATTCTGCAAACTCTGAGGTCCTCAGGTTCTAGTCCTGTGTGAACTGTCAGTAATTTGGGCTGTTTTTTGTCTGTACATTGAAGCTAATGGTGATTCAAAATGTCTTTACAGCCCATTATAGCTCCACATATGAACTAAATTAATTTGCCACGGACCATATTCTAATCGTTTTGTTGTTCTTTCTAATGTTAAAAAGTAAAAAAACATCAAACTAGAACAGGGGTGGACATTATTTTTTTCATGGGGCCACATGAGAAACAGAAAATATTGTGGAGGGCCGGGCCATATTAATGGCATTTCTTTATAAAAAAAAATGGCATTGTTTTGATGTGCTGGTAAGAGTTTATGACCAAGCAATGAAAAAGGTTGCCTTACAAAAAATGTCATTAAAAAAACATCTCTAAAATAAAAGTAATGCACCTTTAGTAGTATAATTCCTTTGCCGTAGCAACAAAGAACCGACCAATCAGCTTGGAGCCTCTTTGGGAACGTTGAGGTGCTTTTAGTACAAAGTTTGTAAAATTTGTACAAATGCACAAAAAACAGACATCATGGGGTAATTTCAGTTTTAAAGACATCCTTAGGTGGAAAGGACTTGATGAGATAAAGTAGAATTATTCCGATCTCGTTGAAGATTTTGCAGTAAAAGTCATGTCCAGTTTGTATTTTTCCAATAGAATCAAACCTGTTTTAACCTGTTTATCCGATTTCCTTAGACAACCCAAAAAGGGTGGGAAGTCCGGCTCGGCGAATGGCGAGGAGGGGGAGGAGTCTTCTCTGCCCATGACGTATGACGAGAAGCGGCAGCTGAGTCTGGACATAAACCGTTTACCTGGGGAGAAGCTGGGCCGCGTGGTGCACATCATTCAGTCCAGAGAGCCCTCTCTGCGAGACTCCAACCCCGACGAGATTGAGATCGACTTCGAAACGCTCAAACCCTCCACGCTGCGAGAGCTCGAGAGATACGTCAAGTCCTGCCTCCAGAAGAAGCAGAGGAAACTCATGCGTGAGTACTGACACCTCCTCCCCCCTCACTCTCCCCTTTAGTCCTCCAGACCCCGGCCCCTCACTCTCCCCTTTAGTCCTCCAGACCCTCACTCTCCTCTTTAGTCCTCCAGACCCTCACTCTCCCCTTTAGTCCTCCAGACCCTCACTCTCCCCTTTAGTCCTCCAGACCCCAGACCCTCACTCTTCCCTTTAGTCCTCCAGACCCCGGACCCTCACTCTCCCCTTTAGTCCTCCAGACCCTCACTCTCCTCTTTAGTCCTCCAGACCCTAGACCCTCACTCTCCCCTTTAGTCCTCCAGACCCCGGCCCCTCACTCTCCCCTTTAGTCCTCCAGACCCTCACTCTCCTCTTTAGTCCTCCAGACCCTAGACCCTCACTCTCCTCTTTAGTCCTCCAGACCCCAGACCCTCACTCTCCTCTTTAGTCCTCCAGACCCTCACTCTCCTCTTTAGTCCTCCAGACCCCGGCCCCTCACTCTCCCCTTTAGTCCTCCAGACCCTCACTCTCCTCTTTAGTCCTCCAGACCCTAGACCTTCACTCTCCCCTTTAGTCCTCCAGACCCTCACTCTCCTCTTTAGTCCTCCAGACCCTAGACCTTCACTCTCCTCTTTAGTCCTCCAGACCCTCACTCTCCTCTTTAGTCCTCCAGACCCTAGACCTTCACTCTCCTCTTTAGTCCTCCAGACCCCGGACCCTCACTCTCCCCTTTAGTCCTCCAGACCCCGGACCCTCACTCTCCCCTTTAGTCCTCCAGACCCCAGACCCTCACTCTCCCCTTTAGTCCTCCAGACCCCGGACCCTCACTCTCCCCTTTAGTCCTCCAGACCCTCACTCTCCTCTTTAGTCCTCCAGACCCTAGACCCTCACTCTCCCCTTTAGTCCTCCAGACCCCGGCCCCTCACTCTCCCCTTTAGTCCTCCAGACCCTCACTCTCCTCTTTAGTCCTCCAGACCCCGGCCCCTCACTCTCCTCTTTAGTCCTCCAGACCCTCACTCTCCTCTTTAGTCCTCCAGACCCTCACTCTCCTCTTTAGTCCTCCAGACCCCGGCCCCTCACTCTCCTCTTTAGTCCTCCAGACCCTCACTCTCCTCTTTAGTCCTCCAGACCCCGGCCCCTCACTCTCCTCTTTAGTCCTCCAGACCCTCACTCTCCTCTTTAGTCCTCCAGACCCTCACTCTCCTCTTTAGTCCTCCAGACCCCAGCCCTTCACTCTCCCCTTTAGTCCTCCAGGTAATTTTCAGTTTAGCATCTTTATTTGAAATGTGGTTGTGGGTGGAGTTCAGGTGTTTAGCTCCACCTTTAAAGACTTGGGCCGCCCCAGTGGAGAAAAGTGTGGGCCCCTGAAAACTGTTCAGTTGAGAGTTGAAGCTGTCAGGCTTCAGCTTTAGTTGTGTTGAGATGATAAATTATAAATGGCTGATTTACTTCCTCTAGAGCTGCTAGAGGTCCAGCTTTTTCTGTGGCCACGGCTTAAGAGTCTGCTGATATGTACAGATACTAGTGCAGGGACTAAAAATGGACTTTGCTAAAAAAACAAGAAATATTGTACGACAAAATGTGTGATCTAGCACTTATTTACCTAAAGTAACTATAGAACAACTGTATATTAAATGATCAAATGTTATGAAACTTTCTGGACCAACTATGAGCAGTAAATAGTTTTATTACATCGATTCATAGCTATGGATGTAACAACCAAAATATCGTGATGTATCGTCAAAAGTCTCACAATAATATCGTGGACCATCACAATATATCGAATTGTGATGGTGCAGCAACAGCTAAAAAACAGAACTACAAAGACCATGATCCTTTGCTCTGCTTCAGTCCAATCTACATGAGGAAATAATTCTTCATATTCAGAGTTTTGTCAGCCTCCATCAAAGACCGTGATCGTGCCGTATCCTGAGAGGCATATTGTGTAAATATCGTATCGAGAGATTTGGATATTGTTACATCACATTTCATAGCCTCAACCAGAATATCTGCAGAACCGATATTTTGGAGCCGAAACCGATCTAGCAAATGTTCATGGATCTGCGCTGATATTCAGTATCGGTATCGGTGCATCCCTAATTGCCGCTCATGTAACCCCGTGTCCTTGTGTGTTTTTACAGAGAAAGCAGCTGGGGGCGGGGCCTCGGGCGCAGGGGGCGGGGCCAGTAGGTTGAGTGGCAGCTCGTCCTCCTCCTCTGACGACAGCTCATCCACGGGGAGCTCCTCCTCCTCCGACACAGACTGAACAGACTCTGTACATACGCCCCGTTTTTAGAATAGTGTTCTTTCCCACCTCGGACTCAGACCCCCGAACGCACCACATTCCACCGACGACAGCCGGCGCCGCAAACCCAAACCCCCGCAAACGCTCCTGAATGCAGCAGGAGCCCCACGCCATGGACCGCACTGTGGAAATGTGGAGAAAACTGGATTATATCTGCCAAATCATGGAGTATATCAGAGCATACCAATCTGGGCCAGGTCAGGACTAGATCTTAGCCAGGTCTGGGCCAGGTCTGGGCCAGGTCTGAGCCAGGTCTGGGCCAGGGCTGAGCCAGGTCTGGGCCAGGGCTGAGCCAGGGCTGGACCCAGGGCTGGGCGATTCAACCACTCTTTTTTTATTACATGTAGATTTTTTATTTTGACCCATGTGACCCTTTATTTGACAGGACACTATCGCACTATCACTGTAGTTTATGGCGAGTTTTTACTACGACTTCACAAATTTAAAACAAAAAATTTAAATCACAAATCACCTTTTGTGTATATATGAAGCCACAACACACATGGCTGCATACTGAAAAACGATCCATGAGTTTCAGTTTCCACATTACCGTAACATTATCACTTTTATGTAGTTTTGCCCCTTGTCTCCATGGCGACACGTTGGCTTGTCCTGATTTCTGATTCGCTCAGCCCTCCACAGCCCGACCAATGGAAATCTGAACGGAGACTGGCTTCAGGCTGTGATTGGTTCAATATTGGGGTATGGAGGATCTTTTTTTTTTTTTATCAGATTTTGAAGGTTAAATGCTGTTGAATTTCTCATACTGAATTTTTTAACTCTGAAAAAATTGCAGTTGCTTTTCAAAGTTTTTTTAAAATTCAAAATGAAAAATTTGCTTTTTAAATATTGAACACAAATGTTTTCAGGCCCTTGAATTCAGCAGTCAAAATTTGCAGCCTTCCTCTTCCTCCTCAGTCATGTGACTGAGGAGGAAGAGGAAGGCTGCTCCTATTGGCTGTTCTCTTCTGTGGGCGGGGCTTATAGTTAAAAAAAATTTGATGAGGCTAATTCTGACCAATCAGGTCGGTTCCCTGCAGAATTTACTGGTTATTACTTTAGATCGACTCACTCTGGATCGATTGCTTTTGTCTTCTTGGATCTTTGCTGCAAAATTTTTCAACTTGAAAATAGCTGAAAATGCAAAAGGTGATTTATATAAACTTCATTAACAGAAATTCAGAATAAAAACAGTTAAAGTGTTTTTTTTTCAGAGTAAAACAATTCACAGTGAAAATTCAACTTCATTTCAAATCCAAAATCTGATGAAAACAATGGGATGATCTTCCATTTTAGGGGCTCTTTCTGACAAACTCAAACCTTAAACAGACTATAGACGAACCACAACATCTCACCTGACACGTGTGCGATCACTTTGAGAAACTCGTGGAAAAAATAATTCTTAAAGATGGGGATATTACGCGAAAACGACTTTTTGGAGCTTTCTACCATGTTACAACCTCGTTCTCATTAAAATTACGCCTGAAGTGGTTTCCAGAATCATCCATGCATGTTTGAGTCATCTTGCGATCTCTCCCGGGCACTATTCTAACCCTCCTTACGGTTAGGTGTACGAGACCACGCCTCTTGTACAAGGCTCCGCCCACAAACATAACCAGGAAGCAGAGAGACAGGGCTTCAAAAACGAAACAAACTAAACTTTTTAATACAATGGAGACTTTTCAAACCAACCAAAGGGAACATGGCGATAGAAATATGTTATCTGTTGGCAGTTAATGCTCCACGTTAAGGAAATGAGATCAAAATAGAAGATTTTTTAATCGAAAATTGGACTTTCATTGCTAAAAAAGTATTAAAATAGGCTTAAACTTTTCCAAATTTCTCACAGCAGATTAGAATAAAATTTTTGGTGCTGTTTTAGACCGGGAATATGCCTCAGCGTCATCTTTTTGAAACGGATTTTCGCTTTTGAGATGTGGTGGTCCGTCTGAACTCGGGTCTCTCTGGGCGGGGGTCAAGAGGTCGTCCCTTTTCAATCGTCTGTAAACTGAAAATAAGACAAAAAAAGTGTTTTTTCTTTTGTAAACTACACTACATGAGTTCTCTGCTGTGTGCTGTGTGTCCTCGTGCCGCTGTCTAAATGTCCCCTTCACATCTTCCTCCAAACTCCTCCCCACTGTGGCAACGTTTACGAGATCGAAAAGTCCAAACGAAACCAGCGTCTTTATCTTTACCCACTTATTTTCACCCAAAGCAAAGGGCCCATGTTGTGTTAGTTTCTGATGTTCTAATGTCGTTTCCTCATCACAAACCCCTGGAGTTGTGTTTTGTTTCATTCACACGTTTAACACACAAACCCTGCAGATTTAGGCTGAGTTCTTCTCTTAAACTGGAAAAAACACTGTTCCACCTTGTGATGTCATCATGTGGTAATACAGGAAGTGCTCCAGCGCATTTTTAAACTCCATAAACCTTCACTAGAATCATTTGGATACTTTCAGTCATGGAATTGCCAATCTCTGCTGAACTAAAGGTAAAAGGAACTTGAAAACTACCACTTGATGACATCACAAGGTGGAACAGAGCGTTTTTGAGCTTTGGAGGTGCAGACAGACTAATAAAACACAACTCCAGGTCTGTTTTTGAGGAGGGAAGAACATTACGACGTGACTTAAAGCTCACAAGAGTCCATTTTGCGTAATGCAGAACTTCAAAACAATTTTACATTCTGGAGAAATTTCTAGAATTTTGTTTTTGTTGTTTTTTTGTTTTTTTTTCTCGAATCAGCTCGTGCATAGCAGTTTCAGTGACGTGGAGATGTGGGCGGCAGTGGTTTCGTTGTAGGTCACTGCCTGAAATGGAAGGTGGATGAATGAGTTTTGATAACGTGAGACTTGTTTCTATATTAATGGCCTTTTTGAAGAACTTTAATGATTTTTTTTTTTTAGAATTTTAAACAAAATTTTTATCTTTAATCATGTTTTTACATTATTTATATCTCAAAGCTGTAATAAGTCGGTTTTGAGAGGGGGCACACCGTTTCCCCCTTAATTTAGTCGAATTGTCGGTTTGTTTTTGTTAAGTAACGAGAGTCTTGCTTATTATAGCTTTTACGTTTTTATATTTGAAAACATTTTTGCTATCATGAACTTTTCGAACATCACGTCATGCCTAATTTCTTGATTCTAATTTCAGAGTAATGAAGATGTTTTGTACTTGATGTTATTTCAGAATCAAAATTTGCTCCTCTTTTCATTTTCATACTTGTGCATAATTATATATAAAGGGCTTTCTGATTTACTCTGGAATTTCACTTCGATTCCGAGTTGAATTCGCCCAAAAAAATCAAAATGCAAAAGCTTGACGTGGTTTTTGGTTCACGTAATTACCGGGCCTATTCACATAAAATACAAACTGCTCTGAAGTTGGATCTCTTCTGTCGGCAAAAAACGAAATCAAACATTTTCCACTATAGCATCATGATTTCTAAAGTTTATGGACTCAGTCTTTAGCAATATATATAAATATGTAATACAAAAGCGCATTTTCTGTTTCTGAAAGTTCGACGGTGAATTCTAGAGCGTAAAATCCACCTATATTTGCGCTAAAATGTTCAGCTTCGTCGTAATTCTCAAACAGTGACGCTGGTTTCTTGTTGGACACTTTGGGTTTTAAAAATCGGTTTCTTTCAGATCGACAGATGAGCAGCGCGTCACGGTTTCCTCCTTTTTTTTTTTTTTTTTTTTTAGTTGAGGTCGATGCATAATAATAGATAATAATAATGTTTTTTGTATTTTAATAAGAAAAATGAAAAAAGTGAGTTTATGTACTGCATGCACTGCGCCCGTCTGTTCTTTCCGATGTTTGAGCACTGTATAGTAGCTGTAAGTAGAGACACAAATGGGCTCAGAGCTACGCCACGTCCACCGAGAATTACCCAGACAAATGCAACGTTCACCGGGGATGGGACGAGATCTCACGAGACACAAAATCTGTAGTTTTTAGATTTTTAATGTCGTTAAAATGCAAATCTGTGTTGTAATACAGCGAGTTCTTGGGTTAAGTCGGTATTAGAAATGATCAGGTCCAACATTTGTGCGTTGGAGGGTTTCAGATTCAAGAATGTCAGTTTTTCCTAGACATCACAACATTCTACAGGCCAATATTATTTAATACAGATGGGGGCAGGTAAAATTAATGTTGTTCAACTGCAGATTTTTGGAGTAATAAAGCGTGGCTCCCATTGACTCACATTTGAATATTGTGGCTCCTCTCTGTACCTTCTGCCATGAGCCTCGTCATTTTGGTCTTAAATGTTCGTATTAACCCAGTCTACATGAGCCTGGTGTGTTTTCCCCCTATTTTCTCTGTTTCGCTCCGTTCTCCTGGCTCCACATTCGCCCCTGTAACCGTTGGCATCGATGAGCTTCATTTGACTGGAGCTGAACGCTGTGGGTGACGTCACATTCGCTTAGTCCACTTCTTTAAACGGCCTGTGGTCCAGTCAGTAATAGAAATGGTAAAAGGTAAACGCACAAATGTTGAACCTGATTCTTTCTGTTATTGACAAAACCCAAGATCTCACTGTATTACGACAAAGATCTGTATTTTAACGACATTTATTTCAGCGAACCCCCGTCTGGATTATATATTCTTGGCCTATCGAATGGTGTGAAATGATCTCGTGAGATGTTTTAGTTGGTGTTTACGTTTGGATTGGACAAAAAAGGGTTACATGAGTGAGTTAGATCTCTTACAGTTCTAAAAGGCAATGCTTAAATGGAAACACAAATATTAAATCAAATAAAAAGATAAAAAATGACAAATTTGGAAACTGAATGGAAAAATGTATACATTAAAAATCAAGTTAAAATCTCTCCTCGTATTTCGTCTCCTGGAAATGATCTCGTTCCATCCCTGAAGCTGAACTGAAAACTGATCTTGGTTTAGATTAGGGATGTCACAATCTGAACTTTTAGTGTTTGCGATTATGAAATGGATCCGATTTAAAGCTGCATTATGTCACTTTTCTGGTGGAGGGTCCCTCAGATGCTTTTCTCCATGGAGATGTTATTGCTTTGCCTGGAATGTTGCACAGTATGGCATTAAACCTTTCTATCTTCATGGAGACCAGACCAGAAGAACCAGAAGTTCCAAGTCAGATCTGTGGAGAGGCGACTCCGCTCACTGTCAGAATATCTGTTTTTCTAGGTATTTTTGAGCTCTAAAACCACCTGTAATTGAATAAATGTAAAGTAGAGCTGTTTAATGTCACACTGTGGAACATTCCAGGCAGAGCAATGACGTATCCATAGAAACAAGCAGGTGACGGACCCACAACTGAAAAGTTACACAGTGCATCTTTTAATTCTAGATCTATATCATGTCATCAGCTTTATTCAAATAAACTTTCGCTGAGAAAGTTTCTGCTTTTCTTTGACGATGGCACGAAATGTAAAAATGTTTTTTCATTGAATTCAAATCGAAAGTAGAGCTTCAAAAATGCTTCTTTGTCAAATGGAGTTCTTGTGACATCCCTGTTTTAGATCCACACACGTCGACTCTGAGGGGAGTGGTTTTTGGGTTTACGGGAGGTGTAAATGGAGTGGGCGTGGCCAGGTGGAGTGGGCGTGGCCAGAGCTGCAAACTCTGACTAGATCGATGTAAAATTACTGATGGATTATTTTCTGAGTTCCTTTGTTTTCATAAATAAACTCATAAACAAGAGCAAAACCGCAGTGGATTTATTTCGTGTTTAAATGTACACGCACGCATGCACACACAAATACACACAACTGAAACATCAAATGGTCCACACGCACAAATACACATCTGAAACGTATAAATGTACACACACACAAATGCACACAACTGAAACGTCTACATGTACGCACACACACACACAGCTGAAATGTGTCTAAATGTCCACAAAAGAGACAAATCCATGTAGAAGTTTTTATTTCCCTTTAACACTGCAGTAAGTGTAAACATGAATGAGTTCCAAAGTCACAGAAACAAAAATACAACTCTAAAAACTGACAGAAGCTTTGGTTAACATCAACACTGTCAGAGCCATTTAACACTGTGTCATAGCAGGAGGTTGTAGGTTCAATTCCTTTGCATCTCTAAACATGCACAGAGGTCCTCCAGACAGGTCCTCCTCCTGATCCATGATCCAGGCTCAGATCTGGACCTCTGCTCCTGACAGGTTTGACCAGAGACACGGGCAGGTGCAGTTTTTTAGGACAATTTTTTGAAATCGAAATCAAATCCATGCAGCGCCTGTTTTTCTGATGCACAGAGGAAATGTGCCTCATCAGACATGATTTAAACACACCTGTCTGTGTCTTTGTAAAATAAAAGTGACATATGGGGAGACATATGGCCCCTCAGAGTTCAGGTTAGAGTCTGGACTTGTGGAGAGGGACTAACTGGACCTGTGATGAGGACAGGGCCATGTGCAGAGCATCTGAACATGTCAAAGAGCCGAATGACCTGAAACTATCACCAAACCAAGAGAAGAATGAGAGTAAACTCCTCCCACTGGGGCGGGGCTAACAGAGCTCCTCACCAGTGTTCTACTGTTAGAATGAAATTTGTCTGTAGTTTATGAGCAAACACAAAACATGTTTCACTCAAATATAAATATTAATCTATATTTGACAAACTCTTGTGTGTGTTTCTACACACATTTGTGTGTATTCAGTAGGTACAGTGGCTGCACTTCCTGGTGTTACTGCACAGAGCAGATCCTGGACTCGGTCTGAGGCCTGTGGACGCTCTCCGGGACCAGGACGGGCTGGTTGCCGTGGTTACTGTACCAGGTGTGCTGCGTGCGGCTCAGGTACGAGTGAGGGGGCGTGGCCTGGAGCTGCTGTTGGCTCCAGATCAGGAAGGACGTGTTCCGGTACCTCAGACCCACGAAGGCGTCGCTCAGGGCTTTAGCGGCCAGAGGGGGGCGCTGTGAGGAGGAGGGGTCAGACACAGGGGTCACCGAGGGGTCAGGGGTCACCGAGGGATCAGGGGTCGCCATGGGAACAGAACCAGGCCCACGGCCGAGTCCGACATGATCCAACCTGGAGAGACACACTCTGGGTTCACTGACGGTTTGACAATAACAGGTCAGACTCTTCTTCTATTTGTATTAAACTTCATGAGTGTTCTTGTCCCTCACCCCAACACTTCCTCATTCTGATGATTCTGGTGTGGGGTTCCTCAGGGTCATGATTCACTCACATTTTCATGTTTAGCTTTAAGAGACTTAGAGCTGCAAAGTCTATGTGACCTCTTCAGAGAGTCGTCATAGAGGGACTGTTGTGTAATGTGGAGAGACGTGCTGTGTTATAACACTGTTATAACACGAATGCACTGAGAGTAGTATTTAAAGAGTATTTAAAGGCACACTATGTAACTTTTCTGGACGAGGGTGTCCCATCTGTTTGTCTCCAGGTAATGTAATGGTTTTGCCTAGAATGTTCTTCAGAATGACATAAAACTTATCTATACCAGTGCAGACAAGCCTTGAAACCTAGTTACAGATCGCATCTGTGGAGAGGCGACCCCACTATCAGTAACAATACATGTTTTTCAAGGACTGTTTGCAATTAAAGCGTCTGTTATTGAATAAACAACAGGACAGAGAGACGTTTTGCCATGCCGTGAAACATTCTAGGCAAAACATTATCTCTGACAACAAGACAGGCTGATGGCATACCCTGCTCCAGAAAAGTTACATAATGCACCTTTAAATCGGTGTGGGGAGGGGCTGTGCAGTCTGCAGAACAGCCAAAAGAAAAAACGGTGTCACCCCATCTATTATCTATTACACTGAACATTAATCACAGTTATAACATAAGAAAACCCACCAGACTCACCTGAACAGACCGGCCCTCCAGTGATCTTGGTCTTGGCCCTGGTTTAGTTCTGGTTCTGGCTCATTTTGGACCTGAATGGTTTAGTTTTGGTGGTTGGTTCCCTGGATGCAGTAAACCTTTTATCGCTGATTTTATCTTTTACTTCACTTCGCCTTGTTTTTTCCTCTGTGCGTCTTTTTATTTCCTCTTGCCGGTTAATAAACTCCTTTTTAATTATTCAGACATTTTTCAATCCTTACATGCACAAATAGAGTATTTAGATGCTCATTTCCACTGTGTTTTTCTCATTTTAAGTCACGTCATTAGCTCCTACTGTTCCTATAGCAACGGTCCATCAGCTGAATAAGTCCGACTGGATACAACAGACACGGAAGGACCGGGTTCCTTCAACTTTTAATTAAGCCCGTCGGAAATTTATACCGGGGGTAAAATAAATATACACATCAACAAAATGACAGGCTTTGTTTGATTCTTTTATATATATTTTTTTAAATAATGAATTTCGTCTAAATATTTAACGTTTTTATAACAACGCAGCAGAGGGCGCTAGAGAGATTTCCTGTTCTGAACGTAAACAAACAGGCTTAGCATTAGCATTAGCATTCGTTTTTTCTGACTCAGGTAAGTCATTAAAACAAACCCCATTTTATTTGATGTTTTTCTCCGCTGTTTCTTATGGTTGAATAGATAAAGTGATCAGATTTTTATTGCTTTCTAAAGCCCGTAATACCGTGTAAGGCAGTGCAAGCGGAACCCGGTTCAATATATAGTATTTAACTTTTTTTTTTATTATTAAATATAGTATTGTGCAAGCACATACTAGCGGTAATAAATTTGATTGCGCAATATTTTGTTCGGCTTATACATTTGTACAAAATTAAGTTTATATTATCGCATTTACGGAAAATAGTTTAAGAAACACTTGCGTTCATTTGAAATACGAAGCGCTTAAATGAGCTGAACATCCAAGGGGGTTTGGTGCGAAAATGATCTCAATGTTAAGACCTAATATGTAACTTTAAAGCAAAAAATAGACTAAAATAAAATCATGTTTGTTCATTTTGCATGCTTTTATTGCACTGAAAAACATAGAAAAGCATGCTTCCGTACTGTGAGCTGGCTTGCAACTCCACAAACCTGACTCAGCTATTTGGCTTGGAATAGGGCCTCCTCCTGCTTGTTTCCATGGAAATGTTGCTCTTTAGGCTTTATCTTCCGCAGTATGGCACAAAACAGTAGCTAAATGGATCTCTGTGGAGAATGTTCCTAACTGTGGTTTTAACTTTCTGTTTCTTTTGGATGTTCTGGACATCAGAGGTTTATCCTGTATTCCAGAGTCATATTCATAATCCTGATGTTGAATTGATCTGAATTCTTCTTCTTCTTCTTCTTCTTCTTCTTCTTCTTCTTCTTCTTCTTCTTCTTCTCCTTTGTGTCACAGAGTCTGGTCTGGATGATGGTGAAACAGCAGCAGAGACGCACAGACAGGTCCCTCACACGTTTAAATCATGATTTAATGAATTCTAAAACCACAGCTGAAGATGAAACCTTTGACCCTGTGTGTGCAGGTGTTTTTTACCTGGGGGCAGTAATAATGTGACGCTGGTTCGATTCCCGACACAGAGGCGCCCTCATCCCTCACATGAAGTACACCAACCTCCTCAGGTGGGTTTAGTTTTCATTTTGCACTGGTTTGATCAGGTTTAATCTTGATTTAAAAGGGTCATATTAGGCAAAATGGACTTTTATTTTAATCATGTTATTACAGTGTTCCCTCTTCATTAGTGCGACTGTACTGAGAATATCTAGATGGTAATAGATATATATACCCTGTCCTGTGTGTGAGGTATAAGTGTTTTTACTGCCCCCTGTGGCCACTGCTCTGGACTTATGGCAACAATAAAAAAGGAAAATCAGAGTCACACATTTTGGGTTTCAGCCACTTTTCACTTTTAGAGGAAGTCAGTGGACCTGTTTCTAATATTAAACCATTTTAGATCAATATTGATGTTTGCGATGAACAAAATGTAAAATCTGTGTGTGTTGTTTAGTACTAAATTCCAGTTTTTATTTCAGGCTCCAGTGAGAGAAATGCAGGGGGAACATGGAGAGCCTGAGACCAAAAGGATTTGTATTTCTGGGTAAAAACTCCTTCTGTTCATATTTGACTGTTTCATACAAATGTTTAGTGAATAAAACTCTTGGTTTGTGTGCGGCAGATCGGAGCAGACTTTGACCAATAGAGAGACAGCTCCAGAGTCATGTGACCAAACAGGAAGTGACACGTGCTCTTTGGAAGGTATTTCTGTAAACACAAACACAGTCTGGGGTCTGGGGTCTTTTTGTTTGAGTGGGTTTATTACAGCGTGTGTTCTGTTTCAGACCCGCTGAGTCCTGGAGATGGAGTCCAGCAGGTGGTGCTAGAGAGCAGTGAGGACAACAGAGCAGCAGAGGTACAGAACTCACCCGGGTTAGACCTGGTTCAGTCCTGGTTTAGTCTTGTTTTAGTCCTGGTTCAGTCCTGTTTCAGTCCTGGTTTAGTCTTGTTTTAGTCCTGGTTTAGTCCTGGTTTAGTCCTGGTTCTTCTTGTAGCGGGCTTCTGGAGGGTGTCTGAAGGTGACGATCCAGAGGAGCAGTGAGAGTCGAGAGTTTGGAGAGAAGGACCCTGCCTCCGAGCGCTTCACCTGCCACGTCTGCCACTGCACCTGCCCCTCTGCGCAGGTGAAACACCATTTATTTATTTATTTATTTATTTATTTATTTATTTATTTATTTATTTATTTATTTATATTCTGCCGTTTGGAGCTGTTCCAGATGTTTTAATGTTTTGTCCTTTTCAAATACTTTTAACTGCGTTCACTTTGGATTTGTTAAGTTTTTTACATATGACAGATTATTAAAGGCCCATATCCCTGTTCTGATGTTTCCTCATCAAAAACACATCTGGAGTTGTGTTTGTTTCATTCACATGTTTAACACACAAACCTGAAGATTTAGGCTGAGTTCTTCTCTCAAACTGAAAACACTCTGTTCCACCTTGTGATGTCATCATGTGGTGATACAGGAAGTGCTCCACTGTGTTTTTAAACTCCACACACCTTCACTAGAATCATTTGGATCATTTCAGTCCTGGAATTGTCGATATCTGTTTAACTAAAAGGTAAAAGGAGCTGGAAACTACCACTTGATGACATCACAAGGTGGAACAGAGCGTTTGGAGCTTTGGAGATGTGGACAGACTAATAATAAAGAGTTCCTCAAGTGGCCAAACCTACTTGTCAAAGCCTGATCCCGTCAGAAGCTCAGCAGGTCTGGGCCTGGTTAGTTCTCGGATGGGAGACGCTGGAAACACCAGGTGCCACAGGGGGGCGCCAGTGGTGTCGTCGTGTCCTTTGGCAAGACACTTCACCCACACTGCTTGGTATGAAAGTGGAGTGTGTGAGTGTTGGTGGTGGTCGGAGGGGCCGATGACGCAGATTGGCAGCCTCGCCTCTGTCAGTCTGTCCCAGGGCAGCTGTGGTTACAGTAGAAGTTTAACACCACAGAGTCTGGAGTGAATGAAAAATAAAACAATAAAAGTGTAAAGAGTCTTTGAGTGTCCTGAAAGGCGCTGTATAAATGCAGTGATTCATTAATTAAAAATGAATTCATTAATTCTGGGTATATTTTTGACAAGGTAAACTCATTATCACATGACTTAAATAATTTTGGACCTTTAATACCTCAAATGAAGGAGTCCAAGAGGAGATTTAAAAGCTCGAATGGACCCTTTTCTCATGTCTGTTTAAACATCAGGACGCAGACAGTTTCAGATGGACAATCACACAGAGCAGGTCTGGGCTCCATTCCTCCAACAGAAACATCCTCTGGTGTAGAACTTCCATCAGAATGAAGGTCTGAACCTGCGGTCATGTTTAAATCCTCAAAATCCTCACAGGGAAAGAACGGAGCGGGAAGTGCCAGAGTCCAGGTTTAGTCCTGGTTTAGTCCTGGTTCAGTCCTGGTTTAGTCCTGGTTCAGTCCTGGTTCAGTCCTGGTTTAGTCCTGGTTTAGTCCTGGTTCAGTCCTGGTTCAGTCCTGGTTCAGTCCTGGTTCAGTCCTGGTTTAGTCCTAGTTCAGTCCTGGTTTAGTCCTGGTTTAGTCCTGGTTCAGTCCTGGTTCAGTCCTGGTTTAGTCCTGGTTCAGTCTTGTTTTCTTTCTTCAGTCGTTCCATGAACACATGAGTGGGGCGGATCATAATCGCAAACTGCAGCAGATTTCTCAGAGCGTCGCACAACCTGAGTGAGTCCTACACACACACACACACACACACACACACACACATACAACACACACTCTCTCTTTCTAACATGACCCCGTCCTCAGCTGTGCTCAGGTGGTGGTGCAGGAGCCCTGTAGGCGGCGCCGTAGAGCCTCTGTGCGCTGGTGCGACGTGTGTCAGAACAACTTCACCGGAGACGTGATTCTGCACAGACGCACAACACAACACAAGGTGAGTGAACACACAGACACACAACACAAGGTCAGTGTTTTATTTGTTTTATTTTTATTTGCACATGTGGTAAAAACGACATTTCAAACAGAAGACTTTTTCCTTTAAGATCACCTCCTCCATAAACATGATTTTACCGTCATGAACAGACGAAAAGAACAGACTTTCAGTCGTTCAAATATGAAATATTATTAGAAATCAATATTTGTTTGATTTTCTGTACAAAAAATAAAACGTTTTGTCTTTTAAAATAGTCCAGTGAGGAAACAGATTTGAGAGTCTGGGCTAAATTATTCCAGAGGTTCAACTTTCTGGACTTGAGTCTTTGATTTGAAGGTAAACGTCTCTGCAGTGAACGCACTTCTACAGGAACAAATACAATATATGTTTACGTGAAATACTGTCAGAATATTGTGTTTTCTGAGCAGACGACAATCTGTGAATAATTAATCGTTCTTAAACATTTCTTTTGTATTAATAAAATCTTGTTGAGGTGCGTCTTACATGTAGAACCCCAAACTCTGTTACAGTCCATGATGTAAAATAAATTTAAATATAATATAACGTCATCCTGCACGAAACATTTATACAGGAGCAAACTTCAAACAAAATACCAATGGATTTCATCATTTTTCTACAAACATGTTCGGTATGACATTTCCAGGTTAGTTTTTGATCGACAATCACTCCTAAAATGAACAACTTGACTAATTGTGATACCAAAAAATCGTGTCACATCTTGATTATATGTATTATTTTTTGTACTGAAAATCATAACATTTATCTTTTGTATATTTAGGGAGAGTTGATTTGTTTTAAACCAATTAAGTTATAGATAATTCCTCATTTGCATCTCTTATCAGACATTTAGATTCAGATGAGATAACAGACGACATGTTTCATCTGCAAACATGAGCGGCAACACTTTTTTACAAACATTTTTTAGATCATTAATATAAATTATGAATAACAGAGGTCCTAAAATGGAGCCCTGCGGGACCCCACAAATGATCTTACCTCTATATGAGCTTTAATATTCCCTTCATCACCTTTAAAATAAAAAATACAGAATAGAAAAATAATCTCGGCGGTAGTTCAGTGGCGTTTCTTTTGAGTTTGACGTCTTTTCTTGACGTCGTCTGTTTTCAGGAGTGTAAGAAGTGGTCCAGGCCCTTCTGCTCCGTGTGTCTCCGACTCTTCAGAACTCCACGGAAGTTTGTGGAGCACATGAAGAGCCCCGCCCACAAACAGAAGGTGAGGACATAGTACTGGTTTAGTCCTGGTTTAGTCCTGGTTTAGTCCTCGTTCAGTCCTTGGGTTAGTCCTGGTTTGGTCCAGGTTTAGTCCTGGTTTAATCCTGGTTTAGTCCTGGTTCAGTCCTGGTGTAGTCCTGGTTTGGTCCAGGTTTAGTCCTAGTTTAGTCCTGGTTTAGTCCAGGTTTAGTCCTGGTTTAATCCTGGTTTAGTCCCTGGTTTAATCCTGGTGGAGTCCTAGTTCAGTCCTGGTTCAGTCTTAGATTAGTCCTGGTTTAGTCCTGCTGTAGTCCTGTTTTAGTCCTGGTTTAGTCCTGGTATAGTGCTGCTGTAGTCCTGCTGTAGTCCCCGGTTCAGTCCTGGTGTGTGTAGTCCTGGTCTAGTTCAGGTTTAGTCCTGGTCTAGTCTTGGTTTAGTCTCGGTTTAGCGCTTTTCAGGGCATTGTTCATTCATTCCACACTTGGTGATGGTGAACTACTACTGTAGCCACAGCTGCCCTGGGGCAGACTGACGGAGTCCTATGTTATTCCTATGTTATTCCTGATTTAGTCCTCGTCTAGTCCTGGTGTAGTCTTGGTTTAGTCCTAGTTTGGTCCCAGTTTAGACCAAGTTCACATCTGAGTCATATCCTGGTTTAGACCTGGTTCACATGTGGCTCAGATCCTGGATTAGACCTGGTGCAGATCCTGGTTCAGATCCTGTTTTTTTCCAGGTCCAGTTGGAGAAATCTCAGGAAGACGACATGATCACTGTGGACGCCGTCGGCTGCTTCGAAACTGAATCCAGAGAGGGAGGAAACGAGGAGGGAGGAAACGAGGAGGGAGGAGACGAGGAGAGAGGAGACGAGGAGGGAGGAGACGAGGAGAGAGGACACAGAGTAGGAGCAGAGAAGGACATAGGAGACAAGGACAGAGGAAACAAGGAGGCAGAGAAGGATACAAAACAAGGTGGCAAAGAGGAATCCAGAAGAGAGGAGGAGACGAGGAGAGAGGAGACTTCAGAAGGAGACAAGGATGCACAGCTAGGAGAGAGAATAGGAAGGATAGAGTTAAAACAGAGAGGAGACAAGGACATAAGGAAGGGAGCAAAGCAAGGAAACAAAAAAGGAAAAATGGGGTTGAACCCGATACAAAACAAAGCAGGAGGAGACAAGGATAGAGGAGGTAAGGAAATAGAAGGCATGGACATAGGAGACAAGGACAGAATGAAGGGAGCCAAACAAGGAAACCAAGAAAAAGAAATGGGATTGGACCACATACAAAACCAAGCAAGAGGAGACAAGGACATAGGAAAGGAGGAGAGAGGAGACAAGGACATAGGAGAGAAGAAGAGAGGAGACAAGGACATAGGAAAGGAGGAGAGAGGAGACAAGGACATAGGAGAGAAGGAGAGAGGAGAGAAGGAGAGAGGAGAGAAGAAGAGAGGAGACAAGGACATAAGAAAGGAGGAGAGAGGAGACAAGGACATAGGAGAGAAGGAGAGAGGAGACAAGGACATAGGAGAGGAGGACATAGGAGAGAAGGACAGAGGAGACATGGTAGGAGATGAGGAGGGATTTGACGCAGAAGAGCTGATGGTGGAAGACATGAATCAGACAACGGTAACTTACAAAAGTACAGTACTATCTTAAAGGTGAACTGTGTAACTTTTCTGGTGGAGGGTCTGCTTGTTTCTATGGAGACGTCATTTCTCTGTCTGGAATGTTCCACAGTGTGTCATTAAACAGCTCTACTTACATTTATTCAATTACAGGTGGTTTTAGAGCTCAAAAATCCCTAGAAAAACAGACATTCTGACTGTGAGCGGGGTCGCCTCTCCACAGATCTGACCTGTGACTTGGTCTGGTTTGGTCTCTGTGAAGATAGAAAGGTTTAATGCCATACAGTGGAACATCTGACAAACCTTCCACCGGAAAAGTGACACAATCCACCTGTAATAAAGAGTTTAATATATTTTGTTTGTGTTTTCTGAAGGACGTTAAGAGAGACACGCCGCAGGAATTGAACCCCACACCAGACCACGGTAGGTCCGCACAGCGCTGCGTTGGCATGACGTTTACGGCGACGTCAGAAATACCATACCAACTTTATTTACAAGCACTTTAAAAACTTTACAGCCGGCCAAAGTGCAGTACACAAACACAGAACAGACAAAGACAATCACAGTCAAAGTCACAATAATCACACTGCAGAAAAACTTGGCCAAAATGTAAGATCTAAACACTTAAATCTGTCAGAAAACGACTTAAAACTGGTGAAATGTTCTGTCCACGCAGCGAGATCATTTTACTGGACAAGTTCTGTTCAAATAAACTCCCTCTAGACCAGAATGAAACAGACTCTGGTCTAGTAAGTCGATAATAAATCTGAAAACAAAGATGAATAATCTGATAGAAGTTTTAAAATCTTGGCCAGATCAGAGAAATGTGCAGAATAACAAAGAAGAAATGTACAAGAAATTTACATCTCATTTGTTAAAACCCGATGAATAAAGGAGCGTTTTTAGGAGTGATTTAAAAACGTCTCATTTCTAACGGCAACAGAAAAACACACGGTCCCCACGAAGTTCAAGTTTAGTCTTTGGGACGAGGACGAGGAGGGGCTCGGCCGGGCAAACACTCAAATATTAAAGATTATTTTTTCCATTAGATTTTGAATTTTAAATTCTGCTGAACTTCTCACTTTGAATTTTTTTAACTCTAAAAAAAGATGTTTGAATTCTTTTTATTCAGAATATTAGTTGCTGAAATTGTATGTGTACATTTTTAATATGTTTCAAATTCAGAATAAAAATTTCACCTTTTGAATATTCAAGCACGAATATTTTCAAGTCTCAAATTCAACAGTCGAAATTCCGAGTGTAAATTTCACAGCAAAGATCCAAGACGCCAAGGCAGAATCAATCGATCCTGTGTGAGTGAGGAGGACAGAGGCTGTTTCCTAATGGTTCTCATCTGTGGGCGGGGTTTACACTTAACAAATAAAAGAGATGAGGTTTTGATGAGGCCAATTCTGACCAATCAGATCGCTTCACTGCTCCATTTCCTGTTTGTTACCAAGTTCGATCGGATCACACAGGATCGATTGGTTCTGCCTTGGCGTCTTGGATCTTTGCTGTGAATTTTACTCTGAATTTTGACTGTTGAATTTGAGGCTTGAAAATATTTGTGCTGAATATTTAAAAGATTTAGTTTTTTTAATTGAATTTTAAACACTTTGAAAATGTACACTTAAAATTTTATCATTCAGAATAAAAATAATTCTAACATGTTTTTTCAGAGTTAAAAAATTCAAAGTGAGAAATTCAACGGCGTTTAAAATAAAAAATCTGATGGGTCAAATTATCTTCCAAACTTAAAGGTAAATAAAATAATTTTAAACTCGACTCTGAAGCTCACTGGGAGCCAAAGGAGAGAGGCTCAAATCGGTGAGACGCTCTCGTGTTTTTGGGTTCCGGTAAAAGTCGAAGTCGATTTCGGTCGACCCCAACGTAAAAGTGCACAACGATAATCCAGTGTGGACGTCACAAATGTCACAAATATCACAAATATCACAGATTCCAAATGTTCTGCTCACAAAATGGGCCAGTTGTCTTAGATCGGCAAGTCCAGGTTCTGAAATGATCCAAATGATTCTAGTGAAGGTGTGTGGAGTTTAAAAACACAGTGGAGCACTTCCTGAATGACCACATGATGACATCACAAGGTGGAACAGAGTGTTTTCTGTTCAGTTTTGAGAGAAGAACTCAGCCTAAATCTGCAGGGTTTGTGATCTGCGCTCGTTAACTTGAGCTCAGTGCGTCGCGATAATACTAACACACATTAACATGCTAACGGTGCACTTCCTGGTTCTTGGAGGATAAAACGCTCTGTAATTAGAAGCAGACGGCACACGAGAGAGCCGTTTATACAAAATCTGTACTGGGGGGACACGTTCAGCTCAGATACATGTGTAATATTTGTGCTTGTACTTGTACTTGTACATATACTTGTACTTGTATTTGTACTTGTACTTGTATTTGTACTTGTACTTGTATTTGTACTTGTACGAATACTTCCAGGCGTGTCGTACGTGGTCCCCGTCAGCGGCTTCTTCTGTCTCCTGTGTCACAAATTCTTCTTCAGAGAAACATCAGCTCGAGACCAGCACTGCAGCTCCCCCCAGCACCTCCAGAGAGTACTACAGGTACTGCAAATACTACTACTACTACTACTGTCACACACCCCAGCACCTCACCAGACAACTGCAGCTATAAATACTGCAAATACTACTACTACAACTACCACTACTACTACTTTTACATGCCTCACCAACCTCAGCAGTGTACTATAGATACTGCAAATACTACTACTGCTACTACAATTACACCCACACTCACACCAACTATAGTACTGCAAATACTACTGCAACTACTAAAGGTACTGCAAATACTGCTATTAGTACTCCTGCTACTATCACTACTGTTACACCCGTACCTCACCAGAGTACTACAGGTACTGCAAATTCTACTATAATCACTACTACAGCTACTACAGCTGCATACTCAACATCTCACCCGTGTACTACCTGTATTAATACTGCAAATGTATGTACTACTACTGCTACTGTTACACCCCAAGTACTTCAACAAAGTACTAACAATAAAAAGTACTTCATAAAAAGCCTCATTTTGAACAGATTTTCCTTTCACTTCCCGTTTTCCTGTTTTCAGAGATGAAGTGGACCAGAAGGTTCCGGGTTCGATTCCCGGGTCGTCTGTTTTTTTTTGTGTGGAGTTTGCATGTTCTCCCTGTGCCTGTGTTTCCTCTGGACTCTCCAGATTCTCCATCAGCCCAAAACGTCCTCCACAGGTAAAAACCCTCCAGCTCAGGTAGACCTGCCCAAGACTAGAAGAAGATCTGGAGATGGTCCCACGGCTCCTGAGGGCCACAGCGACAGTGAAGGATGGGTCAAATGCAGAGGACAAATTTCCCTACGGGGACGATAAAGTGTAATAAATAATAAAAATAAATAAAATACAGACTCAGGACTGTGCAGACACCACCGAGCTGCTCCACAAAACTCACATGTTCCACAGAGATTCTCTCGTACTTCGTGTTCCACACTGGTCTAAATACAGATGTGTGGCCCGGGTTATGGTTCTGATCTTTGTAGTTTCTGGGCCTGTCCACATGAAACTGTCACAAAGTTCAACCTCTTCTGTCAGCGTGAAAGAATTAAAGGAACTGTTTGTGAGATTCATATTTTAAATTTTATAAATATGACCATAGACTCAGATCTGAGGTAGAATCACATACGGCTTTGATAAAACGATTTAAATGATTCATTTTTACAAAAACACTGGACATGATGGACACGTTTATGTTATAAAATGGTGTTTTGGTGATTATCCAATCAGAAAGCAGAATGAGCCTCACATGACTCTCCTTTGGGTTGCTGGTTCAATGCTTGAGCTTTGAGGCCTGTCCATAAACTGAGAATGAGACACACCTGGATGTGTCTCTGTCTCTGCAGGTCTGAGTCCAAATGAGTTTAGAACGTGGAGTTTGCATGTTCTCCCTGTGCCTCCTGTTTCTCTGTTTCTCCTGCTCTGTGGCTCTTACAGCGTGAACACGTGGACCAAAACGATCTGAAGAAACAGATTTTAGAGCTTTTAAAAACGTCCAGCAGAGGGCGCTGTTTACTCGTGTGAAACAGTGGCAGAACTTTGTCCAGAGAATGTCCCAGAAAACGACAATTCAGTGTGATTAAAGTACAAAAACAAGACTGGATCAAACCGATACGATTGAATTTAATTATAAAATAAAAACTATAAAGAGCATTTGGTCTGATTTTGTCAGAATGAGATTTACATTTTTTCTCTCTTTTTTTTTTTTTTTTTCATTTTGTACATTTCTTGTTTCCTCTGAGACACAGTTCTGAGGGACCACTGCTGTGATGAGACACACAAAAGTCCAGTGTGTGTTGTGTTGTTGTTGTTGTTGTTTTTCATACACATCAGAGCCGCCTCGCCCCAAACACAAACCTGAGCTGTGATGTGAGCGCTGGAGGCTGGAGGGATTTAACGTTCTTCGCTGCATTTAGACGCCTCTTTAGCGGCCCCCTGCTGGAGCAATTACCCCCCTGCACCCGAGAGCCGGGGCGCCCCTGTCGGCTCCTGTCTGCTCCTGTCGGCTCACAGTTTCACTCAGACTCGACTCTCGACAGATGGAGGAGAGACTCAGATCTGCAGCTGACGTGAGGCGCAGGAGTTTGACTTTGGACACCAGACGTGAGGTAGAAGCACTCACGCCTCACAGCAGGAAGGTTCTGGGTTTGAGTCCCGATCGCCCAAACCTTTCTGAGTGGTTTCTGCATGTTCTCCCTGTGTCTGTGCGGGTTTCCCCCATCAGCCCAAAACATGCACCAGGTCAGATCCTCCAGCTCAGGTCCTGACAAGACCAGACCAAGACCAGACCAAGATCTGGACCAAGACCAGACCAAGATCTGGAGCTGGGTCCCCTGCTCCTCAGAGGTGTAACCCAGTGGCATTGAAGAATGGGTCAAATGCAAACGCAAAGGTCCCACAGGGACAATAAAGTGTGCCTTAACTTAAATCTTATTTGAGAAATAAATACACACAAAATAAATACAAATAAAATAAAGAACCGTTTGTGAGATGAGGTAAACGTGTTCAAATCAAATTCAGCTTTTGCAGGGGAAAATTCTAAGGCTGATTTTTTTTTTCTGGTTTGGTTTAAATCTAAAATGTCTCTGATCTGAACGGTCACTCCTCAAACCTCAGAACCTGCAGCTGTGAGATTGTAGTTCCTTATTACATTGTCGAACCTTAAAAACAGCAGGAGACGACACACGGCTCCTTTAAATGGTAAAATTTATAAAAACACTAAAAAACATTTCCATATTTCCACCTATGGCAGTTTGGGAAATAATTAAATACAGAGAATCCTGAAAATAACAGAAATATGTGAAAAAGGACCGGTGACTGACAGCTCCTTCTGCGGCGGCCATTTTGGATCGTAGCCCACAGTTTCCTTCCTGCTCACGGAAACATCAAACACGTCTTCTCCTTCTTCTTGTCCTTCTTCTTCTTCTTCTTCTTCTTCTTCTTCTTCTTCTTCTTCTGCTTTTGTCATTTCTTTCTTTTGTTCCTTTGTTTGAATCTGAAAAATGTTTCTCATTATTTTTCTCCATTCACTTCTCTCTCTCTCCCCCTTGCTCTACCTTCCTTTCTCTTTTTCTCTTTTTCACCCCCCCTCCCTCCCTGCTCTCCTGATCTCTCTCTTCCTCTCTTCCTCCCTCTCTGGCCCTTTCTCTCCCGTCTCTATATCTCCCTTTCTCCTTCTTTATCTTGCCCCCATCTCTCTCTCCTAATCTCTCTCTCCCACTCTCTTCTTTCCTCTCTTCCTCCCTCTTTCTCTCCCTCTATATATCTCCATTTCTCCTCCTTTTTCTCACCCCATCTCTCTCTCCTGATCTCTCTCTTCCGCCCTCTTTCTCTCCTGTCTCTCTATCTCCCTTCCTCCTTGTTTTTCTCACTCCACATCTCTCTCCCCTAACCCCATCCCTCTCCCCCTCTCTCTTCCTCCCTCCTCTCTCTCTCCTCTCTCTCTCCTCCTCTCCCTCTCTCTCCTCTCTTTCTCTCTCCCTCATTCCCTCTCTTTCTCTCTCCCTCTTTCTCCTCTCTCTCCCTCTCCCTCCCCCTCTCCTCTCTCTCCCCTCTCTCTCCCTCTCCTCTCTCCCTCCTTCCCTCTCTTTCTCTCTCCCTCTCTCTCCCTCTCTCTCCCCTCTCTCTCCCTCCCTCTCTCTCCCTCTCTCTCCCCTCTCTCTCCCTCCCTCTCTCTCCTCTCTCTCCCTCTCTCCTCTCTTTCTCTCTTTCTCTCTCCCTCTCTCCCCTCTCTCTCCCTCTCCTCTCTCCCTCCCTCTCTCTCCCTCCCTCTCTCTCCCCTCTCTCTCCCCTCTCCCTCCCTCCCTCTCTCTCTCCCCTCTCTCTCCCTCCCTCTCTCTCCCCTCTCTCTCCCTCCCTCTCTCTCCCTCCCTCTCTCTCCCCTCTCTCTCCCTCCCTCTCTCTCCCCTCTCTCTCCCTCTCCTCTCTCCCTCCTTCCCTCTCTTTCTCTCTCCCTCTCTCTCCTCTCTCTCTCTCCTCTCTTTCTCTCTCTCTCCCTCTCTCTCTCCTCTCTTTCTCTCTCTCTCTCTCTCTCTCCCTCCCTCTCTCCCTCCTTCCCTCTCTTTCTCTCTCCCTCTCTCTCCTCTCTCTCTCTCCCCTCTCTCTCCCCTCTCTCTCCCTCCCTCTCTCTCCCTCCCTCTCTCTCCCCTCTCTCCCTCCCTCTCTCCCTCCTTCCCTCTCTCCGTCTAAAAGTGCCTGTTTTATTGCGACAGGCTGAGGTGAAGGTCTGGAGTGAGACGTAAAAACAGAGTGAAGGTGAAGAGACGTCTGAGGAGCTTTAGGGAGGGACGATTACGCAGATCCACTTTTTCTGCCGACGTTCCCTCATCAAAAACACCTGGAGAGGTTTCAGATGTCTGAGTAATCTAGAGATCTGTCCCGGGCCCTGTTCAAACCCACCTCACTGTGAGTTTAGCGACAACTTATACATTTTTATACTTTAATTCTCTTTTAAACATACTTTGATGACTATTTCACATTTTCTAATTTAAAATCATTTCTGCATTTGGAAAATATTCTTTATAAACGGCACAGAGACGGAGATAAACATGTCCCCGTGAGTCCAGTGTGACCGCTGTCCTCAGAGGACGTGTTTGTTTAGACTTTAAAGAGACAAAAACTGCAGGACGTTTGTGTTTTTACCTGTGACGTAACAATCCGGGGAAAATGCAAACAGCGATTTCGAGGCTCAGGGAAGAAGAATTTGGATTTCTGAATTCATGAAACGAGCACCAGTGAAACAAAATGATCCATCGTCCATGAGCTCGTGTCAAAACCTGCTGTCGTTTAATATTCACTCTGTTTTTCATTTTCAAGGTCTTTTTTCAAACACACAGTCGCCTATAGTGAAGTGAGAACATACAACCTCTCTCCCTCTTTTTTCCCCTCTCTCACTCTCTCTCTCTCTCTCTCACCTTTTCTCCCCCTCTCTCTCTCCTCTTTCTCTCTTTCTTCCCTCTTTCTCTCTCTCCTTCTCTCTCTCTCTCTCTCTCTCTCCTTCTCTCATTTCCTCTCTGCCCTCTGCCTCTTCTCTCCCTCTGTCAGTCTCCTCTTTATCTTCTCTCTTTCTCTCCCTCTCTCTTTCTCTTTTTCTCTCACCTCTCTTTCTCTCTCTTTGTCTTCTTTTCTCTCTTTCCCTCCTCACTCGCTGTCTCTCTCTATCTCCCTCTCTCCTTTTCTCTTTCCCCCTCTCTCCCTCTATTCTTTTCTCCCCCCTTTCTCTCTCTCTCGCTCCCTCTCTTTCCTCCCCTCTGCTTTTCTCTCCCTCTCTCTTTCACCCTCTCTCTTTCTCTCTCCTCTCTCTGTCTTTCCCCCCTCTCTCTCTTTCTCTCTCCTCTCTCTGTCTTTCCCCCCTCTCTCTCTTTCTCTCTCTCCTCTCTCTCTGTCTTTCCCCCTCTCTTTCTCTCTCTCTCCTCTCTCTGTCTTTCCCCCTCTTTCTCTTTCTCTCTCCTCTCTCTGTCTTTCCCCCTCTCTTTCTCTCTCTCTCCTCTCTGTCTTTCCCCCTCTTTCTCTTTATCTCTCCTCTCTCTGTCTTTCCCTCTCTCTCTTTCTCTCTCCTCTCTCTGTCTTTCCCCCCTCTCTCTCTTTCTCTCTCTTTTCTCTCTCTGTCTTTCCCCCTCTCTTTCTCTCTCTCTCCTCTCTCTCTGTCTTTCCCCCTCTCTTTCTCTTCTGAGCGCGTGAACAATAGGACCTGCTCTCTCTCCCTCTCTCCTTTTCTCTCTTTCCCCCCTCCCTCTCCCGATAACCTTTTCTCACCCGCTCTCTGTCACTTTCTCTCTCTCTCTCCCTCCCCTCTCTCACCCACCTCTCTCTTTCTTTCTCTCTCTCCTCTCTCTCTCTGTCTCTTTCTCTCCTGAGCGCGTGAACAATAAGACCTGCTCTTTCTCTTTCTCCCTCTCTCTCTCTTTCTCTCTTTTCATAAAGAGTCTTTTTTCACCTGCCGAAGGACGCCCCGTTTGGATCTAGGGCCTTTGAGCGTATCCCTCCGCCGCGATCTGTTTGTTTGTCCCGCCGCCGAACGCAATCACCACGAGCTTTTATGAAAAACAATTAAGCCCAAGGACGCGAGGAGAGAGGAGACGAGGATGTAGGAGACGAGGATGTAGGAGACGAGGATGGAGGAGGCGAGGATGGAGGAGGCGAGCGAGTGGCCTTCAGACTGACACAAAAGAAAACGCATGAATTAAAAGTTTACAAATGCTAATTATTATTGCGCCTTTGGTTTGTTTTTGAAACGCTCGGGTCTGATGTTTGTGTTCGTCTGGATCTTCAGAACGTTTGTTTTGGGGTTTTCGTCTCCTTGGCGACGGAGAAAACAAAAGTGTTTATTATTTCAGATCAGTTTGAAAGTTGTTTGTTTTATTTAGATGAATTGTGTTTTAAAGTTTGTCGGTGGATCTCACGGCGCAGACTTCAGATCAGCTCAAAACACCGACTCTGAGGTGACGTCAACCACGGCGTCCGGCTCCAGTCAAATGAAGCTCATCGAGGTCAGCGGTTACAGGAGCAAATTTGGAGTCACATTTTAAGAATAGGAATTTATTTACAGACAAAATAACAAAATAAAAACCCAAGGATCATGTAGAGCGGGTTATACGAACATTTTAAGACCAAAATGACGAGGTTCAAAGCAGTCGATGGAGCCGGAAGTGCGTCCATGCTCACTTCCTGTTTGGAACGCCTCTGTTCACTCTGAAGGACGACTGTGCATCACCACATTACCCATGATGCAGGTCATTCCTGTGTGAGCCGTTCTCAGGCCCTCTGATCCCGTGAGGACCTCAAGACTCATGTCGTTATATTTTAGTGATAAAACAAAACTTATATTTTCACAAAATGAAGTTCAGGCTCAAACTCAAACTTCAAATTCAGACTTTGCACGTTTTATTTTTATTAGTGCAGCGAAATCTGTGAATGTTCTGTAAATTTCTCTGAGCTGACCAAGATTTTAAAACTTCAGTCAGGTTCTTCATCTCGTTTTCACGTTTATTATCGACTTTCTAGTTCTGAAACTGTTTCACTCTGGTCTAGAGGGAGTTTATTTGAAGAGAACTTGTCAGTAAAATGATCTCACTGCAGGGACAGAACATTTCACGACTTTTAAGTCATTTTTCTGACAGATTTAAGTGTTTTTATCTTAAATTTTGGCCAAGTTTTTTTGTAATGTAAAAGTTACATTAGAAGCTGAGGCCAGACTCCGACACACTCCACATTCACACTAGTTATTCACAGAAGTGTCTTGCCTAAGGACACAACAGCAGTTTGCCCCAGAGCCTCTGCTGCCCCCCTGTGGCCCCTGGTGTTCACAGCAGACCCCATCCAGGTCCAGACCAGGTCCAGATCTGCTCCGAAAAAAAGATCTGACCAGAGACGCTCTCGTTCTGGAGGAGGTGATGATCTCGTCCTCCATAAGCTCGGGTCAAAACCTGCTCGTTTAATATTCACTCTGTTTTTCATTTTTCACTCGTTCAAACAGTCGTCTGTCGTGCAGTGAGTACACACAACCTCTCTCCCTCCTCTTTTTCCCTCTTTCTCTCTCACCCTCGTCTCTTTCAATCTCTTCCTCCTTTCTCTCTCTTTCCTCTCTTTCTTACCCTCTTTCTCTCTGTCTTCCTCTTTCTGTCAGTCTCCTCTCTCTTTCCCTCTCCCTCTCTCTCCTTTTCCTTCCCCCATCTCCCCTCACTTTCAATCTCCCTCTCTCTCCTCCATCTCAATTTCTGTCTCTCCCTCTTTCTTTCTCTCCTCTCTCACTCTTTCAATCTCCCCTATCTCTCCCTCTATTTCCCCCTCTCTCTTTCTCTCCTGAACGCATGAACAATTGAACCTGTTCTCTCTCTTCTTTTCTCTTTCCCCTCTCTTTCTTTCTCTCCCTCTGTCAGTCTCCTCTTTCTATTCTCCCTCTCCCCCCTTGCTCTCTGTCCTTTTCTCTTCCCCTCTCTTTCTCTCTCTCTTTCTCCCTCTGTCTCCTCTTTCTGTTCTCCCTCTCTGTCTGCCCGCCCCCGTCTCTCTCTTTCTCTCTCTCTTTCCCTCTCTCTCTCTCCTTTTCTCCTCTTCTCAGACAAACGGCTCTGTCCAGTGATTCTCTCGTTCATTTGGAGGTTGTGTGGCGATTGTTGTGTGTGACCATGACCTGTGCTCTTGTGTCCACCTGTGTGTCCACTTGTGTGTCGTTGTGTGTTTGTCACTGAACTCTGTTGTTGTGTATTTGTGTATCCGTCTGATTCTTTCTCCGTTTCGTTCACTCCGGTTCTCTCCCTGCAGCCCCTGACCTTTTCAGAGTCTCGTTTTTGTGTTTTTTGGGACAAAGACGAGGCTAATTCTCCCCTGTCACCTCACCCGTCACTCACCTGTCACTCACCTGTCTGTCGCCTGTCCCCTACCTGTGGAGCGTGCGCTATTTCTGCCGCCGCCGCCTCCTACCTCCTACCTGTGCCTCCTCGTCTCCTCAGTCCTCGTCTCCTCGGCTCAGGGCTCACACTGAATCTCTAACCAGTAATTACCTCCATTAGAGTCACCGCGCACGTTTACCTCAGAGCCACGTGCACGCTCTCACACACATGGGTCTCACGTGCACGCTCTCACACACACAGGTCTCACGTGCACGCTCTCACACACAGGTCTCGCGTGCACGCTCACACACACAGGTCTCACGTGCACGCTCTCACACACACATAGGTCTCACGTGCACGCTCACACACACACATAGGTCTCACGTGCACGCTCTCACACACACAGGTCTCATGTGCACGCTCTCACACACACACGGGTCTCACGTGCACGCTCTCACACACACACGGGTCTCACGTGCACGCTCTCACACACACACAGGTCTCACGTGCACGCTCACACACAGGTCTCACGTGCACGCTCACACACACACATAGGTCTCACGTGCACGCTCTCACACACACAGGTCTCATGTGCACGCTCTCACACACACACGGGTCTCACGTGCACGCTCTCACACACACACGGGTCTCACGTGCACGCTCTCACACACACACGGGTCTCACGTGCACGCTCTCACACACACACAGGTCTCACGTGCACGCTCACACACAGGTCTCACGTGCACGCTCACACACACACATAGGTCTCACGTGCACGCTCTCACACACACACAGGTCTCACGTGCACGCTCACACATAGGTCTCACGTGCACGCTCACACACACACATAGGTCTCACGTGCACGCTCTCACACACACAGGTCTCATGTGCACGCTCTCACACACACAGGTCTCATGTGCACGCTCTCACACACACACGGGTCTCACGTGCACGCTCTCACACACACACGGGTCTCACGTGCACGCTCTCACACACACACGGGTCTCACGTGCACGCTCTCACACACACACAGGTCTCACGTGCACGCTCACACACAGGTCTCACGTGCACGCTCACACACACACATAGGTCTCATGTGCACGCTCACACACAGGTCTCACGTGCACGCTCTCACACACAGGTCTCACGTGCACGCTCACACACACACAGGTCTCGCGTGCACGCTCACACACACACAGGTCTCGCGTGCACGCTCACACACACAGGTCTCGCGTGCACGCTCACACACACACAGGTCTCGCGTGCACGCTCACACACACACAGGTCTCGCGTGCACGCTCACACACACACACAGGTCTCGCGTGCACGCTCACACACACACAGGTCTCACGTGCACGCTCTCACACACACACAGGTCTCACGTGCACGCTCACACACACACAGGTCTCACGTGCACGCTCTCACACAGTCCATTATTTGGGACGGTTTAAATCAGACCGGGGCATTATGCAGCTCCGGGCCACATTCGGCTCTTTGTTTGACTCTGACCCGTTTAAACTCATCTGGAATCACAAAATAAACATATTTTATCATTTTACCTCATGTCTGGACTAAACCTGCGTTAATATTTTAGAGGTGTTTTTTTTAAATGACATTTTTTGTACGGCAGCCTCACTTTTTCATCACTTTAGTCAGAACATAAACTCTTCCCAGTGTCAAAACAATGAGATTTACTGAATTTTATAACGAAATACCATTAATATTATCCAGAATTGAGTGAAGCATTTTGGCATTTTCGGTTTCTCCTGTGGCCCCAGGGAAAAAAGAATTGCCCCCTCCGATTTAAAGGAACTCTGCGTAAGATTCTGATTTCAAATTTCTTGTACAAAAACACCAGCGATGATGCCGAGTCGTTCATGTTCTAATTTGGTGTTTTGGCTCCTAAGACGATTATCCAATCAGAAAGCAGAATGAGTCTCACATGACCCTTTCGTTTGGAGTTCCATTTTCACTGCTCAAATCCAGTCGGTGTGACAAAAAGATCAAACATGTTTTTTATATTATTCCATATGATGCGATTTTCTGATTTCTGTTCTAATGTAAGACTCACAACAGAAAAGCCTCTTCTAAAGTGATGACACGGGACTTTCTCTCGTATTTGGTGCAAAACTCTCCAAGCAGTGTCGCCATGGATACAGAAAAAAAACAAACTGCTCAAATCAAACAGTCCCGTCGTTTTTAGTCCTTAACGCCTGTTGCCTGAACTGCTTCTGCTGCACTTCAATCCAAAATATTACATTTAAAATGTAACTTTAAATTTAAGCAAAAAAACTGCTCAGTGTGTCAGCCAGTCAGCCACAAGAGCAGCCACCCACAACCATGGCAACCACTTCACTGTTCTTATTTATTATAACATTATAACATGTGCCTGAATGAAACCCCCCGAGTCCTTTTATGTAAATCCATTTTCACTGAAAACTACAATCCTGCTCCAGACCAGCGTGAGTGACACTAATGACTCCAAATGTCTCCTGCCAGAACTAAACCAGGACTAAACCAGGACTAAACCAGAACTGAACCAGGACTAAACCAGGTCTAAACCAGGACTAAACCAGAACTGAACCAAGACTAAACCAGGACTAAACCAGGTCTAAACCAGGACTAAACCAGGACTAAACCAGAACTGAACCAAGACTAAACCAGGACTAAACCAGGTCTAAACCAGGACTAAACCAGGACTAAACCAGAACTGAACCAGGACTAAACCAGGTCTAAACCAGGACTAAACCAGAACTGAACCAAGACTAAACCAGGACTAAACCAGGTCTAAACCAGGACTAAACCAGGACTAAACCAAGACTGAACCAGGACTGAACCAGGACTAAACCAGGTCTAAACCAGGACTGAAGCAGGACTAAATCAAGACTGGACCAGGGTTGAACCAGGACTGAACCAGGTCTAAACCCGGTCTAAACCCGGTCTAAACCCGGTCTAATGGCCCTGGCGTGTATCAGTGTGATTGGCGTTGATGCTTTCAGGAGTCTCGTGCTGAGAACAGAATTATACAGATCGTTCATGCAGAGACATTAGCCCTTTAACAGTGACAGGACCGGACCTGCCCTTTAACAATGAGAGGACCAGACCTGCCCTTTAACAGTGACAGCACCGGACCTGCCCTTTAATGCTGGCAGGACCGCACCTGTCTTTTGTTACATGCACCTTTTAGTCGTCCATCCATTTTGTTCCTCTGTGTTCAGGGCCGGGTGGAGGCGGCCCAGACTTCCCTCTCCCCAGACATGAACATCTCCCCCCGGTAGGCTTCCAAAAGGCGTCTGGAACAGATGCCCTGCCCTCTGCCGACTCCTCTTCATAAGGAGGAGCAGCAGCTCTACTCCGAGCTCCTCCTGTGTGACTGAGCTCCTCACCCTCTCTAAGGGACTGCCCAGAAAACCAGGACTTTGTCAGGACTAAACCAGGACTTTGTTAATACTAAACCAGGACTTTGTGAGGCCTAAACCAGGATTTTGTTAGGACTAAACCAGGACTAAGCCAGGACTAAAGCTCTGGTCTCTGATCCTGTGGTCTGATGGAGGAGTGAGTGACAGATCCTGCAGAGTCTGAGCAGCAGCTGTCAGCCTCTGCACCGCGGCATGCTGGGTAAATACAGACTACTGTAAATGACAGGGTCCCCCTGTACAGAGCTAAAGCAGGACTAAACCAGGACTAAACCAGGACTAAACCAGGACTAAACCAGGACTAAAGCAGGACCAAAGCAGGACACCAAGACCAAACCAGGACTAAACCAGGACTAAAGCAGGACTAAACCAGGACTAAACCAGGACTAAAGCAGGACTAAAGCAGGACTAAACCAGGACTAAACCAGGACTAAAGCAGGACTAAAGCAGGACTAAAGCAGGACTAAAGCAGGACTAAACCAGGACTAAAGCAGGACTAAAGCAGGACTAAACCAGGACTAAAGCAGGACTAAAGCAGGACTAAAGCAGGCATGAACCCGGTCTAAACCAGACTGACCAAGGCTGTATCAGATCATGTCCTTCCATTAATTAAACCCATTAAAACAGCAGGTTGAAAGTGATTTTGTTCTGAATCGTTTCTTTTGACTGTCAGAGTCCCGAGTTTCCTCAAGGCCTCTAAATGGAGCGCACGTCTCTGGCGCGCACGTCTCTGGAGCGCACGTCTCTGGAGCGCACGTCTCTGAGTCTAAATGTAAAAACAGATCCACACGTTCGCAGACACTAATTGCTTTTTAATTGTGGCCGCTGTTTTGAGTGAAAGGCCATTAGAGACCACAGGAGCCATTAGTGCTCGACTCAAGGACCAGTGCACGAGGAGTGTGCACGAGGGAGGAGCGTGCACGAGGGAAGAGCGTGCACGAGGAAGGAGCGCGCACGAGAGAGGAGCGTGCACGAGGAAGGAGCGCGCACGAGAGAGGAGTGTGCACGAGGGAGGAGTGTGCACGAGGGAGGAGTGTGCACGAGAGGGGCGTGTGCACGATGCAGGAGCGTGCATGAGGGAGAGAGGAGTGTGCACGAGAGAGGAGCGTGCACGAGAGAGGAGCGTGCACGAGGGAAGAGCGTGCACGAGGAAGGAGCGCGCACGAGAGAGGAGTGTGCACGAGGGAGGAGCGTGCACGAGGGAAGAGTGTGCACGAGAGGGGCGTGTGCACGATGCAGGAGCGTGCATGAGGGAGGGAGGTGTGTGCATGAGGGGAGCGTGCACGAGGGAGGAGCGTGCACGAGGGAGGAGTGTGCACAAGGAAGGAGCGCGCATGAGAGAGGAGTGTGCACGAGAGAGGAGCGTGCACGAGAGAGGAGCGTGCACGAGAGAGGAGCGTGCACGAGGGAGGACTGTGTACATTTCAGTTTCATGATTCTGATTTAGTCACATGATTCTGTCCTGAAACGTGTGTCTGTCCCTGTGGTCGTCCAGGGCAACAGAGGAAGAAGAAACTAAAGTGCCTCTACTGCCCCCTGCTGGTCTGTGGCTGCAGTGTGAACTTATCCTACACTGATAATGTGTGGGAAATCACACCCACAACCTACAACCCACAACCCACAACGGCACTCTGTACGCTGAGGTTGTGGGTGTGATTCTCTCTGTGTGTTGAGGTTGTGGGTGTGATTCTCTCTGTGTGTTGAGGTTGTGGGTGTGATTCTCTCTGTGTGTTGAGGTTGTGGGTGTGATTCTCTCTGTGTGCTGAGGTTGTGGGTGTGATTCTCTCTGTGTGTTGAGGTTGTGGGTGTGATTCTCTCTGTGTGTTGAGGTTGTGGGTGTGATTCTCTCTGTGTGTTGAGGTTGTGGGTGTGATTCTCTCTGTGTGTTGAGGTTGTGGGTGTGATTCTCTCTGTGTGTTGAGGTTGTGGGTGTGATTCTCTCTGTGTGTTGAGGTTGTGGGTGTGATTCTCTCTGTGTGTTGAGGTTGCGGGTGTGATTCTCTCTCTGTGTGTGCTGAGGTTGTGGGTGTGATGCCCCGCTGCCTTGCTCGTGTGGCGTGGCGTGTGGCGCTGACGAGAGCGTGCAGAGCTAAGTGAGGGCTATAGACGGTAATAGAGCCTCACGCTGAACGCACCGAAGGAGGAGAGAAGAGGAGGGAGGGAGCGGGGAAAAAAGAGAGAGAAAGGAGAGAGGAGAAGAGAAAGACAGGAGGAGAGAGATGGAAAAAGAGGAGAAAGGAAAGAGAAAGGAGGAGAGAAATAAGAGGTAGAGATAGACTGAAAAGATTTGAGGGTTTAGGTAGATGGGGTGGTCTCTCAGTTGGGGCTTTCTCTCCTTTCCTTTCCTCTCTCCTCATCCCTCTCTCCGCTCTCTCGCTTCTTTCCCCTCTCCTCGCTCCTCTCTCTTCTCTCTTTCTGTGGAGATGATTTGGGGGGTTAGGTACGTGGGGGTGGTCTCTCTGTTGGGGTTCTCTCTCCTCCTCTCCTCCTTCCCTCTCTCCCTCTAATCTCTCTAATGGAGCAGGTACATGAGGTCATTATAGTGTCAGTCGCACCGTGCGCTCTGGACCCTGCAGAGTTAAACATCACCTCCACCTCTCCACCTCTCCGTCTCTCCACCTTTTCCACCTCTCCTTTTTTCCGTCACCAGTCTCCCTGTATTTATTCCAGTAGCTTTTAGCGTCTCACAAAAATCACATATTCATAACGGTCGGGTTTTGTTGGTGCTCATTCCATCGTCCAAACACGTAAAGCTCCAGTTTCACACTAAACGGACTCCTGTGATCTTTAAATCATGTTCTAACCCCGTTTCCTCCTCAAAAACAGACCTGGAGCTGTGTTTTGTTTCATTTACACTTTTAAGTGACACTTTATTGTCTGGACTGATTCGTTCATGTTTTCAAGACGCCATTTTGCCGATCTTTCCCTGTTTTGACCTTCACTGTGACGTACGCGCCTCATTCTTCAGTTTTCATTTCTTCTTCTGTGATCCACGTTCATGTGACACACGTCCTGCTCACGCGCTCTTCTGGTTTCGTGGGTTTCGTTGTGAATGACACAAGTTTATCGCAGCCTCGTTGGTTCATCTGATCCGGCTGCACCTGTGACCTCTGACCCCTGAGCTCACACAGGTCAGGGTCATGCTCAGGTCACATGACTCTGTGTATTCTCTATTACACACTCATGTGGTAAACAAGTGAAAGTGAAGAGGTGCACCTGGAGGGTAACGCCGGATTTACACTGAGGAGTTACACTGAGGATTTACACTGAGGATTTACACTGAGGATTTACACTGAGGAGTTACACTGAGGATTTACACTGAGGATTTACACTGAGGAGTTACACTGAGGATTTACACTGACTGCACGTGCGGTTCGGGTTTGGTGCTGTTTAGGTTCTCTGACTAACTGACTCTGACTGACTCTCTGACCATTGGTCCATCTTCAATATAGACAGTGGACTAAAAGTTGTGGGTTAAAAGATTAAAAAATCTCACTATAGACACTGCAAAATGTTGTAAAATAACAGACATATTCTCTGGAGGGGCTGGAGCCTCCACGTCCTCTGCAGCCCAGGGTGAAGGTGGACAGGGACAGGAGCAGCCAGAGACTGTGGACAGGGAACCCGAGGGACAGAGTGACCAGGGAACAGGGAACCCGAGGGACAGAGTGACCAGGGAACCCGAGGGACAGAGGGACCAGGGAACAGGGAACCCGTGGGACAGAGTGACCAGGGAACAGGGAACCCGAGGGACAGAGTGACCAGGGAACAGGGAACCCGAGGGACAGAGTGACCAGGGAAGTGTAGCACAGGCACAGCAGGTGAGCAGGTAGGAATGTTTGGATAATACCAGGACTTTTAGGTGATGGACAGGCATGAAAATCACTCACCTTTCAGCGAAATTTGCCATTTTGAAGCCAAAACAGGTGACCTACGTGAATCGTGTAGATAGGGGTGGGGGGTAAAAATGTCAGGGTTGTTTTTTTGTCCCAGTCCAGCCCTGTCTACGCTCTCTGCTGTGTGGTTGTGGCGGCTGTGGGCAGAGTTTGGAAACTGCGCTCCTGAAACAGCGTGTTCACGGGGATTCACGTTCTGGTCGGGAGTTCACGCCGTAGATCAGCATCAGTAGATCCATGATTAGCCTGAACAAGAAAACCTTTTGGAAAACAACAGCGACATTTCACACTACAACCACTCCCTCGAGCTTTTGGATACCGCGGTTCTCTATGACGGGAAAGTACCAGGAGTGTGAAGTAATTTTTTATTTTGAAAATACTCCGGATCTGTCAGTTCTGTGTGTCTCATTTCCTGTTTTGCTCATGTGATTTTGTCAGCTCCACGTCACAGAACGCTGCGGTGTCCGGCACAGACAGACTTGTGGATTCTTTCTGCAGGCCCACGCCCACACCGAGGCCAGTGTGGCAGGGGTCAGAGGTCAGTGTGGCAGAGGTCAGTGTGGCAGGGGTCAGAGGTCAGTGTGGCAGAGGTCAGTGTGGCAGGGGTCAGAGGTCAGTGTGGCAGGGGTCAGAGGTCAGTGTGGCAGAGGTCAGAGGTCAGTGTGGCAGAGGTCAGTGTGGCAGGGGTCAGAGGTCAGTGTGGCAGAGGTCAGTGTGGCAGGGGTCAGAGGTCAGTGTGGCAGGGGTCAGAGGTCAGTGTGGCAGAAGTCAGTGTGGCAGGGGTCAGAGGTCAGTGTGGCAGAAGTCAGTGTGGCAGAGGTCAGAGGTCAGTGTGGCAGGGGTCAGAGGTCAGTGTGGCAGGGGTCAGAGGTCAGTGTGGCAGAGGTCAGAGGTCAGTGTGGCAGAGGCCAGAGGTCAGTGTGGCAGGGGTCAGAGGTCAGTGTGGCAGGGGTCAGAGGTCAGTGTGGCAGGGGTCAGAGGTCAGTGTGGCAGGGGTCAGAGGTCAGTGTGGCAGGGTGCAACTGATCTGAATGATTTTCTAAGTGTTGCTGGACCCGCGCGTGTCCTGAGCCGCACCTCCAGTCAGTGAACACCAGGCGTAAGTGCTCTGCAGGAATGTTCCACAGTGTGTCATTAACACATACATCTCAATGGAGACGAGGTGAGTGTGAGTGTGGGGGCCCCAGGTTTGTGTGGGTTTGTGTGGGTTTGTGTGGGTTTGTGTGGGTTTGTGTGGGTTTGTGTGGGTTTGTGTGGGTTTGTGTGGGGCCTTGTCCGTCGCTCTGAGGCTCGATTAAGGTCACAGAGAAACAGGTGTGTTCGGACACTCTGTCTTTGTACAGTCTGTGTGTGTGTGTGTGTGTGTGCGTGTGTGTGTGTGTGTCTGTGGTGAGACTTTGTGTTGTGATTTGGTGATTTTTGGTGGAGGTCAGGACACAGTCTGGACTCTGGACTCTGCTTTTCTTTTCTCGGTCGATACAAATTGAAAATGCCGCAGACGGAGCAGACGCGGCTCATTCAGCAGCTCCAGCCCTTTGTCCTCGTCACAAACACACCTGAGGCACCTCGTGATGTCATCAGGTGCTATTCAGGCTCTGCTCCTCCGTGTTTGTAAAGTCTATACGCCTCATCACAAACCCATCTGGAGTTGTGTTTTGTTTCATTCACATGTTTAATGCACAAAACCTGCAGATTTACAATGAGTTCTTCTCACACACAGAAAACACTCTGTTCCACCTTGTGATGTCATCATGTGGTGATACAGGAAGTGCTCCACTGTGTTTTTAAACTCCACACACCTTCACTAAAATCATTTGGATCATTTCAGTCCTGGAATTGCCGATCTCGACTGAACTAAAGGTAAAAGGAGCTGTTCACTTGAAAACTACCACTTCATGACATCACAAGGTGGAACAGAGCGTTTGGAGCTTTGGAGATGTAGACAGACTAATAATAAAGAGTTCCTCAAACATGTGAATAAAACAAACACAACTCCAGGTGTGTTTCATGATCCTCTGAAACTGTTAACATTTTCTTTGCAGTTCTTTAATGTAAATGAATATTTTGATCTGCGCTGCGGCGGTTACTTATTTTATTTTATTATTAATCGTACATTTGTGTATTTGATAAGAATCCAGATGTGATGGACGCTCCTCCCAGCTCCACGTCTGTTTTATCTTGTTGCTGTTTTGTGGATCTGCTTTTTTTTTTTTTTTTAACCTTTACGTTCCTCATGGTTCGCCAACCCTTTTCTTGTCTTTTTCCTGTGGTCATGTGACGTCCTTTATCACACGGCGTCGCTCCATGTGATAAAGGATTTTTAATATATTCAGTCAGTCTCTGTGCTTCAGGCCAACACAGCAGAGAACCATGATATAAACACTTAAATGACTTAAAAGCAGTAAAATGATCTGTCCATGCAGCAAGATCATTTTACTGGACAAGTTCTCTTCAAATAAACTCCCTCGAGACCAGAATTAATCCAGTTTAGAACTCGTAAGTCGATAATAAATCCATAAACAAGATGAATAACCTGATAGAAGTTTTAAAATCTTGGCCAGATCAGAGAAATTAACAGTGTATTTTACATTTTCCAGTGAGTCCAGGTCTGTTTTTGAGAAGCTTTATAAAAGACTTAAAGCTCATTAAAGCTCTTAAAGTTTTAAAGTTTTGTGTAATATTCGATTTTTAAGTTGCAAATTCAAAGCTGAGGACAAATAAAACTTAAATAAGTCACGTGCATTTTATTGTCCCCATATTAGACTGAGACAAACTTTGCAGATGCACAGAGGAAATGATTTGATTATTATTTTTATATTATTACCTGAAGAACATGCAAACTGCGCACACGCTCCGGGAACAGAGCCGGTAACCCTGTGGTGTGTGGGTATGCTGGTGACTCTCCCCCTGCGGCGCTCGTCTGGGCCTGATCTGTATTTGAGGCACAAACGGCCGCTGTAATGGACTCTCTCTGCGGGGGGCGATGAAGAGCGACGAGGAGGAGCGACGAGGAGGAGGAGGGGGTGGGCCTGTCTCTCCGCGGGGGTCCCAGTCCTCCGGAGCCATATCTCCCACAGGGCTCACACTGCGGGCATCTGAAGAGCTCCTCTGTGTTTTTAAAGTCCACCTGCACCGGACGAGCCCTGAAGGTGAAACTAAACGCGACGTCGACGTGCTTCTGCTGCAGCTGCGTGGCTTTGAATAGAAGTGTCCGCTCTTTCTGGTCGTTTATGGTCATTTTTGTGTAAATTTGTAGTTTCATGTTTAAAGTGCGTCGCCTCCAGGGGCCGCTGTAATCAAGTACTACATGACATCACACAGGACTGCTCTAATTACAGGAGTTTAAAGGAACTGAATGTAAGTCTTTATTTTAAATTCCATGAACATGACCTGCCGGTGCTGTTTAGGTTTTATTTTGGTGTTTTGTTTCTCCAGATTATCCAATCAGAACGCAGGAAGAGATAAACCAGGGTCCATCTCCATCTGCAGGTTAAAGTTCATTTAAGTAAAAGTGCAACGTCGTCACATTCAGCAGTGAAGATATTTAAATGAGGCTCAAAAAATAACTTCATGCAGCAAAGTTGTTTTTATTGTGAAGTCATTTTTAAAGCTCCTTTATTACACAAAACTTTAAATGTTCTAATGTCGTTTCCTCCTCAAAAACACCTGGAGTTGTGTTTGTTTCATTCACATGTTTGAGGAACTCTTTATTATTAGTCTGTCTACATCTCCAAAGCTCCAAACGCTCTGTTCCACCTTCTGATGTCATCAAGTGGTAGTTTTCAAGTTCCTTCAGTTCTGTAGAGATCGGCAGCAATTCCAGGTCTGAAATCATCAAATCGTCCGGATTATTCACCACGATGCGTTCATAAGCACTTTCCACTTCCAAAGACCAGAGTTAAAGCTAACCACAACTAGCATGCTGATGTGCACTTCCTTCTCAATAAAACGCTTTATAATTAGACACAGAGAACACAACACACTTAAAAAAGAAAAAACAAAAAAGTGTTTGCTGCAGGTGTTCCAGTCAGTGAGAACAGGTAGGGGGCGCTCTTGGGAAAAGGATCAAAACTTTAGACACAGTGAAATCCAGGCACTCCAAAAAAGTAAAAGTCACACGAGGAAAAGTGGAGTTAAAAGACGTTTATTTAAATGTCCAAAGCCAACGTGATTCGACCGTGACTCGTCTTCATCAGGGCCGAGTTAAAAATGAAATCCTGGACGTGGCCTTAAAGAAAAACACCGACCAAAGGTAAAGACACGTGTTCATTAGAGGCAAAATAATAATATATAATAATATCAACACCAAAACATTTTTTACAATATAAATAATGAAAAAAAAAAAAAAAAGTAAATATAATATTTATAAAAATCAAGACAAATCAAAGTCCTCATTCAGAGCAGGATGTTCACCTGCTCTTCATTTATGAATCCAGAATCAGTGCGTTCACCTGTTCAATACCTTCAGTGTCGTTGTTGTTATTATGATTTTCACAAAAAAGTCGACCCATTGGCTAGTTCTGGTTCTTTACTCTGATCACAGATTTGTGCTCGGCTAAACCATCTAAACCATCTAAACCATCTAAATCATCTAAACCATCTAAACCATCTAAACCATCTAAATCATCTAAACCATCTAAACCATCTAAATCATCTAAACGATGTAAACCATCTAAACCATCTAAACGATGTAAACCATCTAAACCATCTAAACCATCTAAAATCATCTAAACCAGCTAAACCATCTAAACCATCTAAACGATGTAAACCATCTAAACCATCTAAAACCATCTAGACCATCTAAACCATCTAAAACCATCTAGACCATCTAAACGATCTAAACCATCTAAACCATCTAAACGATGTAAACAATGTAAACGATCTAAACCATCTAAACCATCTAAAACCATCTAAACCAGCTAAACCATCTAAACCATCTAAAACCATCTAGACCATCTAAACGATGTAAACCATCTAAACCATCTAAACGATGTAAACCATCTAAACCATCTAAACCATCTAAAACCATCTAAACCATCTAAACCATCTAAACGATGTAAACCATCTAAACCATCTAAAACCATCTAGACCATCTAAACCATCTAAAACCATCTAGACCATCTAAACGATCTAAACCATCTAAACCATCTAAACGATGTAAACAATGTAAACGATCTAAACCATCTAAACCATCTAAAACCATCTAAACCAGCTAAACCATCTAAACCATCTAAAACCATCTAGACCATCTAAACGATCTAAACCATCTAAACCATCTAAAACCATCTAAACCATCTAAACCAGCTAAACCATCTAAACGATGTAAACCATCTAAACCATCTAAACCATCTAAACGATGTAAACCATCTAAAACCATCTAGACCATCTAAACCATCTAAAACCATCTAGACCATCTAAACGATCTAAACCATCTAAACCATCTAAACGATGTAAACCATCTAAACCAGCTAAACCATCTAAACGATGTAAACCATCTAAACCATCTAAAACCATCTAGACCATCTAAACCATCTAAAACCATCTAGACCATCTAAACGATCTAAACGATCTAAACCATCTAAACCATCTAAACCATCTAAACCATCTAAATCATCTAAACCATCTAAACCATCTAAACCATCTAAACCATGTAAACGATCTAAACCATCTAAACCATCTAAACCATCTAAATCATCTAAACGATGTAAACCATCTAAACCATCCAAACCATCTAAACGATCTAAAACCATCTAAACCAGCTAAACCATCTAAACCATCTAAACCATCTAAACGATGTAAACCATCTAAACCATCTAAAACCATCTAGACCATCTAAACCATCTAAAACCATCTAGACCATCTAAACGATCTAAACCATCTAAACCATCTAAACGATGTAAACCATCTAAACCAGCTAAACCATCTAAACGATGTAAACAATGTAAACGATCTAAACCATCTAAACCATCTAAACCATCTAAAACCATCTAAACCAGCTAAACCATCTAAACCATCTAAACCATCTAAATCATCTAAACGATGTAAACAATGTAAACGATCTAAACCATCTAAACCATCTAAATCATCTAAACCATCTAAACGATGTAAACAATGTAAACGATCTAAACCATCTAAACCATCTAAACCATCTAAAACCATCTAAACCAGCTAAACCATCTAAACCATCTAAACCATGTAAACGATCTAAACCATCTAAACCATCTAAAACCATCTAAACCATGTAAACCATCTAAACCATCTAAACCATCTAAAACCATCTAAACCATCTAAACCATCTAAAACCATCTAAAACCATCTAGACCATCTAAACGATCTAAACCATCTAAACCATCTAAAACCATCTAAACCATCTAAACGATGTAAACGATCTAAACCATCTAAACCATCTAAAACGATCTAAACCATCTAAAACCATCTAAACCATGTAAACCATCTAAACCATCTAAACCATCTAAAACCATCTAAACCATCTAAACCATCTAAAACCATCTAAAACCATCTAGACCATCTAAACGATCTAAACCATCTAAACCATCTAAACGATGTAAACGATCTAAACCATCTAAACCAGCTAAACCATCTAAACCATCTAAACGATGTAAACGATCTCTCATGTGCCTTTCAGTGCGGCCAATATAGAAAAACAAAAACACAGTGGAATTATTTTGACCTCAAGAGCCGTTTATACAATACACAGTACTGGGTCAAACTATGGGCCCCACAGAACACACAAGCACGGACCCCACAGAACACACAAGCACGAACCCCACAGAACACACAAGCACGGACCCCACAGAATACACGAGCACGGACCCCCACAGAACACACGAGCACGGGGCCCCACAGAACACACGAGCACGGGGCCCCACAGAACACACGAACACAGGGCCCCACAGAACACACGAACACGGGCCCCCACAGAACACACGAGCACGGGGCCCCACAGAACACACGAGCACGGGGCCCCACAGAACACACGTACCTGGGCCCCCCACAGAACACACGAGCACTGGGGCCCCCACAGAACACACGTACCTGGGGCCCCCACAGAACACACGTACCTGGGGCCCCCACAGAACACACGTACCTGGGGCCCCCACAGAACACACGTACCTGGGGCCCCCACAGAGCGAGGAAAGGCCCTGATTTCCAATGCGGCATTAGCCCAGTGGAGTGTGCATGATTACGGAGCTCTTTATAGAAATGAAGGAGTGAAGTGCGTGTGCCTGACCTCATTCCCCCGCGGCCCTCGTCTCTGTGTGAGTCCGCCGCAGAAAACAGAGCCCCATCACACACTCGCATCGTTATTGACCCCAGATCGATGTTTAGGATAAAGACTTTTCACCGAAGGCTCCGGGCTTCATACGCCCCATTAGACACACAATGAGACGCTCCATTTCACCTGCCCCCCCTCCCCCTCGCTCTGCTCCTGTCGGCTCCTGTCGGCTCCTGTTGCCTTGCTCCTGTGGCTCTAGGTGAACCGAGTGGCATTAACATAACGATCCTGAATGTATCTGAAGGACTTGAATGTGGCCTGGCTAATTACAGTTTAAAATCACACACACAGACACGCACACACAGACATACACACAGACACGCACACACCACACACACACACACACACACACACACCATACACACACACACACACACACACCACACACACACACACACACACACACAGACTTGCTCCCTCATGCAGTTCAGGATGTTTAATGTCGTGGTGAAACAAAAATAAACAAAAAAAAATAATAATAATAAAATAATAATAATAATAATAATAATAATAATAATAATAATAATAACAAAATAAAAAAAAATAAGAACAAAAATTTGTACATCTAGAGCCACAGGAGCCGACGGGAGCCGACAGGAGTGTTGTGTGTTGTGTAAAGCATATCCCTTTGTGTACAATCCTTTTTTCTACAGATAAATCCACTTCTTTAACATTCGTCTTGTCTTTTAATACAAAATACCAAAACATGTAAATATATTTTTAAAAAACAAAACAAACTCATATGAGGACAGGCCACTCCACTGTAAACAGTTTGAGAGTTTGAGAGTTTAACAGTTTGAGAGTTTGAGAGTTTAACAGTTTGAGAGTTTGAGAGTTTAACAGTTTGAGAGTTTGAGAGTTTAACAGTTTGAGAGTTTGAGAGTTTAACAGTTTGAGAGTTTGAGAGTTTAACAGTTTGAGAGTTTGAGAGTTTGACGGCGCAGTCTTACACCGGTCCTTTAAACAGGCTCTAAATAGCTGCAGTGTGTCCCAAGGCCTCATGGGAGTTGTAGTGTTCTGACCCTGTGGACACATTTGGACATTTGAGACAGTTTTATCGTCCGCTCTTCCCCCGCGCGGGACCGGACACCTGCTCGAAGGCGAGCGCGGCCGTGATGTCATCAGTGAGGTCATCACAGGGTCACGCAGAGGTCAGAGGGCAGATCAGATCGGAGACAAAATGGACGACTTCAGTTTCAGCTATTTCAACAATAACACGGAAACGTACTGCAGAAAAGCCTGGCCAAAATCTAAGATATAAAGACTTAAAATGACTTAAAAGTAGTGAAATAATCTGTCCATGCAGCAAGATCATTTTACTGGACAAGTTTTCTTAAAATAAACTCCCTCTAGACCAGAATTAATCCATCTCAGAAGTAGAAAGTCGATAAAAAATCTGAAAACAAGACGAATAACCTGATAGAAGTTTTAAATTCTTGGCCAGATCAGAGAAATTTGCAGAGTATTCAGAGGAATTCAGACACATTACTCACCACAGATACTTCTACTTCTACTTCTACACCACTAGTACTACTACTGCCACTACTTCACTGCATTTCAAGGTACTTTCAGTTTCAAGGTACTGCACTTTTACAGTTTAAAAGGTGTCACAATCAAAACTGACCCTGTCTCAGTTTGTGGACAGGTGGGAGTAAATACGTTTTGCATAAATATTGCAAAAATATCTCACAATATTGGGCAGTGTTGTTGCGAAACTAAAATTTCAAACTCAATTTCACTGCTAAGGGTCGAGTTGATGCTCAGTACAGAAACCGATACCACCACGATGATAAAAACTCTTTATTTAGACAAGAGAATGTGATTTTTTAAACATTAAGTACTTTTTTTCTAGTCCCATACTAGTCTACAGCGTACACTACTGTCTGCGCTCTTATGTTCTTGTTCTGATCAGCTCCAGTTCGTTCTAAACACATTCAGCAAAGGTTCTTCTCTGTCCTGAAAATGGGACTTTTTTAGTACCGATACCTGCGAAAAATGAGGATGTAGTTTTAGACTTAGACAAACTTTATTGATCCACAAGGGAAATGATTTGGACACAGCAGCTCAAACATCACAATATAATGTAACTAGAAAAGCACTCAGAGAGCGCAGACCTCCGCCAAGCAGCTCAGTTTTCAAAGTGATCCAGAAGCCAGGATTTCTTCTGGATCATCACCAAAATCTAATCATCTGTTGGATTTACCATTAGGAACATAACTTTTTGAGTTATCTTGCTAACAAACAAACAAACAAACAAACAAACAGACAGACAGACTCAGGCGAAAACATAACCTCCTTGGCGGAGGTAATAACAGAGAGTAACAAAAATAGATGGTGTAGCAAAAAGAGCAAGAGACACGTGTCAAATGAGACAAAATTATAAAAATAAATGTAAATGTACAAGTCAAAATAAAATAGAAAAATAAGTAATAAAATATAAAATAAACTATAAAATCACAGCTATAAACAAGAGACAAGAATGACAGTGTAAATACTCTGCTGATTGACAGGGCATAAGGTTATCTGGTACTTAAGATTGAGTTGTACAGTTGTAGGGAGTATTATCTGTTACTTAAGATTGAGTTGTACAGTTGTAGGGAGTATTATCTCCTCTGTCCCTCTATAGTCTGGTGCAGTGGGTGAGTTGTTGTACAGTTGTAGGGAGTATTATCTCCTCTGTCCCTCTATAGTCTGGTGCAGTGGGTGAGTTGTTGTACAGTTGTAGGGAGTATTATCTCCTCTGTCCCTCCATAGTCTGGTGCAGTGGGTGAGTTGTACAGTTGTAGGGAGTATTATCTCCTCTGTCCCTCCATAGTCTGGTGCAGTGGGTGAGTTGTACAGTTGTAGGGAGTATTATCTCCTCTGTCCCTCTATAGTCTGGTGCAGTGGGTGAGTTGTTGTACAGTTGTAGGGAGTATTATCTCCTCTGTCCCTCTATAGTCTGGTGCAGTGGGTGAGTTGTTGTACAGTTGTAGGGAGTATTATCTCCTCTGTCCCTCTATAGTCTGGTGCAGTGGGTGAGCAGGAGTGTCCATGATGGAGAGCAGTTTGTCCAGTGTCCTCCTGTCCTCCTCCTGTCCCTCACGTGTCCAGGTTTACGGATCAGTTTGTCACTTTTGATCCTAGTTTCATCTTTAGCTGTTTTAAATAACACTGATGTTGTGTTTTTAGCGATGACGACCCCAAAGCAGAGACGAAATCGGGTGAGTTTTAACAGTTTATTTACAGGGATTTTGCAGGCTGCTCCAAAACTGCAGCGAGATGATCTGAAGAGAGATCATGACACGTACCGTATCAGCTCTGGACTAGAGAGAGCAGAGCACCTCCACATGAGACAGAAACATCTAACACCAAAGAGACGGCAGGGTGAGGTGTTTATACTCGAGCTGATTCAGAATGAGCTGCAGCCGCGCCCCCGTCACACACCAGCTCTGCACAGAACGAAACACAAAGAAACCAGAACAGAAAGAAACCAAACCCCGACAACTGACCTGTACAATGTTGTGACGTGTGATGGAAATGTGTTTTGTGGAAAGATTTTTCTCAAACTGTCTTTGTGTAAACGAATGTGATTTCCACCTGAGACCAGAGCTTCATTAACACGTGTAAAGACTCCGGAGACACACAGGAAACTCTGTGCTGTTCCACCTGTCCTCAAATGGAAGTCACTCTGCTTTGACGGATTTTCAAAATAAAAAACTGGGACACTCGGTTTGTGGTGGTTGGTAATAATAAAATAGTAAAACGAGAGCATAATTAAGGAAAACTGTTCCACATGAGTCAGTTTAGTCACATTTTCTTTGTTTTGGTCATTTTTAAGCAGCTTTTCTGTATTTTACCCAAACAAATGACAATATCTGTCTCTCTTTACTGTTGGCAGGGATCAGATTAGTCAAAAATAGGGACCCCAGGGACATTTCTTGTGTAAAACTGGGACAAATCAGTGGTTTTGTATAAATCTGCTGGGACAGGGGACACAAAAGGGCTCAAATAAGGACGTCTGGTCGTATGTGTGTAACTTGTATTTCTGTATAAATCCTCAGAAGCTTTGGGGTAGATGGAGAGAAGGGACTTGGTGAGTGGACAGGGGAGACTCAGGAGAGGCTGTTGGTCCATATCTGCCGTAACAAGAATAAACTTTTGTCTGTATTCCAAAAACTCACCGGGCTTCGCAAAAGGACTGTTTTTTTTTCTTCAAGATGTATATACAACGTCATCTGAGACACAGCAGTGTGGTTTAGTAACTTAAAACAAAAGTACTACGATATAATGTTGAAAATCACATTCTGTTGTCTAAAAAAAAGAGGAGGAAGAGGACACCAGTGGAGCCTGTCACTATCCAGGGTCAGGGTCAGGACGTGGAAATAGTGGACTGTGGCCAACAGGCTGGACTGGAGGGACAACTGTAATGCTGCAGAAGAGCATGAGCAGACTCTACTTCCTGAGAAAGCTCAGGTCCTTCAATGTTTGCAGCAAGTTACTGGAGATCTTCTCCCAGTCTGTGGTGGCCAGCGCGCTGTACTTCACTGTGGTTCTGCTGGGGGAGCGGCACCAGTAAAAGAGACATTGGGCGGATCCGTAAAGCGGGTTACGTGATCGGCTGTGAGCTGGAGACATTTGTCACAGTGAGGGACAGGAGGACACTGGACAAACTGCTCTCCATCATGGACACTCCTGCTCACCCACTGCACCAGACTATAGAGGGACAGAGGAGATAATACTCCCTACAACTGTACAACAACTCACCCACTGCACCAGACTATAGAGGGACAGAGGAGATAATACTCCCTACAACTGTACAACAACTCACCCACTGCACCAGACTATAGAGGGACAGAGGAGATAATACTCCCTACAACTGTACAACAACTCACCCACTGCACCAGACTATAGAGGGACAGAGGAGATAATACTCCCTACAACTGTACAACAACTCACCCACTGCACCAGACTATAGAGGGACAGAGGAGATAATACTCCCTACAACTGTACAACAACTCACCCACTGCACCAGACTATAGAGGGACAGAGGAGATAATACTCCCTACAACTGTACAACAACTCACCCACTGCACCAGACTATAGAGGGACAGAGGAGATAATACTCCCTACAACTGTACAACAACTCACCCACTGCACCAGACTATAGAGGGACAGAGGAGATAATACTCCCTACAACTGTACAACAACTCACCCACTGCACCAGACTATAGAGGGACAGAGGAGATAATACTCCCTACAACTGTACAACAACTCACCCACTGCACCAGCCTATAGAGGGACAGAGGAGATAATACTCCCTACAACTGTACAACTCAATCTTAAGTAACAGATAACCTTATGCCCTGTCAATCAGCAGAGTATTTACACTGTCGTTCTTGTCTCTTGTTTATAGCTGTGATTTTATAGTTTATTTTATATTTTTTATATTACTTATTTTTCTATTTTGACTTGTACATTTACATTTATTTTTATAATTGTGTCTCATTTGACACGTGTCTCTTGCTCTTTTTGCTACACCATCTATTTTTGTTAAGATAAGATAAGATAAGATAAGATAAGATAATCCTTTATTTGTCCCACAATGGGGAAATTGCAGTGTCACAACGCAAGTTACAGAAACAGAAACTCTCTGTTATTATTTTATATTGTGATGTTTGAGCGACTGTGTCCAGATAATTTCCCTTGTGGATCAATAAAGTTTGTCTAACTCTAAATCTAAATAAAGAGTGTTTTTTATTATTATCGCGCCATCAGAATCGGTATTGAGAAGCTTTAAGTATCTTGTGTATAACTGTGATATACTGTATTTGTATTACTTTGTTTTTTACTTACTTGTACATACATTTATATCATTTATGTCTTATTGATACCAGTCTCTTGCAATTATAATTATTATTTTTGCTACTTATTTAGAAGTTTATTACCATTTTTTATATGTTTTACTCTTGGTTATTGTAACGTAATGTGATGTTTGAGCTACTGTGTCCCTTGTGGATCAATAAAGTCTAAGTCTAAGCCTCATGACAACAGCAGAAACACTGAGACACAAACCGCTTTTATATTAAACCCAGAACAGCCTCCGTGTCTTATTGATTTCCCCAGTGGTAAATAAAGGCAGTAAAGTGAAATGGAACAAAGTGAACTCCTGTAAACTTCCACCTGTGGAGCCGAGGACCACGTGACTGAACGCGGAAGCGGAAATGGAGAAAATCAAACAGCTGACAGCGCAGATCGGGACGGGCGACAGGAGGTGCCACTCTGCCGCAGAAACACGTTTAAACCGAAATAATCAAATGGTTTATTATTGTACCTTTAATTTGTTACTATCCATCCTCTGTATTTATGGTTTTTTTTTTGTATTCAACAACTTTTATAATTCCTTGTGGAAAAAAAAAAAAGTAATAATAATAATAATTATTATTATTATTATTATTATTATTATTATTATTATTATATATATATTTTTTTCCACAAGGAATATTGTATTTTATATATATATATATATATATATATATATATATATATATATATATATATATATATATATATATATATATATATATATATATATATATTATAATTAAGTATAAAAACAATACGTGCCCAGTTTTCATCCGGAGCATTTCATTTATTCATGTTATTTTGCGTGTGTTAAATAAAGTGATAATAGGCAAAAATATATACATTTTATCAGTTGTAGAAAACGTAAAAATATCTGCGACGGTGAAACTCATTACGCTGTGTAGCTTGTTGAAAATGTTCAACTTATTTAAGATCTTATTTCTGTCCAGATTCAAAACATTTGTGTTATTAAAATATGAACATTGATTTGTTTTAGTGTTGTTGATCAGTATACTTTTCTGATGGAGGGTCCGTCACCTGCCTGTTTCTATGGAGACGTCGTTGCTCTGCCTGGAATGTTCCACAGTGTGACATTAAACAGCTCTACTTTACATTTATTCAATTACAGGTGGTTTTAGAGCTCAAAAATACCTAAAAAAAAAAAACAGACATTCTGACTGAGCAGGGTCACCTCTCCACAGATCTGACCTGGAACTTGGTCTGGTTTGGTCTCCATGAAGATAAAAAAAGTTATGAAACATTCCAGACAAATCAATAACTTAACTTATCTTCAAAGAGAAAAGTATTTAACGGACCCTCCACCGGAAAAGTTACACAATGCACCTTTAAGTTTTCCAAATGATCCTGACATATAATTTCAATTTGAGTAAAAATTCTGGAAAATCCACTTAAATAGTGACTAAACCCAAACCAAACCACCAAACCTTAACTAATAAATGTGCATGTTTTGAAAGTATGAAGACTATGTTAAAAATGTTGAAATAAAATGAACTCTAACGCTAAAGCTAAATATGAAACTTTACCAATATTTACATATAGCAAAATAAATTACACACTATGCATGCTAAATAAAAATAATAATTTTAACTCATTTTCTTTTTTTGTATTGTACTGTATTATGTTTATTATTAGTTTATTATTTTATCCGTATACTTTTTATTTCATTTATTTACTTTTATGTATGTGGTATTTACCCTGAATTATAATGATAAAAACAAAAACTGTTTATTTTTTATTTTTATTTTATTTTTTTGAATTGTACTGTATTATGTTTTTATTCTATGTAATTACTTTTATAAATGAAGTATGTCCTCATAATGATCCTTTTAAACGGTGAGTTAAACGGTCCCGTCGGAGTGTGGCTCTGTCCTCGGCGCCATCTTCGGCTTCGCTGTTAGCAGCTCGGGCTAATCCGGCTAACGGCTAACGGTTCAGGCTAGTGGCGCTGTGATGGCGGAGCTGGTGCAGGGACAGGCCTCGATCAACCAGCCGGCGCTCAAGTCCGACGGCCTGGTAGACGCCTTCCAGAGAGCTCGGCAGGTAAACAACTCCCCCGGTCCCCGCTCTGCCTCGCTTCGGCACCGATCCGATCCGTTTCCGCGGAGCCGACACACTTTTTCCGGGGGCCAGTCCCAACTTAACTTCGCCAACTTAGCAGGCTAGCGGCGGCGGATGCTAACTGTGGGGAAAGCGCGTACAAAGTTACATTTGTCGGGGCATCGCCGGGACTTTGCGTGGATGGCGGTGGCCTGCGGGGCTCCGGGGGTAGTTTGATGGGACTTTGCGGAGCTGTCACCCCCGCGGGACCGCTGTAAAGGCCCGGGGAAAGGGGAACGGCGACGGAGGGGGGGCTGCACAGAAGTTTGGCCACACGTGTCACTGAGCTCTCAACCTGTTGGTGCGAAAAAGCCTTTTAAAACCGTGCTTTTTGCGCTTTTAACTGCGTTTAAGCCCCACTGCCGAGCTGCGTGCTACACTTTCCAACCGGTAAGACGTTTATTGGATGCACATTTCTGCACATTAACCCGATTTTCAGCCAGGCTTTGCACTCCTCTTATAGGCTCATGTTTACTGTAAGTTGGTTCGAAACTAGGCTCAGTTATGTAACGAGCGGACAGCCATATACAGCTCCACGGAGGTGTGTCTGCTGCCTATAGACACCCGGGACAATCACGACATTTTGGGGGAACGCAGCGCACTCGGATCTGCGCGTAAAAACGTCCAAATGCGTAAAAACGTCCAAATGCGTAACGAAGAAACCAGCTGTCAGGGTTAGCGGCGGAGTTTGAGGGCTTTTTTTTTTTTTTTTTTTTTTGTTGGTAGGCGAGTTGTGCAAAAGTTTGGCCTGTCGACATGTTGATTCTGGTGCGAGGAAACCGCAGGTAAAGCGAGAAAGACCGAACAATTACGCACGGGCTTCGTACGCGAGTCTTTGGGGAATATTTTGGGTGGATGGCACTAAAGCGGGTGGTGCGGGGGTTTAATGGTGCAGGGTTGCAGAGGTGGGCGGACTGGCCAAAATGTACTCAAGTAAATACTGTTGTCTCTGGAAAGTAGGTGGGAGAAAGTAAGTTTCGCACAATATTTGGCAAAAATATCACCTAATATTGAGCAGTGTTGGCACAATAGTAAAATTTCAAATTCGATTTCAATACTAAGGCATGGCTAGGCAAGTTTATTTGTATTGCACTTAAGAAATACATTAAAATCACAATAATTAAAACATAAATAATCATCATAAAATATAAAAAAGAGAGAGAGACATTAAATGAGAGAGAAGAGTGCAGAATGAAAGAAAAACCTTTTAGTCATACCCTTGGCTAACAGAACTGTTTTGAGCCTGGAGTCAAAGTAGAGTCGATACTCAATACCGATTCTGATACCATAATAATAAAAACACTTTATTTAGACAATAGAATGTAATTTTCAACGTTAAATTGTAGTACTTTTTTTTTTTTTTCTTTTTTTTTTTTTTACTATTCCCTTGTTGAATACATGATTTCAGGCAGGTTCCACAGTGGTCCATGGGTGTATACTACTGTCTGTGCTCTTATACTTATTCTGATCCAGATCCAGTTCGTTCTAAACACATTCAGGAAAGGTTCTGCTCTGTCCTGTCAGTGGGACTTTTTTAGTATCGATACCTGCGAAAAATAAGGATCTAGTTTCTATGCTACTTTTGGTATCGATTAGATTTTCTTTTCTTTTGGCAGCCTTGCCATGTAGTTGAGCAGGAAAAAAAAAATCACTATTGGCTCACACAATAATCAATACGTATCTATAATAATGTATCTAAAAGACAGATTCAGTCCCAGTCTGTGTGAGCAGCTTTTCTAAACCTGTGTCCTGGAGGCTCTGTTCAACTCATGTAAACCGCACTTATTCAAAGAGACATGGTGTAAAATCGACTTTTCAGAGCTGTTAACCATGTCATAGTTTTTCCTTCTCATTACCCACTGAAGTTGTATTTACAGTCATTCATACATGTTTGAGTAAACTTTATTCTCCTGTATTCAACACGTCATAACTCCACCGGTACACGCCCACTGTGACGTACGCTCTTCATTCTCCAATTTTATTTTCTTAATCGTTGATACATGTAGGACTTGGCAGCACTGCGTAGTGATTTTGGTACAAAGTTTAAAAAAAAAAAAAAGTACCTCCTAATGCCACATTGGGCTCCGCAGTTTCCAACCTGGAAGTTTTGTTTCTTTTATTAAGTCAGATCAATATTTTAGCTCAATATGTCTATAATAAAATGTCCAATTATAACACAATGACCCACTGGTGTCAGAGATTATAACAGCAGAGCAAACAAAAAATACCTTGATAATCATGTGAATGGGGACACCTCTCCACAGATCTGCCTTGTAACGTGACCTGCTGGCCTCTACTAATAGTCTGTCTATGGTTGGCAGACCTTCCATCAGAAAACCCTCTCGGGTTTTACTTAGACTTGCCTGTGTGAAAAATAGTTTGTCTTTGAAGACGTCGTGTACCTGATTTTCAGTGTATTTAAAAACATCAACAGTTTGCACAGGTCCAGATTTTTCCTTTTACATTCTGAACTTCCTCGTTATTCACAGTGATGAGTTTATAAGAGCTTTTCTCAGCTTTCAGAGGCCAGAGCTCACGTTTGCCGCTACAGTAACACTAACAGCAACTGGCAATGCTAATGCACACTTCCTGATGATCTGACATTAAAATGCTTCATGTTTAGATGCGGACGGTACACAGTGGACTTATTTTGACCTGCCAGAGCACCTGTACTGGGGCAGGACACATTTTGCTCAAACACACTGAAAAAGAATCGGGTACAGGGCCTTTTTGTAACACAATATTCTGCACTAAGTAAACAACATAACAAATTGAATATTTTTGCCAGATCTGCTAACCCTGTGGTCGGGCCTTTATGGTCTGAAATACATGAGATTCTTGCATTAGCTGTTTGTTTTTCAGACTTCTCTCAAATGTTGGTGGTCAGAAATCTTTCTGTTAAAGTGCAAATTATAGCTCTTTTCCTAAAATGGTGAAAAAAATGCAGCTAGACATCTTCCCAAACTCACTCAGCCCTAGTTTAAACACTGTTCTCTACTTGTTTTGGTGTAAAGATTTTGTAATTTGTAATGGACAGAAGCCAAAACCCGTCCTGAGATAAGAGCTGGCACTGAACCGTGTAAAAACATGGGCTAATAAAACTAGTGCACACATTAGACACTTTCTACTACAAAATGCACGGAACAAATCCTAATAGTACAGCTTTAAGTTACCTGGGGGTGTGAAGTTAACTGAAAGGACTACTCTGTCTGAAGCCCTGTTACTCAGGCTATCCAATCCAGTCCAGTTTATTTCTGCAGCACATTTCATCATCAAAACAGTTTCCAAAGTGCTGCACAATACAAATAAAACATATCCAATAGAAATATAAAATAAAAGCTTTATTTAGCTCCACTAGTTCTCGTTAAGACAATAAAACTAGTCAAATTAAATAAGAGCAAGAAATACCAATAACTCTTGCAGTGTTAAAAGACAGAGAATAATAGTGGGGCTTAAAACGAGACTTAAAACACTCCACTGTTGTTTGATTTGTGCTGTTAAACAAGTCTTAAAGTCTTAAAAATGACTGTCACAAGCTAGCATTAGCATTAGCATTAGCCAACAGTTTTTCAGTTAGTCTCTCACCTTTTTGTTGAAAATCAAACTCCTAAACAGAACCATGAACGCTCGGACTGATCACAGGCTCCTGAAAACAAACGTGCTGTTTTGTCATTTTTCTTGAGTTTTCAGATGATCTTTTTTTGTCAGTCTTTGCTAATATGAGCATCATGTCACCATAGTAACCGCTGAACATTCCGCCGGTTGAGATTCATGTAGAACACTTTAATTTATTTAATATTTTGCCGTCATTGTAGCAGCTCATTTTGGGAGTACAGCTTCGCAAAAAAATGTAACTCGCCATCAATACTTGACTCCATTTTCATATCTAATCAAACATAAAAATATTAAAAAAAAATTTGTCAGTTTTTGCTAATGCGAGCGTTGTGTCACCATGGTAACTGCTGAACATTCCGCCGGTAGAGATTGATGTAGAACACCCCCAGCGCGATGTCTCTGCAAAGGCCATTTCATCCAGAACACGTTCGACTGCAGTTTTAATCTCACCGAAATGAATTCTTTGGCAGATCACGTCGTGCGGTTATTTATAGACAACGCAACCTCACGTTTCAGTCCCGTATTTCTGCTCGTGAAAACGTTTAAAATGTGCGCTGTCAAATCAATGTGTGCATCAAAATGAAAGATCGACTTTTTCCATTCCAGGTGCAGGTTTTTCAAATCCAAAATGGTCGATAAACTCTGCTGATGTGTTCGACCAATTTGAATAATTTTCACCCCGTGATTTGAAAGTTCTATAAACATCATTACTCTAGTCGCATTATTCCGCTCCGCTCACTTTCGTCTCTAAACGCTCCTAAACTGTGCTTTTTTGTGGTGGCACTTCCGGTTAAACAGGAATCCCATTGATGTCAAAACTTTGGGAAACATTTTGCATCTTAAATATTAAAGTCGGTTCGTTTGTGTTAAACGTTCAGTGTTCATGTGCACCAACATGTCAACACTTCACCGATTCGCCGGTCTGGAGGCTTTAAAACGGCGTTATAACCGTATTGAACTTATTCGCTGTAAAGGTCGGCCCAAACAAAATAATACAACCCGAATAATGACGGCGGCGCCCACGGCAACTTCCGGAATAAGGTGGATACTAGGGCTTTGGGCACAATTTCCACGAGATGAGACACAAGGTTGGAACTACGAGAACGAGACAAAACGAGATTTTGGCGTTCATTATAATAAATTGTCTAATCCAGTTCCTGATTTTGGCCTCACCATTTTTGATTTACTTAATTTAATATTTTGGCTGTCATTGTAGCAGCGCTTTTTGGAGCTGCAGCTTCTCAAAAAATTGACCTCACTCACTATTTAACTCCATTTTCGTACCCGATCCAAACATAAAAACATAGAAAAAAAAATCTCAGAGATAATTTTCAGCATGTGTGCGCAATCTCGTGGTCATTTTGTCTCGTGAGATCTTGTGGCACGAGATCTGGTCCCATCCCTAGAGATTTATTCCAAGATGAATCACAATTCAAAAGGACGTAATTGGGAAAAGCTGCAGGTTTGGAAGTCCCATCATTTCCTCCACAAACGACCAAAAAAATCCTCCTCTGCATAAAAACTGTAAACCCTGTAGATCAGATCTGCACAGACACGTTCTCCAGTGTGACTCTTGTATTCATTTGTCTCGTCAGATTTAAGTCTTTCTGTCAGTTCTTCTGCAAAATGTGAACTCTGAGCAGAATCTTAATATTGAAACAAAAATTTGACATTTTCCCCAAATCTTTCAGACCTGCTCGATGTAGTAACTTTTAAAGGGTCCATGTTGTACTATTTTCTGATCTGTTCTGATGTCGTTTCCTCGTCACAAACACCTGGAGTTGTGTTTTGTTTAATTCACACACGTTTAACACACAAACCTGCAGATTTAGCACGAGTTCTTCTCTCAAACTGAAAACACTTGCGATGTCACGTGTTTTTAAACTCCACACACCTTCACTAGAATCATTTCAGTGTTTTCAGCTCTGGAATTCCCAATCTCTACTGAACTAAAAGTAAAAGGAGCTGTTAACCTGAAAAAACTACTGCTTCATGACATCACAAGGTGGAACAGAGCATTTGGAGCTTTGGAGATGTAGACAGACTAATAATAAAGTGTTACTCAAACATGTGAATGAAACAAACACAACTCCAGGTCTGTTTTTGAGGAGGAAACAACATTACAACACGACTTAAAGCTCAAGAGTGAATTTTGCGTAATACAGGACCTTTAATCCGGTGCCGAGTCCAAACATCATGTCTGTGTTGGAGATTATCGCCTGAAAAAGAGCAAATATTGATATTTTGCAGTGACATGACGCTGGGGGTGCTCTACATGTTCCTCTGTGGTGGAATGTTCAGCAGTTATAACAGCGCACACATGAGCAAACGCTGTCAAATGAGTTTTTAAGATGATCAGAAAACTCAAAATACAAAACGGATGTAAACGGCACATTTTCCTGTGATCCGCCCGAGCGTTCACGTCCTGTTTAGGAGTTTTAAAATAAAAAATGATGTTGCCATAGTTACAAGGCCAAAGGATTCTATGATGTATTTGAGTATTTTGTACAGAGTTGTGTGCTGAGGGACGAGGCGCACATGAATTGTTGCAGTTCATTAGTACCTGGTTGTGTGCTGTTTGTGCGTGCAGTGGTCCTTCCCACTGCACTGTGTTGTGTCATAAGTGTGCGTTCAGAAGAGTGTCAGCTGTAGTTGTGTACTTTATGAGTTAGTTCAGGTAAAGTGTGTCAGTTGTAGTTGTGTGCTGTAGTTGTGTGCTGTAGTTGTGCGCTGTAGTTGTACGTTGTAGTTGTGCGCTGTAGTGTAGTTGTGGGCTGTAGTTGTGCGCTGTAGTTGTGCGCTGTAGTTGTGCGCTGTAGTTGTGCGCTGTAGTTGTGCGCTGTAGTGTAGTTGTGCGCTGTAGTTGTGCGCTGTAGTTGTGTGCTGTAGTGTAGTTGTGCGCTGTAGTTGTGCGCTGTAGTTGTGCGCTGTAGTTGTGTACTTTGAGTTTGTTCAGATAGAGTGCGTCGGACTGGTACAGACAGGTTTGAGCCCAGCGCTGTAGTGTAGTTGTGTGCTGTAGTTGTGTGCTGTAGTTGTGTGCTGTAGTTGTGTGCTGTAGTTGTGCGCTGTAGTTGTGCCCTGTAGTGTAGTTGTGCCCTGTAGTGTAGTTGTGCCCTGTAGTGTAGTTGTGCCCTGTAGTGTAGTTGTGCGCTGTAGTTGTGCGCTGTAGTTGTGCCCTGTAGTTGTGCGCTGTAGTTGTGCCCTGTAGTTGTGCCCTGTAGTTGTGCCCTGTAGTTGTGCGCTGTAGTGTAGTTGTGCGCTGTAGTGTAGTTGTGCGCTGTAGTGTAGTTGTGCGCTGTAGTTGTGCCCTGTAGTTGTGCGCTGTAGTGTAGTTGTGCGCTGTAGTGTAGTTGTGCGCTGTAGTTGTGCCCTGTAGTTGTGCGCTGTAGTTGTGCGCTGTAGTTGTGTGCTGTAGTGTAGTTGTGCCCTGTAGTTGTGCCCTGTAGTTGTGCGCTGTAGTTGTGTGCTGTAGTGTAGTTGTGCCCTGTAGTTGTGCGCTGTAGTTGTGCGCTGTAGTTGTGTGCTGTAGTGTAGTTGTGCGCTGTAGTTGTGCCCTGTAGTTGTGCGCTGTAGTTGTGTGCTGTAGTGTAGTTGTGCCCTGTAGTTGTGCCCTGTAGTTGTGCGCTGTAGTTGTGTGCTGTAGTGTAGTTGTGCCCTGTAGTTGTGCCCTGTAGTTGTGCGCTGTAGTTGTGTGCTGTAGTGTAGTTGTGCCCTGTAGTTGTGCGCTGTAGTTGTGCGCTGTAGTTGTGTGCTGTAGTGTAGTTGTGCGCTGTAGTTGTGCCCTGTAGTTGTGCGCTGTAGTTGTGTGCTGTAGTGTAGTTGTGCCCTGTAGTTGTGCGCTGTAGTTGTGTACTTTGAGTTTGTTCAGATAGTGTGCGTTGGACTGGTACAGACAGGTTTGAGCCCAGCGCTGCGCCAACTCCACTTCAACAAACAGAAACAGAACTTCTGCCGTAGCCCTGAGGAATACGGAGATACAAATCCAACCCTGATCCCGTCTTTCTGACAACATGTAATGATCAGGAGTACATCTGTCATTAATATTCCCCGGGGGTGTGATGCTAACATGAGGCACTGCGCTGTCTGAAGCTGCATGACTCAAGTTAGACGTTAATTTGACATTTTAAACGCACAAAAAAGACTGAAATCGGCCTGTCAACCACCAGACTACATGTATTTCAGAACACACAGATTTAAATGCCGGGTTTGCATTTTTTTTATGTTTATAATTTTGTTTACTGTGCAGAAAATGATGGCACTACAAAAATGCAGCCTTCGCATTTTACTCCTTTCAATTTAAGTGATTCATCTTGTAGCTCGGGTTGATACCGATGTCGATACTTCGGGTTTAAGTATCTGCTGAGTCCCGATATCAACAGGCTCCAGTGCAGAGACAGAAAATGTATTTTAGTTTAATTTGAGACGTTTTGGGCCAATATTGTGCAGTAAATCTTATTATTACAACAGTTTCTAAACCAAAACGGGAGATCTGGCTTTTAATTTACTGAGAAATGTTGTTTATATTTGGTGCCAATATTTAGTTGTTTGTTGTCGTCTTGTGTCCATTTTGATATTCAGAATAACTGAATATCAAAATGAATCTGAATCTTTGTGCTCAGTTCTGTCAAAATGGAGGGTTTCTTGTTCATTGTTTTTGTGCCTTGAGGTTGTGAACAATCCCCCGCCAGCTCCATTGTTGTAGTCAAGGTTACAGCCATGCAGTGTGTGTGGAACCTTCTCACAGTCAGACCCTGCGCACTTCACCCGCCTGGAGTCTTTGGATTATTGGACAAACATTTTATCTGTGTTCAATGTCCATCACTTTTAAAATTTTTACCAGGGATGTGACGATAACGGCGTCTGACCCCCTCCCTGATCCAGACGCAGCTCCTCACCTTTTCTTCGCTTTATCTCCTCTGGTGCTTCTCATCTTTATAATCCAAGTTACAGAGAACAAACCGCTATTTTCTCACCGTTTATGAGTGAAACGTAAGAGTCCTATCAACACGAAATAAACTGTAGTGATCCTGACACCTGCCGTTTACACCTGTCTGTTTTCAATCAAATCAAAAATCAAGATCGATCAATGTGGAGTGGGAAATCATGATTCTTTTTCCCATATCGCCACAGCCCTACGTCAAATACTTCTCTTCATGCTGTTATTCTATCTGGATTCACAGTTATGGCATTAAACTTTTCCACCTTCGAGACCAAACCAGACCAAGTTACAGGTCAGGTCTGTGGAGAGGCGACCCCGCTCTCAGTCAGAATGCCTGTTTTTCTAAGTATTTTTTAACTTTAAAACCACCTGTAATTTAGTAAATGTGAAGTACACCTTTAAGTGCATCTTTAAACCACGACTTGTGCAAAGTGAATGTGAAACACTCACTGGTTTGATTCAAATGGATGTGTGTCAAGTGTGTCGCACAAACAAGTTTCCTTCCATGAAATAAGCAACACAATTTGTGCGGTCACAAAATCCAAATGATTCTAGTGAAGGTGTGTGGAGTTTAAAAACACAGTGGGGCACGTCCTGTATCACCACATGATGACATCACAAGGTGGAACAAGGAGTGTTTTCAGATACAAAAAAATGTATATAAATGTTCTGACTGACTGTGGGTCCAGTGTTTGGTGCTTCTGTCTGATGGCGCTCAGATGAATCAGATGAACTGCTCTTTTCTTCTGTTTCCTGTGGACAAACTCAAGGCCGTGTGCTCGATTGGAACAGATTTGTTTTCTCTCATGTTTGTCTATTTGTGTGTTTGTGTGTGTCTGTGTCTGTGTGTGTGTTTGTGTCTGTGTGTGGTGGAGGTGAGGTCAGCAGAGGCTCTTCACTCCTGGAAAAGCAGGGCCCAAGTCAAAAGACTCTGAAAGAGCAAAGAGAGCGGGTCCCACCCTGTGATGTCATCTGGTGCTAATGCAGAAGTACTCGCTTTTTAAAGTCGTGTACATTTAGAATGTTTAATGCTCGCAGCTGTGTTACCGAACATACAGGATATATTTTCTGTTTCACTCAGAACGTTCACACATTTGGAAATGAGGCGCCAGGAGACAAAACAGATTCTGACCGGGTTTTGTAGATGAGGTTTCAGACGTGCTCATCTCATCGTCTTTAAACGTCATGTCTGAGCCCTTCTGTGCCTAAACCCTTTGACTTTAACTTTACACCAAAATCACTGCGTTTCTCTTCACATTAGCAGCAACAACTTGCATGCTAACGTGCACTTCCTCATTACTGGACAATAAAAACATTGATCACTGCTGCTGCTTATTCAGTAACTGCTGAGAAAGACAAAGTTCACCAATACATGGAAAAAGCTTCTGGGCTTTTAAAAACACATGTACCATATTGGACTTTTTTAAGTGTGGTAAAAAATCTTGTCTGATTTGTAAATGTTTTTAACAGATGGTGGGAAAGATGGGCGCGGAAGGCCTTCCTCACATGAATAACTCCTCTTCCTCTGTGGAGCAGTCTCTGTACTACAGCGGCCAGAAACGTGAGGACACAGGTAAGACACTACTACCAGTACACGCACACAAAGACACACGCACACAAAGACACACACACGGCAGGTGGCAGTTCCATTCTCCCTGATTTATTATGGCAAGACACTTTATTCACTTTATGATCAGGCCACAGTATCGATGTAGAAAAAAGAGAAACAGAACCAGTTCATTTGAAACGGTTTGCGGTGGTCCAGAGTTCCTCCTCACATGCGTTCAGAGCGTCCTCATTATTCACCACCATGAGTTTATAAGTGCTTTTCACTTTTCATGACTCTCAGAGCCGTGGTAAAGCTGACAGCAGTTTGCACAATGTTTTCTAATGAGACGTGGACATATTTAGACTTTAAGAGCTGCTTGTACAATATGTCTGTACAGGGGAAGGACACACTTTGCTCAAATACACGGGGAAAATGTGGTACAGGGCCTTTGAGTCTGCATTTGTGAGACACGACTTAGATTATAGTTTGTGATGATGCTGTTCTGTGTGATTCCAGGGAACCAGCTGGGAGCCATGAGCCATCAGAGGTACGGGCCCCTCTATTGATCCTAACTGTGCATTTACCTGTGTGTGGACGTGTGTACGGAGGGGACCACGGGGCCCATCGTTCACTGCACCGTCCCCCTCTCGTATTGATCTGATCTACATGTCGTTGGAGTGAGAATGATTCAGATGTGCTGTGTGTTTCAGAGTGGTCACAGAGGACTACAAGGTCCCAGACAAAATGGTGGGATTCAGTGAGTATTTTTTTGTACTTTTACTGTGGAGAGTGTTCGTTACAGTAGAGCTGTCAGAGAGGGGCACAGGGGCCACAGATACAGTGAAGGAGGCGTTCAAAAGGTTGAATTTCATTGTATTTCATGTAGGTTTGACTGCGCCTCCACCCCTTTAAAATGGGTTGTAAAACGTTTGTAGTAAAAAGTACTTTGGTTATTTGGTGGACAGCAGGTCCGAGGGCTGGAGGGAGGTCAGGATTATTGGGCTAATCTATAATCATGATTATTCAGGTCACAATAATCATCACAGGAGCTAAAATCTGTTTATGACATAATATCAATGAGAGGTAGATTTCATTTATCGGCTCACACACGAGTATTTCACCATCTATGTGCCGCCCCCTCTCTGGGTTCACTATGTGGCACCATAATCCTAAAGCCAGTTCCTCGTTTGAATAGAGTTCACTGACAATGACGATAAAACTGATTGTGACACATGCTCCAAGTTCATGGCACGAGTCCTGCAGGCCACGTTTCTGTAAAGTTTTCTTGTAATGAACTGTGTTTTTCAAGGTGACAGTATGGCCGTCTTCACTCATGTTTCTATTCAGGGGTTTCACACATACAGTAATGGATCCTTCTTGATTTGAAGGATTTAATATGGCAGAGTCCTCAGTTATAATGTTTAGATTTGTGTTATTATTTCATCTTTTCAATGAGGAAAAGTCCTAAAAAAATTCTTCAAATCGGAAAGAAATCCTTTTCCTAAAACCTGTAAATACACGATACAAGAACTGCAGATGGAACCAGGACCTCTGTGATATTTATGTGTGTGTAAAGACCCTCGTGTGTAACTGAGACTGTGTGTGTGTGTCTCTGTGTGTCTCTGTGTGTGTGTGTTTCTGCAGTAATCGGCCGAGGAGGGGAGCAGATCACCAGAATCCAGCTGGAGTCGGGCTGTAAAATCCAGATCGCTGCAGGTCAGACACACACTGCTGTATTTATATTTGTTTACATGTGTCCATGTGAGACGAGTGTAACACCTCCTCTTCTTCTTCTTCTCCTGTTGTGCTGCAGACAGTGGAGGTCTGATGGAGCGGCCATGTTCTCTCACGGGGACCCCAGAGAGCATCGAGTGAGTCTGCAGCTACATTTAAAGTCGATATGTTCATGTTTTTCTAAATAGGACTTTGGGTTTGGGATGGCACCTGTGCTAAATATTTCATAGTTTTACATCAGTTAAGTGGCAGTTTGTGGGAAAAAGCTGAAGAAAAGAAAGAAAAAACAGACAGGAAGCTTATTTGTCGTGTGCGCTCTTCAGACAGGCAAAGCGTTTGCTGGTTCAGATCGTGGATCGCTGCAGAAATGGCCCCGGGTTTCACTCAGACGCTGATGGAGCCGCCTCAGTGCAGGAGATGCTCATCCCGGCCAGTAAAGTGGGACTGGTGATTGGACGAGGAGGAGACACCATCAAACAACTACAGGTGACACTGGGACACTGAGACACTGGTGGTTACGATATAGAGGTGTGAGAGATTCCATTTGAAAGAGGGATCATATTTCAGTTGTTGATTTGTGTTTTCCTTTAAGAGATGCACAAATAATACCAATAATGAACATGGTAATGATAGTTGGCCTATAAAATGTAGAACTGTGAAAGTAGAATGAAGAATACATTATCAGTATTATAAATGAATAAATTATATTGGAGGCAAAGTGGACTGAATATCCTCTTTTCCAAGACCTTGATTCTTCTGTCTGATCATCTCATCTGGATGTTTTAACCTCACTTCAGCTAAACCGATCCAGGAGCCCCCCAGACCCCTCAGAGTCCCCCCCCCAGACCCCTCAGAGTCCCCCCCAGACCCTCACACAGAGCAATACAGAACAGTTCACTGGGGACAGTGGAGACACACTCGGGCCGCTCTGCTCTGCTCCAAAGTGATCAGTGTAAATGAGGCTGATGTTCTTGTGCTTCAGGAGAGAGCTGGAGTGAAGATGATGATGATCCAGGATGGACCTATGCCGACAGGAGCAGACAAACCCCTCAGGATCTCGGGGGACCCATACAAAGTGCAGGTAAAAACAAGAGCTACAATTTACAACTGCAAGTCAGCGGACTCATTTTTAGACCAATATTTATTTAAGATATCCAGAATGTGAAGTCGTAATCTATTGGTGGTTTCAGAATGATGAACATTAGCCATCGCCATAGTAATTAACAATTTAAAGTAATAAAATGTTCTCCTCTAAATGGGAAAATGGTTTCAGGTGTATTGCCTATGGGCTCTACATGTCCTGGTTGATTTCTCTGTTTAATCTGTGTGTTTGTTCTTGCAGGCGGCCCGGGAGCTGGTTCTGGAGGTGATCCGGGAGAAGGACGGAGACTTCAGAAGAAACGACTTTGGGGCTCGACTCGGAGGAACCTCTGTGGATGTAAGGCTCAGATCCCACACTAATGACGGTCCAAAAACATTTACGTTCCACGTCAGCTGGACAAATAATTTAAAAGGCCTGGAGTTCTTTCCATGTGTTTGAGCAAAATTCTCTTTGCATTAGTACAGGTATGTTGTATAAGCAGCTCTTGAGGTCAAAATAAGACCACTGTGTTCTTTAGAGCCCAACAACTAGCATGCTAACAGTGCAGTTCCTGATTATTGGACAATAACGCGCTACAGATGCAGACAGAACAAACGAAACAGCTGAGATAGATGGATCTGTTCACTGTACTGCACAGAACAAAGGTCCTCATATAAAAAATGACGCCTTAAAATTTCCAAACGTTCATTAGAATCAACATTTTCTAACAGCGCTCATTTTGTTATAGATATGGAGTTTGTATAGATCCCCCCGTCCCTATAGAATGGGCTCATGGAGTCTGAGCAGTCCAAGTTCTCCTTCTGGAACTCTCTCTCTCTGTACATCTGTAACGTTGGCCGCGTCTCATTTCCTTTCCTCGCTTCCTTCTCAGTTCCTCTCCTCAATCCTCCATGTTTCAGCTGTCAATCAAATGTGTCATATTAAAGAGCCATTAAACCTGAAGACTTTGAAACAGAGCGGATATAACGCTCTGTCTCTCTCTGTGGACACCTGTATAACCCTCTGTCTCTGTGGACACCTGTATAACCCGCTGTCTCTGTGGACACCTGTATAACCCGCTGTCTCTGTGGACACCTGTATAACCCTCTGTCTCTGTGGACACCTGTATAATCCTCTGTCTCTGTGGACACCTGTATAACCCTCTGTCTCTGTGGACACCTGTATAATCCTCTGTCTCTGTGGACACCTGTATAACCCTCTGTCTCTGTGGACACCTGTATAACCCGCTGTCTCTGTGGACACCTGTATAACCCTCTTGTCTCTCTGTGCAGGTGCCTGTGCCGCGCTTCGCTGTGGGGATCGTGATTGGACGAAACGGAGAGATGATCAAGAAAATCCAGAACGACGCCGGGGTCAGAATCCAGTTCAAAGCAGGTACTGAACCGAGCACGGGTCCCTCCACCGTGACGGGGAGAGAGGACGACGCCTGTCAGTCTTCTACTCACCCGTCTCCGAAGTTTAACGTGAGTTTTGTTTCCAGACGATGGCATCAGTCCTGAGCGTGTGGCGATGGTCATGGGGCAGATGGACCGCTGTCAGCACGCCATCCACATGATCAACGAGCTCATCCAGACTGCACAGGTGAACGAAACAAACACGCCCACAGTATCTGTAACCTCGACTGCACTGGAGAACGAAACAAACACACCCACAGTATTTATAACCTCGACTGCACAGGTGAACGAAACAAACACACCCACAGTATCTGTAACCTCGACTGCACAGGTGAACAAAACAAACACACCCACAGTATTTATAACCTCGACTGCACAGGTGAACGAAACAAACACACCCACAGTATCTGTAACCTCGACTGCACAGGTGAACGAAACAAACACGCCCACAGTATCTGTAACCTCGACTGCACAGGTGAACAAAACAAACACACCCACAGTATTTATAACCTCGACTGCACAGGTGAACGAAACAAACACACCCACAGTATCTGTAACCTCGACTGCACTGGAGAACGAAACAAACACACCCACAGTATTTATAACCTCGACTGCACTGGAGAACGAAACAAACACGCCCGCAGTATCTACCACTTTGCTAGTTTTGTTTGTTATGTTATTTTTTTACTGATTATGAGGAAAGTTGATGTTTTCCAGCGCGACTCACAGTGACATTGCCTTAAATTGCCGTCATGGATGTATCCAACATTTGGCTGTTTCTCTAGGCTGCTTTGTCTCAGCTTAGAGCTCAAGTTGTATGTTTTCTAAGAAATAAAATGCATAACTTTAATCCTTAGGCTCACAAAATTCACAAAATTACGTTTAGTCATTGAAAGTTTGGAATATTAGCTTTGTTTTGCCAAACATTTCGGCACAACATTTAAGTTGCCATTATTCAAAATCCGGTGGTTTATCAAAAGATCAGGTCAGAGTTTGGTGAGAAACTCTTCTTTCATGTTCATCTCTTTTGAGCTTGGCCAGATGCTTTGGAAGGTTCTACTCCTCAGGGTCTGCTTTGGTTTCCTTAAAGGGGCCGGTCTGCTCCAAAGAGATCCACTGACTTTAAATACAGCACAGGATCAGCTGCTACAAGCTCATCCACAATAGACGTTCTCTCCTCCTTCTGCTCCTCCTTCTGCTCCTCCACCTCTTCCTCCACCTCTACCTCCTCCTGTCTGAACTCTTGTCCTTGTCTGCAGGAGCGTGATGGCTTCAACTCCTCTCTTAGGGGGCGGGTTCGGAGTCGTGGGGACTGGCCCATCGGTTCCCCTGGACCCCTTCAGGAAGTGACCTACACCATCCCAGCAGACAAGTGCGGCCTGGTGATCGGGAAAGGTAACAACGCACACACGCACACACACGCTCACACACATGTGCACGCACCTGCAGTGTTTAAAGGTGCATTATGTAGCTTTTTGGTTGGGAGTCCGTCACCTGTTTGTTTCTATGGAGATCTCATTTCTCTGTCTGGAATGTTCCACAGTGTGACATTAAACAGCTCTACTTTACATTTATTCAATTACAGGTGGTTTTAGAGCTCAAAAATCCCTAGAAAAACAGACATTCTGACTGTGAGCAGGGTCGCCTCTCCACAGATCTGACCTGGAACTTGGTCTGGTTTGGTCTCCATGAGGATAAAAAGGGTTTAATGCCATACTGTGGAACATTCCAGACAAAGCGATAACATTTCCAATGCACAATGCAGCTTTAACTGAGATGAGTCATGTAGGACTATTTCAGTATTGATTTTGTGAACATCATCAAGACTCTTTTAAAGAGGGCGTATTACGCAAAAATCCTCTTTTTCCTACTATGTTCTAATGTTGTTCCCTCATCAAAAATCTGCCTGAAGAGGTTTTAGAGTCATCCGTGCATGTTTGAGTAATTTAGTGATCTCTCAGCAGTTCAGCAGTTCTCCATAAATATACAAAACCATGATACAAAACACACTACAACTTCACAATCCTGATGTGATGTGCAGTAGTTTCATTAGCGGGATGCACGCTTATTGTGTTGATAGCGCTCTGAAGGGGGAGTGAGTTAGCGCGGAGAGCAAAGGGAGGAGGGAAGCAGAGTCAAAAACAAAGTAAAACTTGTAAAACATGTTTATATGTTTTCGACCAACACAGCATTTTCAAAACAATAAAAGGAACATGGCGCTCTAAATATGAGATGTGCTACAGCTGATACCCCGTAGTAGTATAATACTCCCTCTTTTATCTGTCAACTGTAAAAAAAAACTAAATTCTCTACACAGTGTAAATGTGGGTTTTTTTAGAGAGGGCATTTCCTGGTCTTGTACAGGTTAAAGCGGCTGGGGCCAGCTGTGTCCCTGCGTCTGTAATGGTGAGGTCACACGTGAGGAGCCGAAGGTCACAAACCAACGGGCCCTTCATTAGAACACAATGGGCCAGGGCCATTCTGCGCCACACAGGAATCTGGGCTCCAGCCATTTAGCAAACTCAAACCCCCAGCCTCATGCCGCCTGCGCTCACCGGGTTCACCCCGGGTTACAGCTGAGGTGGAGCGGGTATGTGCACCTCTGTTCACCGTCATCATTTGCCATCGTCACTGGGGTTGTGTTGTTTTGCATGAGGCTGCCAGTCATGATGTAATTTCTATATGGACTACAACTACAACATATGGACTACCAAGCTGCTTTAAAGGTCCTATATGATGCAAAATTTACTCTTGTGAGCTTTAAGCCTGTTATTTCTTTATTTTATTTCTCTAAAACACAGACATTCATCTCAGACAGAAAAGATGCTCTGTGCCAGATTTGGCTACAAGCTCCTTCCCATGTGCAGTCCTCAGGCAGGTACAAAATACATAAAAAAAAACTATATATATACAACATTTCATCAGTAACAGTGTCTCCTTAAAATAACCACAATCCAATTCACCATTAAACATTTAAAACAATCAAAATTCATTCATTCTAATTTCCATAAATACAAGAATTCAAATTCATCATTATCTTCTCAAAATACGTGGCAACTGGACAAAAAATTCATCAGTGTTATTGTCCTCTAAAATACAACATGACCATCAAGACAAATGTCATTAGTCAAACACATCTACATCTACACAATACATCCATACAATTATAATGTTGTTACCTCATCAAAAACAGACCTAGAGTTGTGTTTTGTTTCATTCACATGTTTCTAAAGCTCCAAACGCTCTGTTCCACCTTGTGATGTCATCAAGTGGTAGTTTTCAAGTGAACAGCTCCTTTTACCTTTAGTTCAGTCGAGATCGGCAGTTCCAGGACTGAAATGATCCAAATGATTCTAGTGAAGGTGTGTGGAGTTTAAAAACACAGTGGAGCACTTCATGTATTACCACATGACATCACAAGGTGGAACAGAGTTTTTCTTTTTCTCAGTTTGAGAGAAATCTGCAGGTTTGTGTGTTAAACATGTGAATGAAACAAAAACACAACTCCAGGTCTGTTTGTGATGAGGAAACGACATTAGAACAGATCCAAAACTTTTTAAAGCATGGTCAGATGCCCTAACCCTAACCCAATAGTACCAGTCCAATAGGGGGCAGCACTGCACTTCTCGGCTCTTTATTTTGTTAAAATGTGTTTTGGATGCAGCCGCCATCTCCATCACCCGACTACAATGAGGCTTTTTCACTGGTTTAGTCCTGATTTGGGATTAGACTCAAAGACCTTGATCAGTCCAGCTTTACTTCATTTGTATACCCGCTTTGAGTCTTTCTGTACCCTTTATCAAAACCCGCCCGGTCTTGTTTACCCCTGCTTTAGTCCTTGTTTGTTTTCTTTGCCTTCACCCGCCTCCCAGATTACGCACAAATGTGATGTTAATATTTTGGATGCAGCCCCTTTGCAGGATCACCACAATGGAGCCTCTTAAACTCTCCACAAAGAACAGTCAGCGCTAACAGCCCCGGCCCATATGGTGTCTGCCGGCTCTCCCCCTCTCAAACGCTTTTATTGTGACGGTCCGCTCCCTCTTGACGTCTCTTTCACTGGTGCTCTTATTGTGGCGGGACGACCCTCTTGACCTCGCGCTGATGGCTTCTCAAGAGGCTTTTATTCTCTCGCTCTCAGCCACCAACCACTTCCTGCGCGCAGTCTTTAGGCCAGACAGGAATCCGAGCAAGAGACGAGCGCACGTTTGAATAGGACCAGCGGCGAGTACGACGGAGGAAAGATTCCATTTGTACAGAGTCAGATGTGTCCATGATGGATTAGACTGATGCAGAGGAGGACAGTGAGTATCTGGTGTAGAGGAGGACAGTGAGTATCTGGTGTAGAGGAGGACAGTGAGTATCTGGTGTAGAGGAGGACAGTGAGTATCTGGTGTAGAGGAGGACAGTGAGTATGTGGTGTAGAGGAGGAGGACAGTGAGTATGTGGTGCAGAGGAGGAGGACAGTGAGTATGTGGTGCAGAGGAGGAGGACAGTGAGTATGTGGTACAGAGGAGGAGGACAGTGAGTATGTGGTACAGAGGAGGAGGACAGTGAGTATGTGGTACAGAGGAGGAGGACAGTGAGTTAGAGTTGGCAGGAAACATTGGTAACGTTACATTTTAAGCACGTTATGTTTAATGAAACAATAAACTGATGAAATAATTCATTGAATGAGGGTCCCAGGTCTGTTGACACTAATTTTGGGGGTCTCCACTCCCGACCTAAAAGTTTGGCCCAGAGGAATACCGAAGTAGAGATTTATGGATGCCCTGAAAGAAGCCATGAAGTTATTTGGTGTGAGAGCAGAGGATGCAGAGGATGGGGTCAGATGAAGCAGAGGATGGGGTCAGATGAAGCAGAGGATGGGGTCAGATGAAGCAGAGGAGAGGGTCAGAGGAGGGGGTCAGATGATGCAGAGGAGGGGGTCAGATGGAACAGAGAATTCCTGATTTTACTCTTCCTCTGCACTGTTTATATCCTGACCCAGGTGTTCACAGTATTTCCCCTTCGTCTCGTTCTTTTACAGACCTGCTGACGTGTGTTTGTGTTTGTAGGTGGGGAGACCATCAAGAGCATAAACCAGCAGTCAGGAGCCCACGTGGAGCTGCAGAGGAACCCACCGCCCTCCACCGACCCCAGCACCAGAGTCTTCACCATCAGAGGCACGGCACAACAGATGGAGGTCGCCCGTCAGCTCATCGATGACAAGATCGGGGTCAGTACCTACACTTCAACACAAACTCGCATCAGACTGGAGCTTTACCTCTGACCTGAGCTTTCTAAACTTTACTCCTTCTAATTACTGTTGTTTTTTGGGATCAGATCTGATGCCGATTCTTGACATTATTGTACTCGCTGATACCAATACCAGTCCAATACCACACAGCGTAAAGAAGTACACCAAGGCTACTCAATTTTGAAGTTTTAGAGTAAAAAATAAACGGAAAATCTACAAGAATAAATGTGATTTTGAGGACTACAGTGTTGGTCAGATGTTTAATGATCCTGATGATGAGTTGTGCTGATTTAAGCACTTTTACTTTTCTTTTTCGCCTCTTTCTGCCACAGCATGATTAAAAACAACAGTGAGGCCTTTAAAAGACGCTCATCCTCAGAGCACATGGGTAATCCTGCGGAGTGAGTGAAGTCTGTGTTTGCTCTGGAATTATTCTGCATCTCTGTAGCTTTAGTTATTTTACAAAGTTGAGCATCCACACCAAAGGCTAAATGAAGGTATCAAAGAGGAAACACAAATGTCTTTTATGTGATTATTCTCATATTTAAGGTGTTCACGGAGCCTTCACAGTCTGTATTTAATTTATTTGAGTACTCGCCTATACCTGAAAAATGTGCAGTATTGGAGCTGGTATCGGAACAGCCCTAACTTAATAATACTCGTAATACTTCAAACTCCGGACGGATCAATATTAAACTACCTAAACCATTGCCATTACCCCGTGGTTTTCTAAACGCGTGTCTGATTCTTCTGCAGGGCTCAGGGATCATGAGTAACGGAGGGTTTGGCTTCAGCCCCTTCACCCAGGGCCCGGCCACGCACCAGAAGTGAGTCCACACATCCACATCCCTGACACAAACCTTACTGTAGTAGTAGTAGTAGCAGTAGTAGTAGTAGTAGCAGTAGTAGTAGTAGCAGTAGTAGTAGCAGCAGTAGTAGCAGTAGTAGTAGTAGCAGTAGTAGTAGCAGCAGTAGTAGTAGCAGCAGTAGTAGTAGCAGCAGTAGTAGTAGCAGCAGTAGTAGTAGCAGTAGTAGTAGTAGCAGTAGTAGTAGTAGCAGTAATAACACTGCTGGTACCTGCTGCTTGTTTGTCCTTGTTTGTAGTGGTCCACACACTTCCCTTACTACAGTATTTATAATAGTAGTAACAGTACTTATAGTAGTATTAACAGTACTTTTAGTAGTAGTAACAGTTTTTGTAGTAGTAGTAACAGTATTTATAGTAGTAGTAACAGTAGTAGTAACAGTATTTATAGTAGTAGTAACTCTATTGCTCTCGGTTGATGTGTTTTCTCCTCAGCTGTGGCAGTGGGCAGACCTTCCTGACTGGAGTTTGGGGGAACACCTATCAGACCTGGCAGAACCCCCCACAGCAGGACCCAGGTACGAGCAGCTCCTCCCTCTTCCCTCTGCTGCACCTGTCTGTGCTGAAGCCAGACTCACCTGTCAAACTCGCCTGTCGCCAGCACAATGTTTTAGTGAAAAACAGAACTCGTTTTCAACAGAATTCCTTCCATCCTAAATATTCAGTGCGAGTTGAAGAGTAAAAAATCACTTTGCACAACTTTCAGAGAGCTTTGCCGTCCTGCTAATATTAACGACACTGGCCCGTCCACACACAGACTATTTTTGTGTCCCTTGGCAAGACACAAGACACCACACTGCCCTCACCAGTCTGTGTTGTGTGTGATTGTGTGATGTAACGGTGGGTTTGTGCTGTGTAGGTCAGCAGAGCCAGCCTCAGAGCCTGATGACAGACTACAGTAAGGCCTGGGAGGACTACTACAAGAAACAGAGTGAGCACAACCAGCACCAGGAGCTTTAGTTCACTCAGGCTGTGTCCAAATGTCCCCCCTAGTCCCTAACCCCTCATTCACTACATGGGCCCGCACTCTTTAGCGCCCTCTACAGTGCACTCATTCACAGAACGATTCAGACACTCAGCTCACTACATTCAGGTCACGTGACTCTGGAGTCTGGGTGGAAAAAAACGTCTAAACTCAGATAAGACTTGAATCCTGTCTTACATAATGATCAAATCAGACTGACACAAGTGTTTATGGACTAATAATAATCACACGAGTTTCTGTCACGTAAACGGACTGGATTATTTGCTTTTTGTCTGAAATGTGGAGATTATCGATCTATATCGAGCACCGCAAACACCAAAACGGTTTATTTAGTCGTGTTTTATTCAGAATCAGGATCTACATTTCCATAAACCAGCGCTTTTATCTGCTTCATTCAGTCGGGTGAGTAATAGTACTATAGTAGTAGTACATGAGTATAACAGTAGTAGTATTTGTAGTACTTTTCTCTGCTTCATTCAGTCGGGTGAGTAATAGTACTATAGTAGTAGTACATGAGTATAACAGTAGTAGTATTTGTAGTACTTTTCTCTGCTTCATTCAGTCGGGTGAGTAATAGTACTATAGTAGTAGTACATGAGTATAACAGTAGTAGTATTTGTAGTACTTTTCTCTGCTTCATTCAGTTGGGTGAGTAATAGTACTATAGTAGTAGTACATGAGTATAACAGTAGTAGTATTTGTAGTACTTTTCTCTGCTTCATTCAGTTGGGTGAGTAATAGTACTATAGTAGTAGTACATGAGTATAACAGTAGTAGTATTTGTAGTACTTTTCTCTGCTTCATTCAGTCGGGTGAGTAATAGTACTATAGTAGTAGTACATGAGTATAACAGTAGCAGTATTTGTAGTACTTTTCTCTGCTTCATTCAGTCGGGTGAGTAATAGTACTATAGTAGTAGTACATGAGTATAACAGTAGTAGTATTTGTAGTACTTTTCTCTGCTTCATTCAGTCGGGTGAGTAATAGTACTATAGTAGTAGTACATGAGTATAACAGTAGTAGTATTTGTAGTACTTTTCTCTGCTTCATTCAGTTGGGTGAGTAATAGTACTATAGTAGTAGTACATGAGTATAACAGTAGTAGTATTTGTAGTACTTTTCTCTGCTTCATTCAGTTGGGTGAGTAATAGTACTATAGTAGTAGTACATGAGTATAACAGTAGTAGTATTTGTAGTACTTTTCTCTGCTTCATTCAGTCGGGTGAGTAATAGTACTATAGTAGTAGTACATGAGTATAACAGTAGCAGTATTTGTAGTACTTTTCTCTGCTTCATTCAGTCGGGTGAGTAATAGTACTATAGTAGTAGTACATGAGTATAACAGTAGTAGTATTTGTAGTACTTTTCTCTGCTTCATTCAGTCGGGTGAGTAATAGTACTATAGTAGTAGTACATGAGTATAACAGTAGTAGTATTTGTAGTACTTTTCTCTGCTTCATTCAGTCGGTTGTGTTCAGTTAAACTCCTGTCGCTGTAGCCGTTGTTTCCCCGACTCTCCCAGTGCATTGTGGTCTATATTTCCCGCTCTAGTGACACCGATGTCCACTACTTTTCAAGGTGCATTGTGGGAAATTTTGAGTGCACTACTTTTTCACCAACTGGACATTCGGACAGCACTAAAAATGGCGTGACCCTTAAATAGAGCCTTAAGAAGGGAATAGTGTGGACATTCAGACACAGCCTCAGTTATTCTCAATCTGTAGAGTGAATAAAAATTACAGCTGCTTTTTCACTGGAATTTAATCAAACCTACAACACGTGTGAATCTGAACAGTTTTCAGAGCTACACATGGCAGTGCGTTTTTATTTATTGTTGCTGTAGTTTGGTTTTTCTGGTTGAATTTGGAACATCTGCTTAAAGTGGGACTAAACTCACTGCCTCAAATAAAGCTGCAAAACTGGGCAGTGCTTGGAGGACTAAAGGGGAGAGCGAGGGGGGACTGCTGATGTATCTAGTATGCTCTAAAATTGCAAAAAAAAAAAAGTATGTGAACAGTAGACAATACTGTTATAATCAATCAAACTTTATTTCAAACTCTAGTGGGTCCAAATAGAACATTTAAAAACAGAAGATAAACAAAACAGTAATAAGTCTATAGTTCATATAAGCAGTTCCTCCAGTGCCTCCAGAGTTCAGAACAGTTTAGTTGCAAAAATGTCGATTTAATGTTTAGTCCCACTTTAAACTTCTAGTCTTGGTTCTTTTTGACTTGAGCTAAAGTGACTTGCTTTGACACGTTCTGTGATTTGCCTGAGGAACAAAGAGGCTAACCGTTTTGTTTTCCCTCCAGGCCAGTCGTCTCAGCAGAGTTCGGTGCCAGACTACACCGCAGCATTAGCAGAATATTACAGACAGCAGCCGTACCTGTGGAACCCTGCCCAGATACAGGTGAGCGGGGGGCAGGTGAGCGGGGGGCAGGTGAGCGGGGGGCAGGTGAGCGGGGGGCAGGTGAGCGGGGGGCAGGTGAGCGGGGGGCAGGTGAGCGGGGGGCAGGTGAGCGGGGGGCAGATACAGGTGAGTGGGGGGTAGGTGCAGGTGAGCAGATACAGATATAGGTGGGCAGGTGAGCGGGGAGCAGGTACAGGTGGGCGGGGAGCAGGTACAGGTGGGCGAGGAGCAGGTACAGGTGAGCGGGGAGCAGGTACAGGTGGGCGGGGAGCAGGTACAGGTGAGCGGGGAGCAGGTACAGGTGAGCGGGGAGCAGGTACAGGTGAGCGGGGAGCAGGTACAGGTGGGCGGGGAGCAGGTACAGGTGGGCGAGGAGCAGGTACAGGGGAGCAGGTACAGGTGGGCGGGGAGCAGGTACAGGTGGGCGGGGAGCAGGTACAGGTGAGCGGGGAGCAGGTACAGGTGAGCGGGGAGCAGGTACAGGTGGGCGGGGAGCAGGTACAGGTGGGCGGGGAGCAGGTACAGGTGGGCGGGGAGCAGGTACAGGTGGGCGGGGAGCAGGTACAGGTGGGCGGGGAGCAGGTACAGGTGGGCGAGGAGCAGGTACAGGTGGGCGGGGAGCAGGTACAGGTGGGCGAGGAGCAGGTACAGGTGGGCGAGGAGCAGGTACAGGTGGGCGAGGAGCAGGTGGGCGAGGAGCAGGTGGGCGGGGAGCAGGTACAGGTGGGCGGGGAGCAGGTACAGGTGGGCGGGGAGCAGGTACAGGTGAGCGGGGAGCAGGTACAGGTGGGCGGGGAGCAGGTACAGGTGGGCGGGGAGCAGGTACAGGTGGGCAGGGACAGGTGAGCGGGGAGCATTCAGGGAGAGCCGTTTTCATTGGCACTCCTGAAGTGACTGATTCCTGCATTTAGCCGTACAGAAATAAAGTTCATGTGGCACAAAGGGATAAACGGCGTTTTAGACATTTTCAAGTGTTTCTAGTTTCAGCTGAATTGCCTTTTTCACTGTTACTAAAATAGATTGTGACATCACATTGCAAAGCATTCTGGGATACCCCCTTAGACAAACAAAATCAAAACGACCTCTTCATTCCCAGTTCGCACATTCTGTAATATTAACCGAGCTTTAAAGGTGCACTGTGTAACTTTTCTGGTGGAGGCTCCGTTACCAGCCTCTCTCCATGGAGCTGTTGCCTGGAATGTTCCACAGTATGGCATTACACATTTATTTACAGAGACAACAGGTGATGCTATTGGGCCAAGTTACATGTCAGATCTGTGGCGAGGCGAACCAACTCATAGTAAAAATGCAAGTTTTTAAGTCAATGAAGACCCATATTGAGTAAATGCAAGATTGATCCGTTTAATGCCACACCGGGACATTCCAGACAAAGCAACAACGTCTCCATAGAGACAAGCAGGTGGCAGACGCTCCACCAGAAAAGTTACACAGTGCACTTTTTAAATGTGACATAATCTGTAAAGTGTTGTTGTTTGGCAATGCCTCCTAAAATTCTCATTTTTAACTCAGTTTCTGATTTGTGTTCATGTTGACGTCTCCACTTTAATACGACGCAAAACAGGTTTTGTACGAAGAAAAGTGAAAAGTCACAGATTATTTACCTATAGATAAGTGACAATTCGGTTTAGCTATTTTAAAGGTGTATTGTGCAACTTTTCTGGCAGAGTGACCTTTTTGTCTCCATGGAGATGTTATTGCTTTGCCTGGAATGTTCCATGGTATGACTTTAAACGCATCTATCGAGCATTTATTCACTACAGGTGTTTCTATTGCTGTACAATAATAATAATAATAATAATAATAATAATAATAATAATAATAATAATAATAATAATAATAAATCTTTATTTTATAATAAAATAAAAATATCCAGAAAACCTACAAAAACAATGGTGCAAACAGTTCAATTAATTATAATAAATAAGTTAATAATTAGAATAAAAATAAAGGAAGCTAAAGGAAGGCCAAATGATAAAAATGAATTTTAAGAAGTGATTTAAAAGAATAATAAAACACAATAATTCTCCTTGTGAATAGGGGCGCCTCTCTACGGATCTGACCTGTAATGTAGCCTATATTTGTCTCCCTTGAGATAGAGAAGTTTAATCTCTACTGAGGAACATTCAAGACAAACCGTCTCCATGGAGACAAGCAGGTGATGGACCCTCTACCAGAAAAGTTGTGCAATGCAGCTTTAATACGACCCAAACCCGGGTTATGTGTCTAAATATAATTCAAGAGTCACTGACTGTTTCCCTGTGTCTGTTCGGATTAGCTGCTTAAAGCACAGTGGCTGAGTGGTTAGCACTCGCACCTCACAGCAAGAAGGTTCTGGGTTCGATCCCCGGGTCGCCCGGGCCTTTCTGTGTGGAGTTTGCATGTTCTTCCCATGTCTGGGTGGGTTTCCTCCATCAAACCTAAAAAACCTTCGACAGGGACGACAGGTGGAAATGATGCAACCTGCACAGAGCAACTGTCCGGTTAAGGAGAGTGCACTGTCCCTGTCTCACAAATAAACTAAATAAAATAAATAAAGTGAAAACCTTCTTTGCCAAACCCTCCTGACCTTCTTCTTTGTCTCCTCAGGATCACTAGAGACCCCCTGACGGCTCGGATCGGCGTTCCCTAACCACGCTCTGCCGCTTCCTCCTTCCTTTTGTAGACAGAAAATTACGGAGAATTAACTCAAACAAATCACAAACTCTTTTCTTTTTTTCTTTTTTTTTTTTTTTTTAACCTGAAATTTTGTTGGGGCAGATGTTTTTGGACTAGGCTACGGTCTCCCCTCACGGCGTAGACCTCGATTTCATTTTTTTTTTTTTTTTTTTTTTTTTTTTTTTTTATCAAACTTGAAAAATGTATCAGTGTGGCTTTGAACAAACGAATATATATGATAATAATAATCTCTATTTTGTGCATTTTCCGATAACGCAAACGGTAAATAGGGCTTAGCAGTCTTGAGTCACGAATCAGAATATTATTTTGATAATGTTATAAACGCATGCGACAGACTGTGTTATTTTTTATTCTAGAGATGTTTTATCAGCGAAGGTCTATGCCGTTGTCAGTCTTTTGTACTAAAAAAAAATCTTTGGGTTTATTTTCGGATTTTGAATTTTACAAGTCGTCATCTTGGAGGTGCAATGATGTTTTTTGAGTTTGGCGATATCTACTAGTTCTTATTCCTGTATCTTTATTAGTGATTTTTAGTTTTTATGAGAAATGTATATTGCATTGCCGAAACAAAGCTGCATCTCTCTGTGGTCGAACCTGATATTTTTGGATTTTTGAATTTTCCGCCATAATTTTGCAGAAAGAGATGATAAAAAAGGCGGGAAAATCTATGACTATTTTCTTACACAGTGCAACGTTATATTATTCTGTTATTATAAATGTGAGGTTTTCTACTTTGTCGATTGTTTGTAGAAGTTAACAATGAAGTTGTCAGTTGTCTATGTTTTAGCAATGCTGGCGCGTTAGCTCGATGCTAAGTCTAAGCGCCGTTTCAAGTGTTATTCAGATCTGTGCGGAGGGTGAATGCTTTCAAGTAAATGGTTGTTAGTGAAACAGTGCCTGTTTAAATGCATTTGTGTGTTTGAGTGTTAGCGAAGCAGCATTAGCGCTTAAAGGGGGTCAAATACGGGATTTCTGTTGGGACTTTTGTTTAAATGTGTGGTAGAGTGGTTATCCAGTCTCTTGCCTTTAATTAAGGAGTTGGACTTTCTTCAGCCATTTATCTTTTCAGTGTAAGCTTTTTATATCAATATTTTTCTCTATCTTCAGTGTTTTATCTAAGTTTGTGCATTTTCTGCTTCAAATTTAGGCTTTGTTCCGGTTTGAATGAATTAAATCTGTGTAATTGCACCTTTTCTCTTTGGTTTCCACTGTCACAATCTCTTTGCAAGTGAGAAATGATTCCCTGACAAAAAAAGGAGGTGGATCTTTTTTTTATTATCCCAAAAAAATCCCTCTGGTAAATCCAACCTCAGACCTTTTAGCCGCGGGGCAAGAGCGACGCTAACCTCTCTACTGTACAAAAAACATGTCATGCTCTGTTGTCCTTTTGTAATTCCTTCTTAGTGTAACAAATGTACTTTATTCTTGACTTCTTAAATTTAATTGCTAATTTATACTAATGCTAACGTCCCGTCTGAAATCCCGCGCGTTTAGCCTCCGTTTTAGCGTTGGCGCGTTTCGCAAATGTAAAGTCTGGGTATATTTTTCACGTCGGGCTAACTGCTGCTGAACTGTGAGTTAGCTCCTTTAGCTTTTTTGAGAATTTTTCACACTGTTGTTCGATCTTGTACAAAAATTTGAAAAACCGCGTGTGGGATGTTGATGTATTACTGCGACTTTATTGTGACAAAGGTATATTTTCTTGGTGAATCATTTTTATCTGTTTAGTAAATAATTTGAATATTGTTGACCTTGCAGCCTTTGCCGCTGTTCCGTTCGACCACAGAGAGAGGGCGCTATGATGTTGATGGGTTGTTCTGTTTTGGGTTTTTTTCTCTTTTTGTTTTTTTTTTTTCCTGAATATCTCTGTGTATGTGTGCAGATGATAATAATAATAAGAGGTTCTCCTGTACAGGGCGCTATATTTAAATCCATTGCGTTTTTGTTTGTGTTTCCACTCTATGGCGGGTGCTGCGTAGTTAAAAAAATGTACCTTTATTTTAAAAAGAAATTGTTAAATTGGAATGTTGTCGATTGAAACTGTGTTAATCATTCAAGACTGCTAGGCTAACCATCTGTCTCCTGTCTGTCTTCATGCCTCTGGGAAACAATCAGCCGCCATGCTAACAAGCTAACGTTTTTGTCATTTCGCTCGCGTTTCGTTTCGTCCTTTGAAATTTTCTAGGGTTTTGCTTGAAAGGGATATCGCAAGAAATGTCTAAATCTACACAGGGTTGTCTTTTTTTTTTTTTAAGTCTGTATTTTTTTTCCTCATGATTTGAAAAATTTAAGCCATCAAAGTTTATCACAAGCTAATCGAGCGCGTATCGTAGCATCTGGTTTGTCAACGAGAAGCAAAGTCCCACCTTGGTTTCGTCATTAGTGTTTTCCAGAAATGATTATCCGTCTGTTTACATATTTTTACCACTTATTTTGCATTTTGAAAACTGTTCATGTTGGTTTATACGATGTGTTCTGATGTCTGCGGTTGGAATCCATTACACAAACTCCAAATAAGCTCCAACTGTGACTTTGTACATTAGCGAACTCTTGCTTACGTCACCCATGAAAATACTTTGTAAAAATTGTAGAATGTTTAATTTTACTGTCTGCTAAAGCTGCCAATGTATGACTCTTATCTTTGCAACCAAATATTTTTTATTAATGTACTATCTACTCTGACATTTCTTTTGTTAAATCCATAAATTAATATTATATCTAGATTAATTTATTTAAAGTGTGTGATAAACCAGGTCGGACTTTGCTTCGTTTTCGTAATTATAAAATTATGATTTAGCGGTAGCATATCTGTTAGCGTCCTGTTTAGCCTGTTAGCGTTGTTAGCGCGGCGACAGCTTCCTCTTGAGGCGGTAGTTTCGAGGGTTCTCTCCCAGTTTAATGTCATTCTAATGATTTGAGTAATTGTCGGTGGCGAGTTCTGGCTTCGCTCTGCTCCAGGACGCTCCTCTCTGTGAAAATGAGCTGGGTTTTTGTTCTGTTTTTTTCTAACGTGGAGCAGAAAAAGCAGGTTTTTGTAGATTGACACAGGTGGGATTGTGTTGAGGCCAACGGGCGATGGAGGATTAACACCAGGGCTAATAAAGCTCTTCTTTCTGAGTAACACGTTCTGCTCGTCATTTTTTTCAAATTAAACTTGAACTTCTTAACAGTTTAGGGACAGTAAAGAGCCCATACTTTCTGATCAATGTTATAATGTAGTTTCCTCAGCTCAAACAGACCTGGAGTTGTATAAAAACACAGAGGAAGTGAAAGCTTCAGAGTATCTTGGTAAAAGTCCACAACAGGTGCTCCTCAAGGACGAGACTCAAAAGCTAAAGCATAGTGAAGACGACCAAGCTTGTAATGTAAAAACTGACCGTGATAAAGTAAAAAGCGGTCAAAAAGTTGGTCAAAAAGTCTGTCAGGGCTTATGAATGCGTTGGCTTGTTTCTTGTAACTATTAAAGGACTTTTATTATAATTCCAGCAGTGCGCCTCGGACCTTTTGAGCACATTTTACTTTATCACAGTCAGTTTTTACATTAAAAGCCTGGTCATGTTCTCTATATGAGACCTGGAGTTGTGTTTTGTTTCATTCACATGTTTAACACACAAACCTGCAGATTTAGGCTGAGTTCTTCTCTCAGACAGAAAACGCTCTGTTCCACCTTGTGATGTCATGTGGCAATGTGCTCCACTGTGTTTTTAAACTCTATACACCAGGGGTCTCCAGTAGCTCTCCACCCTCTTCCAAGTTGTTCGCCGAGGGACTTCTGAGTTATACAAATTTTGCTGAATAACTAGTAGTTGATTAATTATTGTTGTAAATATATAATTTTGACTTTATGTACTAATAAATGGATAATAGTTTATATTTTACTTGCAAGGCTCACCGTGGCTCTTGCATATACTTGATTTCTTCTATCCATTTTCTTCCTCTTATCCGGGGCTGGGTCGTGGGGCCAACAGTCTAAGCAGGGACTCCCAGACTTCCTTCACCCCGGACACTTCCTCCAGCTCCTCCAGGGGGACCCCAAGGCGTTCCCAGGCCAGCCGAAATACTCGATTTCTTGCAACGGCTAAAATTTGTAGCTGTCTGACTTTTTTTGTTTTGTAAAATTAGCTCATGGAAGGAAACGGGTTGGAGATTCCTGCTGTACACTTTCACTAGAATCATTTGGATCGTTTCAGCCCTGGAATGGCCGATCACTACTGAACTAAAGGTGAAACGAGCTTTTAACATGACATCACAAGGTGGAACAGAGCATTTTGAGCTATGGAGATGTAGACGCCCCAGTAACGCAGGATTACTCAAACGTGTGAATGAAACAAAACAAAAAAAATAAACTCCAGGTCAGTTTGTGACGAGGAAACTACATTACAACACCAGAAAACAGAGTAATATGGGCGCTTTAATCTCATTTAGACACATTATTTCAGCGTAACCATCACATTGTCCTTGGTGCTGTCACTTGTTGCGTTCACACGTGCCCCACAGCGCCCCCTGGTGGACGGGCCTTCCGCGGCTCCGGTGTGAGTAATGCTGTAGGCGATAATAGCAGACAGTTTGAACAGTAAATCCATAATTCATACTCCAAACCGCAGCAGCTGGGCCCATGTTCTTTATCATTTATTCATACGCGGCTCAAACAGATGGAGCCATTAGGAACAACTGTAATCACAACGTGCGCTCTCACCGTGCACGCCCCTCATATACTGTAACCACATCCACGTGCACGCTCCTCATAGACTGGAGAGTATAGAAGGTTATGACGTCACGATGCTCAAATTTAAATACTAAAGAACAGACTTTCGAAACGACAATGAAACAATAAAAATGTGATTTCTTTAGACAATTTCCAACCCAAATTGAAGGCGCTGTACCTGATTTTTACGCTATTTGAAACATGAAAAACAGAATTAGTTTGTTTTAAACAGTTTGCAGTGGTCCAAAGTTCTTCCTCATTGACCTTAAGCACTCAGAGGATCCTAATTACTCACCACGATGAGTTTTTAAGTGCTTTTTAAACTAATTTTCAGTCCAGTGCGGAGTTTGACGTCGAAATAATGCAAACAACAACTAGAATGCTAATGTGCACTTCCTGACGCAGACAGTTCCGTAGACTGTGTATATAAATGGATATGGAAGTAAACCCACTAGCCGCCGCGTTCCAAACAGGAAGTGAACATGGGCGCGCTTCCGGCTCCATCAATTCACTTTGTACAGAAAAACTGTCTCCGCTCATATTGTTCGTATTAACCGGCTCTACGTGATCCGGCGGTTTTTATTTCGTTATATTTTTCCGTAAATAAATTCCTGTTCCTAATATGGATCTCCAAATTGGACCCTAGATCTGCTAACCTCAGTGAGCTTCATTTGACTGGAGCTGAACGCTGTGGGAGACGTAAACAGACTAAAAATAATAAAGTTACTCAAACGTGTGAATGAAACAAAACAACTCCAGTTCTGTTTGTGAGGAGCATTAGACAGCGTTAGAACATCGTGCACTCTGTAACTTTTTGGTTGGGGGTCCGTCACCTGTTTGTTTCTATGGTGATCTCATTTCTCTGTCTGGAATGTTCCACAGTGTGACTTTAAACAGCTCGACTTTACATTTATTCAATTACAGGTGGTTTTAGAGCTCAAAAATACCTAGAAAAAAAACAGACATTCTGACTGAGCGGGGTCGCCTCTCCACAGATCTGACCTGGAACTGGGTCTGGTTTGGTCTCCATGAAAATAGAAAGGTTTAATGCCATACTGTGGAACATTCCCGACAAAGCAACAACATCTCCATGGAGAAAAGCGTTTGACGGAGCCTCCACCAGAAAAGTTACAGTGCAGCTTTGTCAGTTTTGTGTCAGAGAGCCGCTTTAAGTAACAGAATGGTTGTTGTTCCACGGTGAAAAACGGTGATGGAAACGGCGTGAGTGCTTCAGCCGGGCTTCAGCTCCGTCCCTCCAGAGCGTACGATCTGTTTCTGTATATGAGTGGAGCCCACGTCCCCACAGACCCTACGATATCATAAAGTCCAGGAAGTGTAAGCACTCTTGTGATTAAAGATTCAGACGATGGATCTGGAGCTGAGCCAAATGTAGTGACCGCATCTCCGCATGGCCCCGCCCTCCCGCCACGCCCTCCTGCCACACCGCTCCTGCCGCTCCTGCCCCCCCACCTCCCCTGCCGCTCCTGCCCCTGCCACACTGATGTAGACCTACCTGCTCTCCACTCTGCAGAGGAAGAGAACTCTACACAGTAATATCACTACTACAGGTCAGAAGTACTTAAAGCTGCATTGTGTAACTTTTCTGGTGGAGGGTCAGTCAGCTGCTTGTCTCCATGGAGATGGCAAAGGAGAAATTAAATTTGTGAACTGGACAAAAGTTTGTTGGCAGCTGATCCAAGCTGCTTCTTCTGTTCCGAGTTCATGGAGATGTTCTTGTTTTGTCTAGAATGTTCCACAGTAGAGATTAAATCTGTCAATCTCAAGGGAGACTACAGGCTACATTACAGGTCAGATCTGTGGAGAGGCGACCCTGCTCACAGTCAGAATGTCTGTTTTTCTAGGTATTTTTGAGCTCTAAAACCACCTGTGATTGAATAAATGTAAAGTCGAGCTGTTTAATGTCACACTGTGGAACATTCCAGACAAAACTATAACATCTCCATGGAGACAAGCAGGTGACAAACCCTCCACCAGAAAAGTTGCGTAATGCTCCTTTAAAAATATTCACTGAGAAAAATGCATTCGTACTGTGAGTGGAGCCGCCTCCTCGAACACAAACGGGAGTTTGGTTCATAAAGTTTATGAACAAAAACTACAAAACGGACTCTTGTAAAGTCATGTTCTAATGGAGTCGTGTTTGTTTCATTCACATGTTTGAGGAACTCTTTATTATTAGTCTGTTTACATCTCCAAAGCTCAAAATGTTCCACCTTGTGATGTCATGAAGTGGTAGTTTTCAAGTGAACAGCTCCTTTTACCTTTAGTTCAGTCGAGATCGGCAATTCCAGGACTGAAATGATCCAAATGATTCTAGTGAAGGTGTGTGGAGTTTAAAAACACAGTGGAGCACTTCCTGTATATCCACATGATGACATCACAAGGTGGAACAGAGTGTTTTCAGTTTGAGAGAAGAACTCAGCCTAAATCTGCAGGTTTTGTGTGTTAAACGTGTGAATGAAACAAACACGACTCCAGGTGTTTGTGATGAAGTCGTTCACATTAGAACAGTTCAGTTTCATTTGCATCTTAAATAATCCTGAAGATGAGCGGTTCGGCACGTGCGTGGGTCCTGACCTGGTGACGTCACCTGCCTGTCTCCATGGAGATACGCTGAATGCCATACAGCGGAACATGCAGGAAAAGCAACAACTCCATGAAGCAGGTGACGGACCCCACCTTAATGTGAATGACTCAGGACTGAACGGCTCTTCCTCCATCTCTCCCTCCCTCCATCTCTCTGTCCTTCATCTTCCTCTTTCTCTCCCGCCCTCCCTGACTGCCTCTAATCACCCCCCCGTCACTCTCTTTCTCTTTTTCTGTGTGTCTCTCCCTCCCTCCTCTTTCTCTTTCTCTTTCTCCTCTTTCTCTCCGTATGAATAATCGATGAGACATTGTTTTGTAAATGTTTTTCTATAGAGTCTAATGGAGCGGTCACGAGCCTGTGCTGGACTCCCGCTCCGCGCGCTCGGCCCGGGGCTCTGACCGGGGCTCTGACCGGGGCTCGGGCCGCGCTGAGGCCGCGCAGCTGCGCTCTGTGCCGCTGATCCGCTAAAAGCCTGTTAGCGCACATTATTAGCGCACATTCTAATGTCTGCGCGGCGCATGAATACTAATAACCCGCGGAACAATGTGTGCGCCGTTTGCGCTCGCTCCCGTCACGCGTGCCAGTCACCTGCCGCTCCGCGCGTGAGCTCCAAAGCACGTTAAAGCGTGACGCACGGCTCCGGCAGAAAACGAGACAAAAACAGCAAAATAAAGAGACGAGGCCGTTATTAAAGCGCCATTATAGAAGGATTAAGGCACAAAGAGCTGCGAGCGGCCGTCTGAGGAGCGCTGTGAGCCGGCCACAGCAGCAGCCGGGCCCCGCTGACACCGCGCGGGCTGGAAGTCTGCAGAGATTTGGTCTGAACGGGCAAAACAAGGACTCAACCGGGTCTAAGCCAGAACTGAACCGGCCCAAAACGGGACTTTGTCCGGGACTAATGAGCCAGTTCAGTACCAGAGCAGTTTAGATGAACGAAGGTGACACGGCTCTTCATCTGGAACGACACGAGCTCCTCCGCATCAACAGGTCCCACATACGCGCGCGCACACACACATCGGCCCCTCCGACCAGACCACATTTATACTGGGCAAGGTGGGTAAAGTGTCTTGCCTCAGGACACAACGACAGTTTCCACTGACCGTTTCTCATCCGCGTCCTGCCCAGGCCCACGTGAGCTTCAGAGATCAGACACATCAGGCGCCCACGCGCGCGTACGGCCTGTCACAGACTCAGTGTCCGCGCCACGAACCCCGCGCTGCAGTTGGACCCCGCGCTGCAGTTGGACCCCGCGCTGCAGTGGCCCTCACGCGCTGCAGTGGCCCTCACGCGCTGCAGTGGCCCTCACGCGCTGATTTCATTTGTGTTTGTGAACAGCGGCGCGGCGGATGAATTCGCTTCAGTTGTGCGTCAAAATCAATGCCCTTCACCTCGAGCGCATTCACGCACGAGCCCTTTTGTCCGCGAGCGAAACATTTTACCTCTTTATCTTCAGCTGCTCTTTTATTCAGACTTTTGGATGGAAATTCCACTGGAATAAAACAAACTGAAGAGACACAGGGCGAGATGTTCAGGCCTAAAGAAAAGCCTGTTTAGAAAAATGTCAGTCTCTCAGGTGGGGACGTCAGGGTGGGTGAGAGAAATATTCGGTCCCACAGAAGAATCCACAGATGTTGACCACAGAGTGACTCTTGCCACTAAACGGCCCCTCCCCGCGCTCCCGGGCTCGTTCTGGGCAGAAAAGAAAGTTCCAGTTGAAAACGCCGCATCAGGTTGTGCGCGCCCCCGCCCTCTGGAGCAGGTCCGCCGCACGTCTCCAAACAACAACATCATTATTACGGGCTTCAATACGCCCACGTGCACGCGCTCTCACAGGTGCACGCGCGCCCACACACACACAGGCGCGCGCACACTCCTCCCTCGCGACAGGAGGAGGAGGTGTGTGTCTTTAAAAGGACCCGTGTCTGCGCGTCTCCGCATTTGATAAATGACTCCAGAAGAAAGTGACCGAAATCCGCCCCGGATTCGACAAACTTCACCCTAAGATTTTATCACTTTTATGAGTTTTAACATTTAGGATTTGGCCTCCATCATAGACACCTCCGGAGACATCCAAAAAACTTACCCGAAGAGGAGCACCTGTCTCCGGGAAAGACTTAGATCCGACACTCGCCAAAGTCCATCTCCACCGGGGCACAGCCAGAGCTGACCCCGGAGAGAGCATCTTTACTCCGGGAGAGGTCATCCGCGCAGGTCTGCCTCTTACTCGGGTAAACTATCCCTCTGACCCCGTTCCATCGGTGCTCTCCTCCGGGTCAGAAGGTTGATAGCGCCGCGTCTCTTCAGTTTGACTCTCTGGCCCCCGGAAGACGCTCCTGCCCCCGGGGAAAAGCTCTACCCGGATAAGGTTGACTCTCTGACCCCGGTCCCACCTCTCTCTCCCCGGGGATTTTCGGATCACCGCTCCAGCTGACTCCACTCCTCCCCGGGCCTCGTCCTCCGCATATCGCCGCGATGGGCTCGGTTCTGCCCGGGTCCAGTCTGGTTCTCAAAGCGGGGTTCAAGCCTCAGCCTGCGGTGCCCCTGTCCCTCGCTGACATCATCACGTCGGACGTCCTGCACAGCTTCCTGTACGGCCGCTGGAGGCACGTGCTGGGCGAACACCCGCAGCACGAGGACCGCACGGCCCCGAGCGCGAGCCCCAAGACCGCGTTCACAGCGGAGGTCCTCGCGCAGTCCTTCTCCGGAGGTCAGTGGCACAGCGGGAAGGGCATCCGAACCTTTCTACATTTTATTCACAAATTTAACATATTCTATTACTTTTTAATTATTCTCTTACTGAAATTAACAGCATTTTTTTGTAATTTCATCACCATGGTAACTGAATAAAAATATAACACGATGCGTAAAAACCGATCGCCTCGAATAAACGCCAACAGGTGCTTTTTACGCGCAGCCGCACACTCCAAAAGGCTACTCATTTACATGCACATATTTTGTCTTTAATTATGCTTTTAATTTCGTGTAAATTCAGCCATTTATATCAAGGTAATTAAACAAGACTCGCGTGCGTAAAATTGCACATTACGCATTGGAATAACCAATGGCCCTTTGCGCAAATCAGAGCGCATTCCACACACTCCTGTTTGACTTAATGTGGTGATCCAAGACTTTATTAAGACAAAACTGACGGAGGTTTGCCTAGTTATTATCTTACTTCGAGTTAAATTATCTTAAATAATCTCGAATTTTAATTTAATTTTGGTTTATAAAAAATATATCCCGTATTATAGACTTTATTTTCTTTTTTTTTATGCTATTCCCCGCGGCTTTTATGCGCTCTTTAAAGTCTCTTGTTGACTTTGATAAAACTAACCAACATTTTTTCGGTATTTGCGCACGATAATGTAAAAAAGAAACAATTATTCTGGATTTTAAAAAACGAATTTCCAAACACATTTTCACCATAGCAACAACTCGTCACAATTTCGTAAAGAGAGAGAGAGAAAAAAAAAGATCTCCATTAAGGACAAAACGGGCGCAGAAGATCTATGGTGGGTTTTTTGGATTTTTACGCACATTTTTTCCAAAAGCATCTCGTCTTTAGGCCACATTTAAAACGCGAGTTGTGGTTCATTTCGATGAACTTGCGGCTGTGTATTGACACCGCACTCCTTTACGAGGGAGAATGGGATGATTTTGCAGTAGTTATACCTTTATTTATCGTGTACCGATATACTAGTAGATCGAACAGGCAACAGGTTTGGATTTTTTGTCTTTAGCGCGAGGTCCGGCCTGCTGCAGCAAAGGCCTCGAACTTAAAACCGTAGAATTTGTGTGAGAAAAATGTAATTCGTGAAAAATAAATGGGAAAACGCTTCGAGGATACGGGCGTTTAACGAACTCTCTCCTTTTTTTTAAATGCGTTTGCGTAATTGGCTCGTTCGATTCGCGGGTTTAAATGCAGGTAAAAGAAAAAAAAAAAGATCTTTAGAGTGTTTCTGAAAAGCGCGTGTTCAGGGTGTGACAAAAAAATGCAAAATGACCCAAAAAAAATTCACAAATCTATAACAAACACACGCTGAAGGTTCAGATTTCAGTGCGTCCTGTGCGTAAAATGAGATTATTTAAACGCGCGTAAAAGAGTGGTGTTTTTGGCACGCGTAATAGCCGTGTGAAGGTATGACTGAAGTTTGGTTTGGACGTTTGGCAAAAATCACGTGAAAGTTGATCGTATTTGACTCGTATTTTATATTCTCTTCTAATCATTTATAACGTCAGCTGTTTTACGCACTGCTTTGGGTTTATGGTTAAATTTCACGCATTTAAAAACACTCGCGCTCGGAGCAAAAACGATATTTACGCAGGATAAAAAAAAATATACGCCTATTATTAAGACATTATGACGTAACTGAAAGCTTTTTAAATTAAGAATATGCCGACCTTCTTTACATTTTTGATAAATGAAATCCTACATTAAAGGGGCACTATGTAACTTTTCTAGTGCGTGTCAACCACCTGCCTGATCGTCTCCATGGAGATGTTATTGCTTTGCCTGGAACAGCAACATGGCACTAAACGTTGCCTATCCGTGTTCACGGAGACAAACCGGTGGCGGTAGAAGGCAAAGTTACAGGTCAGATCTTCGGAGGGGCGACCACGCTAACAGTAGAAATGTGTGTTTTTCAAGATATCAAGTTCAAAAGTTCCACAGTGCACCTTTAATATTGAAAGCTTATCTCGCGCATTAGGCCTTAACCTTTTTTCTTTTCTTCATCTCAAGTGGACAGTAATGGGCCAAGTTGACAGTTAATTATTTTCCGCTTTAAAACGACCCCCTTTTGAGTTTTTGAATCGCCTTTTCTCGCGCGCACCTGTTAACGCGATCTCGAGCTCATTCATTTTCATTGGCTCCATTACGCGGCGTTAATCCGGTGTCGCCGCTCCCGTCTGCTCCGCTAGCCCCTCCCGCACCCCGCGTTTTATTATGTATTTATAGCCCCTTTAATGCGCGTGTGAAGGCCCGTTCCCTCGCGCGCGGCCCCCAGCTCTCGTCTCGTGCGCTTTTGTCCCGCCGTTAATCTGCGTCTCGTTTACGTCGCCCCGGTTTCACGCTCGGGGCAGGACCGTGAAATGTGCAGCGACGTTAAAAAGCGCGAGGTTTTTGTGTCGCGGGAGGAGAGCGGCCCCCGCCGGCCACAGCGCGGATTAACCCCGCGATAATAAAAGTTTAAAACGATTTAGATACGCGACGGCGGGTCACGTGGTGCTCAGCGTGATGCGACACGACCAGCTGCGGCTTCAAAGGAGCGACACAATCACGTGTTCACAATTACAATTTGTGAACACGAAAGAACATCAGGACGTGCAGATGCGCCGAACACGGCCGTGCGGCGGGAGACGAGCCAAGAATGTGGCGGAAAACAAACGTAAACCGGTCACCCGTTAAATGAGAACTGCGCATGTCACGACTGAATAAAGTGAAGTTGAACATTGAACTCTTGGTCAAAAACAGAGAACATGGAGCGACCTTTAGAGCGGCGGGATGCGGCACAGAGAAATCAGGTCCATTTAAGTCATTTCAGGAACATTATTTGCTCTTAGTGCGTAAAAACGCGATCTGAACATGCGCATTTCCCGCACATTGTGCGGCTCAGGCAGCGTTAGATTTGCACATGTGAGAAGAAGGTCCGAATGGACAAAAATATATTTACAAAATGATTATTCATATGTTTTATTCAGGAATTCTAATACTTTTAAAAGGACCCTGTGTGAGTTTTTAAGGGAGGGTCAGAAACCACATGTTTTTAAGGGAGGGTCAGAAACCACATTTTCTCCCATGTTTTACTTCCACAAAATGGCGGAGACAAAACCAACCGCAGCTTTATTTAGTCACTAAAAACACCTGGAAGAGAATAAATAAATAAATCTTCAGTTGTGGTCAGACGCTGGTGGACGCTGCCTTATACCTGCCTGAAGGGGGCGCTGAAACTCCTCTGACACTTTTTACAGTTTGTCTCTCGGTCTGAGTCTGAATCGTATCGACAGAATCGTTCATTTTGTGTTTTTCTCAGAGGTGCAGAAACTCTCCAGTCTGGTGCTGCCGAGTGAAGTGATCATCGCCCAGAGCTCCGTGCCAGGTGAGTGTGAGTTTAATTCTGCAGGAAATAATCTCATGTTGTGTGTGTGTGTGTGTGTGTGTGTGTGTGTGTGTATAGTCATATTGTGTTGCACGTGTCTCATTTGCAGTTCTGTCTCTGATCGTGTTTGTGTCTCTGCTGCAGGAGAAGGTCTGGGGATCTTCTCAAAGACCTGGATCAAAGCCGGGACTGAGATGGGGCCCTTCACCGGGCGCCTGGTGTCCCCCGAACACATCGACCTGTTCAAGAACAACAACCTCATGTGGGAGGTACGAGCTCAGCGGGAGGGCATCTGCTTTAATCTGAAAGTCAATCATTCCACACCAGACTGAACCACCAACACTAGAGCATAGACAGGAAGTTCTCACGCGGCTCTTCTGGCTCCTTCTGACTCTGACTCATATAGGGATCTTGGGGCCCCTCACTCTGTAGCTGCTGCTGTGAGTCTCGACATTTTGGTCTTAAATAAAAAATCCTCTTCCTAAAACAGAGTCTGGCTCCAAATTCACCGTGAGCCAAACGCTGTGGGCGACGTCACACTCGTCCACTTCTTCACACCGAGAGTTAAACCTCACCACCGCAGGGCTCCGTACCTCACTCTGTGCGTGTGTGCGTGTGTGTGTGTGTTCAGGTGTTTAACGACGATGGGACAGTGCGTTACTTCATCGATGCGAGTCAGGAGGACCAGAGGAGCTGGATGACCTACATAAAGTGTGCCCGCAACGAGCAGGAGCAGAACCTGGAGGTGGTCCAGGTGGGCTCCAGCATCTTCTACAAGGCTGTGGAGGTGAGACCTGCTTTAAACCTGTTTGGACTGGTTTAGACCTGGTTTAGACCTGGTTTAGTCCTAGTTTAGTTCTGGTTTAGTCACATGGCAACAGCTCCCTCTGGTGGATGAATGCTATAATTACTTCTCAGTGTGTTCAGTGAAGGCAGCTGCTGCATTAGTTTATACAAATGTAAAATAAATCGATTAAATATGATCGTCTCTTTGCATTTCTTATTTAGCAGCTTTAACTGTTCAGTGCAGGATTTAAAGAAAATTTATCTTAAATTATTAAAATCCCTTTAAACACTGAAACAGCCTTGTCACAAATATAATCAAGTTTAACCATAAACTGTAAAGAGGTAAATATACAGTCTGTGGGTTTAGTACAGGTTATTCACAGTGTAATAACAGTACTGGTTATTCACAGTGTAATAGCTGAAGTCCTCCTCAGGCCACATAAACGTGTGTTTCTCCTCAGACCATCCCTCCAGACCAGGAGCTGCTCGTGTGGTACGGAAACTCACACAACACTTTCCTCGGGATCCCAGGCATTCCCGGAGGAGACGAGGACCACAGCAAGAAGAGCAAGAGCGGTCAGTCCCGGTTTAGTCCTGGTTTAGTCCTGGTTTAGTCCTGGTTTAGTCCTGGTCTAGTCTCATTTATAAAAGACTGCGTAGGAGCTGTCCTGAGTTAGTACATCCTCTCTACGTCACGTCACGCCCTCTCCACGTCACGTCACGCCCTCTCCACGTCACGCCCTCTCCACGTCACGTCACGTCCTCTCCACGTCATGTCACGCCCTCTCCACGTCATGTCACGTCCTCTCCACGTCATGTCACGCCCTCTCCACGTCATGTCACGTCCTCTCCACGTCACGCCCTCTCCACGTCACGTCACGCCCTCTCCATGTCACGCCCTCTCCACGTCATGTCACGCCCTCTCCACGTCATGTCACGTCCTCTCCACGTCACGTCACGCCCTCTCCACGTCACGTCACGCCCTCTCCATGTCACGCCCTCTCCACGTCACGTCACGTCCTCTCCACGTCACGTCACGTCCTCTCCACGTCACGCCCTCTCCACGTCACGTCACGCCCTCTCCATGTCACGCCCTCTCCACGTCACGTCACGCCCTCTCCACGTCATGTCACGCCCTCTCCACGTCACGTCACGCCCTCTCCACGTCACGCCCTCTCCACGTCATGTCACGTCCTCTCCACGTCACGTCACGCCCTCTCCACGTCACGCCCTCTCCACGTCATGTCACGCCCTCTCCACGTCACGTCACGCCCTCTCCACGTCACGCCCTCTCCACGTCACGTCACGCCCTCTCCACGTCACGCCCTCTCCACGTCATGTCACGTCCTCTCCACGTCACGTCCTCTCCACGTCATGTCACGCCCTCTCCACGTCACGTCACGCCCTCTCCACGTCACGTCACGCCCTCTCCACGTCACACCATCTCCACACCTCCACTTCACCATAAAAGGAGCAAAGTGACTCGTGAATGAGATTTCCCTAAACATGAGCCGATAATCCGTGTGTCTGTGGCAAACCGTTTTAACATTTAAACAAAACCTGGAACTGCAGATCTCCAACTCAGCCCAGTCAGAAAGAACATTTTAGATTTCCACAACCATATTCTTCCCAGATGTCGTCACCTTTGCCCTTCGTTTGAGTTTCATAATTACAGATATTCACAACGTACGTTACAGATTTGTGCATCTGAATTATTGAGATTTGTAATTCCAGTTTGAAAAATCTACAGTTTGATTCTGACTCGTCAAAACTCAAGTTCAAGATAATTTTAATTCACCTCCTTTGAAGATCTACATGCTTCTTTTCAGATATGTTAAATTAAGCTTTGACTATAAAAATGGCGTTGTAGATGTCTATAACTGGAGTTTGGGATCGTCATAATTTAGTTGTAGATTTCTCTCATCAGATTTTAGATATCTTGTAATGAATTTTGATTAGAGAGATCTGAAATTGGAGATATCCGTAAACGTGATTGTGCCTAGTCAAAATATAATTACAGAAATCTTGAACTGGAGTTTTGATTTGGCCAAATGACGTCGCAGATATTTGTATGAAAATGATCCACTTTAGGCGGGAGCGGAGCATTTCCACACGGCTCCTGTCGCTGTTCATGGAAATTTTCTATTTTTTGGATATTTGTTTTGCAGTTTTCAATCAAACGACGTTCTCGCTCTCCACAAATCCCTCGTGTGAGGGCTCGTTCGATTTCATGACATTTTCTAGTTTTTTCGATTTCAGCCAACGCCATTTCTGCTTCTAACAAGAAACAAGAACGAAACGAGAATGTGGCAGGAAGGGGAAGTGACACAATTAAAGATATAAAACTAGAACAACGTCAGGCACAACGAGTCATAAAGACGTTTGAGATATTTTTAACTTTCAATCTGCCCAGTCAAAACTGAATAACAAATATCTGCGATTGTCATTTATCATGTGACGAGTTGAACGTCGTTTTCAATGACGTAATTCCGGATATTTGTAACTCCGTTTTGCCTGGTCAGAACTGAACTGCAGATTTCTCTGGCGTTTCGTCTCAAAATGACGTTCCAGATTTCTCAAACGACAATTCCCACTGTCCAATATTAAATTACGCCTAGTCGGAAAGATGTTGATATCGACAACATTAATTCCAGATCGTCAAACTTAGTGTTTAAATGTTAAAACGGCCTGTCATAGGCCCCTGGTCTAGTCCTGGTCTAGTCCTGTTCTAGTCCTGGTCTGGTCCTGGTTTAGACTTGGTTTAGTCCTGGTTTAGTCCTGGTTTAGTCCTGGTCTGGTCCTGGTCTAGTCCTGGTTTAGTCCTGTTCTAGTCCTGGTCTGGTCCTGGTTTAGTCCTGGTTTAGTCCTGGTTTAGTCCTGGTCTGGTCCTGGTCTAGTCCTGGTCTAGTCCTGGTTTAGTCCTGTTCTAGTCCTGGTCTGGTCCTGGTTTAGACTTGGTTTAGTCCTGGTTTAGTCCCGGTCCAGTCCCGGTCTGACCCTCTCTTTCACGTCCAGATGAGTTCCACATTGACGCGGCGGCGGGCCCTGGCTCCGCCCCTCTGGCCGGCGTGCCCTTGAGCGTGGGCAGGATGCGCTGTGTGATTTGTCACCGGGGATTTAACTCGCGCTCGAACCTGCGCTCGCACATGAGGATCCACACTCTGGACAAACCCTTTGTCTGCCGCTTCTGCAACCGCCGCTTCAGCCAATCCTCCACCCTCCGCAACCACGTCCGGCTCCACACCGGAGAGAGGCCCTACAAGTGTGTGGTGTGCCAGTCGGCCTACTCCCAGCTCGCAGGTACGACAGCAGACCGGGTTTAGACCGGGCTTAGACCGGGCTTAGACCGGGCTTAGACCGGGTTTAGACCGGGCTTAGACCGGGCTTAGACCGGGCTTAGACCGGGTTTAGACCGGGCTTAGACCGGGCTTAGACCGGGCTTAGACCGGGTTTAGACCGGGCTTAGACCGGGCTTAGACCGGGCTTAGACCGGGCTTAGACCGGGTTTAGACCGGGTTTAGACCGGGTTTAATCCTGGTTTAGTTCTGAGTTTGGTCTGCCTGCATACAGGACAGAGGCCCTGCAAGTGTACCTATAGTCCTGTGTGTCAGATGCCCTTCCATCCTCCTATGCATGTGTGTCAGATGCCCTTCCATCCTCCTGTAGTCCTGTATGTCAGATGCCCTTCCATCCTCCTATGCCTGTGTGTCAGATGCCCTTCCATCCTCCTGTAGTCCTGTATGTCAGATGCCCTTCCATCCTCCTATACCTGTGTTGTGTTTGGCAGGGCTCCGAGCGCACCAGAAGAGCGCCCGTCACCGGCCCACCTCAGAGGGGGGGCAGGGCGTGCACATGGGGCCGGCGGGTGTGCACGTGGGGCCGGCGGGCGTGCACGTGAGCGGAGCGGGTGTGCACGTGGGCCACAGCACGCCCCCTCCCCCTTCACACCCTGCAGTCCTGGGCCACCACATCCCCACCATGGTCCTGTAAAGACCGGCTTTAGTCCTGGTTTAGTCTGCGTTGAGACCTGGTTTAGTCAGGGTTTGGTTCTGGTTTAGTCCAGGTTTAGTCCAGGTTTAGTCCTGGTTTAGTCCTGGTTTAGCTCTGGTTTGGACCTGTTACAGACCCTATAAGGACTCTGGTTTTGAACAATGGTTAAATTTGGTTTTGTCCTGGTTCAGTCCTGGTTTAGACCTGGACTAGTCCCGGTTTAGACCTGGTTTTGAGTTCTGGGTCAGTCCTTGTTTTAACCATTTTAGGTTCAAATGGTCGTACAAGTACTTTGAGTATTTGGGACCTTGTGCCACTGTGTGTACTCCAGTGTACTGCATGTTTGAAGTACTTTTGTCCAATGCATGCCTGCTTTAAAACTGATGCTCGGGCAGTGCGGTCTAGTGGTCAGTTGTGGTACTGCACCAAAAGGGTTTTACAGTTTGATCTGTGTAAAAGTCACAGCTTCACGTTTTCGCCTTAGCTCTGAAAACGTGTGTATTTATTTAAACGTTTACATTAAAGTGGCTGACGATGACGTAAAGACTCTGGAGTCATACTGCAGCCGTCCACAAGAGGGCGCAGCACGTGGGGAGAGAGTTACACCTGGTTTAGACTGGGTTTAAACCAGGTTTATTCCTGGTTTAGGCCTTGTTGAGTCCTGGTTTAGTTCTGGTTTAGAGGCTTGTTTAGTCCTGGTTTAGACCTGGTATAGACCTTTAACTTCTTGTGTTCTTTTTTAAAGACAATACGGTAAAGTGTATTTACCTTGTCGACATGTTTCGGCTGCTGCGTCTTCAGGACTGTCCCCGGTGTTGGCAGGTTGACCACTTCTACAGGAAGTAACAACATCTGATGTACGACACGTCTCCACCAACACCAGGGACAGTCCTGAAGACGCAGCAGCCGAAACATGTCGACAAGGTAAACACACGTTACTGTACTGGCTTTAAAAAAGAACCCAAGAAGTTAAAGTACATAAGACGACAAAATGAACGTCTTTGGTCTGGTTTAGACCTGTTTTTTGTCCTGGTTTAGACCTGGATTAGATGAATAGATTTAGACCTGGATTAGACCTGGTTTACTCCTGGTATAGATCTGGTATGGACCAGGTTTAGACCTTGTTTAGACCTGGTTTAGAACTGGTTTAGATCTTGTTTTGACTGGATTTAGACGTGGTTTAGACCTGGTTCTTATCATGGTTTAGTCCTGACCTAAACCCAGCGGATTCGAACCCTAAACCTCCTGCTCTCTTGTTACATTTTGACCCAAATTGGGCCAGAGCCACTTTTGAACCAAGTACTGTAAATCTGTGTGTTTTTCTTCTTATTAAAATGATGAAATGATCTGCTGCATGAGTCTGAACAAAACACAACTCCACTGTCCGTCTGAACGTGAAAATTACAGACTGTCACTTTAAAGTTGGACTGTGAATGAACCTGTGCTACTGTGGTAAAGATGATTATTATAATAAAGTATTGATTCTGTCTGAAAGGCGCTTTGTGCTTTTGTTCATGACGAAGACGAGGAACTGTGAATATGTGACACAGAAGAGGAAAGAGCTACAAGAAACATGAGGCCTAGAGGAAGAGCTGAGGAGATTTATGGATGAGGTGAAAGAAAAGAGGAGCAGAAGAGCAGAAGAGAGAAGCAGAGGAGCAGAGGAGAGGGTCAGAGGAGAGGGTCAGAGGAGCAGAGGAGAGGGTCAGAGGAGAGGAGCAGAGGAGAGGAGCAGAGGAGAGGAGCAGAGGAGCAGAGGAGAGGGTCAGAGGAGCAGAGGAGAGGGTCAGAGGAGAGGGTCAGAGGAGCAGAGGAGAGGGTCAGAGGAGAGGGTCAGAGGAGCAGAGGAGAGGGTCAGAGGAGCAGAGGAGAGGGTCAGAGGAGAGGAGCAGAGGAGCAGAGGAGAGGGTCAGAGGAGCAGAGGAGAGGGTCAGAGGAGCAGAGGAGAGGGTCAGAGGAGCAGAGGAGAGGGTCAGAGGAGAGGGTCAGAGGAGCAGAGGAGAGGGTCAGAGGAGCAGAGGAGAGGGTCAGAGGAGCAGAGTAGAGGGTCAGAGGAGCAGAGGATTCACACTCTCGTTATCCTTCACTTCACTCCAGATCTGACACAATATTTACTCCAAAACTACAGCTGAACACAGAGAATCCAACACGACACTGATAAAAATCATGTTAAAAACTGTAGTTCTCTTTACAAAACACGTGGTATTACGTTTACTAAAACATTAAAATGGGCTGTTTACTGAAAATTGTTGAGTATTATGGTAATATGGTGGTTTTGTAGTAAAGACAAATAAATAAATAAATAGTTGCTATAGTTTTTTTTTACACCATATGTGGCAGCAAATGTGGCAGGAGACCTTCAGAGGAAATACTTTAAGGGAATGAACTCAAGGGACAGTTGGGAGTTTGTTTTTCTCGTATCCATATAGACCTATAGACAAACCCTAACCCTATGGACATTTGAGATGCTACAGGCTTTTTACACCAAATGTGGCAACAAAGGTGGCAGAAGACCTTCCAGACAAAATACTTTTAAGGGATTGGACCTTCACCAACCGAAACACCAGAGCGAAGTAAGAAGGCCTTTCCTGTTGTGTTCACCTGGCGCCCCCTGGAGGCTGCTGTGGTGCTGCAGGACACAGAGGAGGGACACTTTTGGCCCGTCCTCCTGTGAAACTGCACCTTTGAGACCTTTGACTGAGACACAAAGGACACTGAGACGCGCAGTGGAAATGTGGCAGCAAAATTGCAACAGTTTGCTGCAGTAAAACTTGAATTTCCCTCAAGATCAAGATCAATAAAGTATCTCGTAGATCAGAAACTTGAAATGAAATGAAATTGATTTATTTGATTTGATTTTTTTCAGTAGTTACACATATACAATAATTACATTTACATGGTCAAAGCTCACACGGGTTTGATATTCACGATATTCCTGATACAATGACGAATTCTGCTCAAAAGGAAGAAAACCGTATAAACTCCCTCCCCCTGGGCCACAGTTACCTTATACTTCCACAGTTTAATATTTGTCATTTCATAATAATGTGATCATAACCCCCTGACCTCAAAAGTCAAATATAAAGTATTGTAAAGTTCACATTTCAGAAGTGCTGGAGCCTTGAAAACCCAGTCCTGGACAGACCCGGACCCAGCGCCAGTACTGCTGCAACAGGCCAACACCACCAGCCCCTGATGCAAAGGTGAATACGCGGTTTTCCGCCAGCAGCATTTTCCAAACACTAAAAGGAACATGCTGAAGTAAATATATTGTGTTCCCAGAGAAGTGTAATACCTCCTCTTTAAGAAGAACATCGTGTTACTAGAAGCCCCGTCCAGCTCTAATTCAAAGCCTGTAGAGCTCAGACTCTGCAGTACTACAGTACTGCAGTACCACAGTTACTGCAGTACTGTAGTGATTTGGCGGTTTGGTAGACAGTTCGCTCGAGTGGCTTTTGGCCCTGTAGACGATCTGCAAACACAAAACATTCAATGTGAACACACAGACCTTTGAGTCCTGGTTTCCCAAAAGCTGCCAGAGATTTACCGTCCATCCAAAACCAATAAACAAACACGTACACCTCCTCCGGGGCATCTGGGAATGAGGTCTGAAACAGGGTCCAGACCGTGACTAAACCAGGTCTAAAGCAGGACTAACCCGGGATCAGACAACTAGGGAAACCATTATTAGGACAAATGAGGAGCTAACCCAGAGACCAAACTCTACGTCTGAAGGTTCTTTATAACAGTGTCAACAAAGACTAACTCAGGACCTCAACCAGATCTGAACCAGGACTGGACCAGGTCTTGCAGGATGTTGGGGGTCTCTGTGAAGATGGTGGTGCTGTTCCTCTTCGGGTGGATGTGCACGAGGACAGAAGCACAGGAGA